>JAUJYZ010000293.1:0-212958 GCA_033675265.1 Actinostola sp. cb2023
GCCTAGAACTGCCATAAGGAAAATTGCACATTTTCAGTCCATAAACTTTTTTTCGTGTATTTTTTTGTTCATTTTTATAAATTTTTAAAGAAATAATAATATAAAATGAAATTTAAAATGAAAAGAAAAGAAAAAGAGAAATGAAAGAAAAGAAAAAGACAAAAAAAGACAAAAAGAAGAGAAAAAACTAAAAAATAAAATTATTATGAGGCGAAATGAATGTGAAAAGCAAATCAAAACAAAATGAAAATAAAAGAAAGTGAATTTAATTTAAAATCAAAATGAAACAAAATTAATTCAAAATCAAAATGAAACAAAATCATTTTAAAATCAAAAAAAAACTTGTCCGTGGCCTATCGCTGCCATAGACCACAATGCACTTCGATACTCCGCAAGTGACAGGACGCGCGACCAACGCGTGACCAGAGGCGGCAGAAGTGACAAGTCATGATGTCGCAGCGCGATTGGAATCGCTTCAAAAAGAATATCACTGAAAAACGAACGAAGAAGAAAGAAGGTTCGGCAAAGGAGAAAGGCAAAACTTTGGCGGATAGTGACACAATTGTCATTCAGCGATTAAAAGTGCCGAAGTGTCAGGGAAGGCACAAAAGTACGCGAGATTTGGTGCTCGCCAGAATTCGTGCCGTTCCACGAGTACGAAGAGTTGACCATAGCTAACATCAAGAGTGCCTGTGTGAAGCACTTTAATGTCTTTCCTACGATGTGCTGTGATGTTCTTGCTGGAGAATAAGGTCCGTCTTGCTTGTCAGTGAAGCAGATCCCCGACTTCAAAGTGATACACGTGAAATTTGTGGAACGATCGGACGCGCCAGAAGGAACGCCAGAAGTCCCAGAGGCAACAAACAGTACCTCACAGTCACATGGCATCAAATTGCCGAAGAAGAGAAGGCTTTGTTCCATCTCAATCCCTGATACTAAGCCGCCAAAAGAAGCAGCGCCGAGCAAATTCATACCAAGAAGCCTATCTAGTCGTTGAATGACAATTGTGTCACTATCCGCCAAAGTTTTGCCTTTGCCGAACCTTCTTTCTTCTTCGTTCGTTTTTCAGTGATATTCTTTTTGAAGCGATTCCAATCGCGCTGCGACATCATGACTTGTCACTTCTGCCGCCTCTGGTCACGCGTTGGTCGCGCGTCCTGTCACTTGCGGAGTATCGAAGTGCATTGTGGTCTATGGCAGCGATAGGCCACGGACAAGTTTTTTTTTATTTTAAAATGATTTTTGTTTCATTTTGATTTTGAATTAATTTTGTTCCATTTTGATTTTAAATTGAATTCACTTTCTTTTATTTTCATTTTGTTTTGATTTGCTTTTCACATTCATTTCGCCTCATAATAATTTTATTTTTTAGTTTTTTCTCTTCTTTTTGTCTTTTTTTGTCTTTTTCTTTTCTTTCCTTTCTCTTTTTCTTTTTCTTTTCATTTTAAATTTCATTTTATATTATTATTTCTTTAATTTTTTTTTTTTTTTTTTTTTTCTTTTTGTTTTTTTTTTTTTTTGTTTTTTTTTTTTTTTTTTCTTTCCTTTTTTTTTTTTTTTTTTTTTTTTTTTCTTTTAAATATAAAAATGAACAAAAAGATACACGAAAAAAAGTTTATGGACTGAAAATGTGTAATTTTCCTTATGGCAGTTCTAGGCCACCATAATCAAGGCCAAAACCACATATTCATAAAGGATTTTGTTCAAAGCATTGTTGCAATTCTTGAAGCTAGTGAGTTGTTTGCAATGTGTGAGCAACATCAATTTGATTGAAACATTTGCGAGCTCTCGCCATCGCTTTAAAGTTGGCTCATAATTCGTGCATATTAATGAGGTAAAATCGGAAATTGAATTGATTTTTTAAACTTTTGTAAATTTCTCAAAATTGAAAACGCGCTGGGATTTTTTAGTATGATTTCCTAAAACAGTTCACCCAAAGGGATGTTTTGGTGAAATAAAAACAAATTCGAAATTTCACAACTGATTTGAGATTATCGGTTCTTATGTTACACAACAGAATCACTGATTTAATCCAATACTATTAATTGCTTTATATTCTCAAACACTTCTAGATAAGCTAAGTCAATACCATTAAGACTTTAGTCCCATTATCTCTAGAACCAGATGGTATTCCAGATCATGCAATTTCTTATAATCTTATAATTTAGTCTCCTCCTATTTTGGCATAAACCACACATAATTATCTACCACACCCTAAGACACTATACTTCGTCAGAACTTCTTATTCCTATTTTCCACTTACAATATTTAGACACAATCAGATAACTTATAATTATTACTATCCAACAGTGTAACTTTGTTGCAGTGTTGCAGAAGTTAACTATATAGAATATTTAGATTACTTGTAAGATTACTTATTTTAGAGTAGAAATTTAAATTATATTAGTATTTTAATTAGAATGTATAGTAATTATTTATTTAGCATTATAATTTTATATACATAGTTTTTATTTTTATTTTCATTGTTTTACACACGACCCCACAAGCTTTTCAGCTTTAATCCTAATCGTGTATAAATAAAGTTATTGTATTGTATTGTATTGTACGACTTAGCTGCGTATTTGATAATTGTAATCTAGGAGCACATAGGATATAGCCAATCACAACCCTAGATTATACTGACATTGATATAATGATAGACAATTAGTGCGTCACTATAAAGGTGACCGCACCACAACTTGTAATTAGTCCTAGCCAGCCACAGCTTGATTAAACAACGATTCCTACCACCTCAACCGAGAGAAACCGGAAAGCTGAATCTTGTTTTCGTTCCGTGCTGCAAATATATTTCCTTTAAAAGAAAGAAATTTGCAACATCGGTTGATCGACTTTTTTGTTTTTGTAATTTGTATATTTTTCAAAATGTTAACACAACAAATTAACATTTTATAAAATTTTCAAAAGAAAAATATTAATTCAATTTCAAAAGTAATTCGATTTGCTTGAATTGTTGCGCTTACGTGTCGTGATTGTAAGTGATGTGAAGCTTCAATGGATCTACGTGTGCTGAGATGCAGGATTTCAGTTTTATTTAACACTCTTCAGTTTTAGGCATCAACGTACACCCCAAAGTAATTGTTGGATACGCCACACCGAAGGTAATAATGAGTGAGTGGAAATGGCTTTGACTTTGCTGAACATTTTATTAACTATATACGGTAGCTCACATGGTATTCTAGCTATTTGTTAATCGCTTTTAAACTATGTACTAACTATATGGACCTTGAATGATCCACTAATGATGGACCTTAATTGGATCCACTGGTAACTGTAGATCTTGAATGATCCACTAAATTATGGACCTTTAATGATCCACTAAATATGGACCTTGAATGATCCAGTAACTGTAGACCTTTAATAATCCACTAATAGTGGACCTTGAATGATCCACAAAATTAAAGGCCTTGAATGATCCACAAAATTAAAGGCTTTGAATGATCCACTAACTGTGGACCTTGAATGATCCACTAAATTACGGGCCTTGAATGATCCACTGACTATGGACCTCGAATGATTAACAGTTTTTTGGGGAAACACACGGATGGGAGGGTTCATCACTTCAGGTAAGATTCCAACAGACTATCACTCAGTGTTCTTAAACTTTTCACGGGTTGACTGTAACATTAAAGCTAGGAAAATGCGACCGGTCCCCCAATAAAATAGAATAGCGACATTTAAGCCACATCTATACGAACAAGTTTTCCTTGACAAGGACAAATTGGCGATGTTTTTGTCGTCTACACGAGCAAGTCTTCCTTGTCAAGGAACATTTGCTCGTGTAGATGCGGCTTTAGTATCAACTACGCGACGTCAGAATGCGAGGTTACTGATGACGAATATATCACATTTTCTCATTGCGTAACTACCGTGACAATGTCGCGACGCCAAGTTCACGACGCAATTTCACTTGTTTTCACGTCTTCTTCATGACGTTGACGACGTCAAAGGTCGTTTTCAGTTATTCGTCAGCGCGCGCGCCGTCTTCTTTCAAGTCGCGTTTTCTAAATATCTAGATCTCTAATGTTTCCTTGATGGTGTACTGTGGTGGACCCCATTCAACATCGACTCAGTCTTAATACGTATCAGTTGTACATATAATAGTTTATATTTAGCTATATTATTTGATAAATGTTCCAATTGATACTTGCGCTATACAAGTTAATAATTTATTATTGTTATTATTACTTTGCTTGAATTTATAGAACAACATGAAGTGGAAATTCCTTTTGTTGATGAGCCTTTTCATTGTGATGGTCGTGCCGAATGCAGATGGATGGTTTTTTTCTCGGCGTCGTCGTCGTCGGAACCCTCCTCCCCGTCCACAACCACCACCAGCTCCCTCACCTCGTTGCCAGGCTTTAATCCGACGTTACTCTGTTGTCAGCGGGAATAACCTTCATGAACTGGCTCGACATTGGGCGCCTGCTGTTAAACTAGCCCGCGGGGAGAAGTGGAGGCCATCGAGTGTGGACTTTTTCCTCAGACATGTCAACCTCCATGGTGGACCCAATTATAATCCACTGACATCACACAATCTCCCAGGATGCACCAGAAGCTGCTACTTGTCAACCAAAGAGAAGTTAGGCTGCGCTTCCTGCACTAGACCTGGATTTCTACGCGGCGAACCGCCATCATCTGTACCCGTGTATACGACCATCCATGCTGATGGAAATGTGGTGGAAATCATCTACCGTTTCTTCTACCCTACAACCGTGGCAAGAGAGTCTGCGTGGGTATTTACTTCCACGGTTGCATCGGAGGATATTCCACATTTGGGCATCACGTGGGAGACTGGGAACACGTCAAGGTGCGGTTTGAACACAACAAGCTTCATTCCATGTTCTTGTCGACTCACAACTCAGAAATTACCCAGAAGTATGTAGGGACGTTCAGATGGAATGGGCAATCATTCCAAAAAGGACACCAACAACTCAAGATGGAGCAGTGCACTCATGGGGTAGTCTACTCAGCTGATGGGTCCCATGGCTTCTGGCCATCAGTCGGGAGGCACGTGTACAAACGTCTCGTCAATAGAGACACCCTTGTTGACTACTGTAGCAATGGCGACGCGTGGAACACGTGGCAAAACTTGAAGATCACTAAGAAAAAAAAAAAAGAGAAAGGCCAGTACAGGGGGGAGTTCCAGTTCATGAATTTCGAAGGCCCGTTGGGCAATCGAAGGCGAAGGTGTGAATTCGAGAAGGTGATAAAATCGTGTATTTTAGAAAACGGACCCCATCGCAATTGATAAAATATCACGTTCAATAAGAAAACTAAATTACTGCTACTACGTACTAATTTTGGCTACTAGAGTGCAATTTAGAAAAGCTTAAAACTAAATAAACTAATTAGTACTAAATAGCACTAATAAAACAATAGAAAACAATAGAAATAGCACTATTTAGTACTATTTAAAATTAGTACTATTTCACACTTTTCTAAATTGCACTCTACTACTACTAATGATAATACTAATAATGATAATGATAATAATAATACTAATAATGATATATAATACTATGTATTTTTTTTAATTTGATGATGATAATAAATATTATGAACTACTACAAAATGTAATGTAATGTAAGTGGTGAACTGGTTACTTAATACCTATTAACTAAAGTTGTTAAGAAAGGAATACTTAGCATATTGAAAAGCCAACCTTAGCTAATCTTACACTTGGCCAATTCAATTCAATCAGATCAATGAGTCGAGTTTCGACTACAAGTGAATGTAATTAGCTTCAGTAGCTCAAGTTAAACTTCCTTGCCAAGTGTGTTCAGTACTGTGCTTTTTGTTGCCTACAAGCAATTAAACTGTATAATTTCTGCAGCTGCTTTCTTTGAGTTGTCATTATTTCCGTTCACAACGTGAATGGAACAAAAGCCTACAGTCCATATTCCCGGCCCTCAGATTGGCACCTCAACTAACCATCAATCCTTGGAAATTCAACCGATATTCAAAACAGAAGTTTCAGCTCCAAATCGAGCTAAATCGATTTCCTTTTAAAAAGAAATATATGATAACAAACTGCATGCTATTTGACACCATAAAAGGATTCAAAACTAAAAATAGTCATCATTAAATATTAAGATGTTTTCAAAGAAAGGCATATAAAAATAAATTAAAAATAGCAATATTGCTGAAATTTCCAATTTTAATTTCGATTGTTCAACTTTTTAAAACCGGAACCGGAAACCATTTCTGTGCATGAGACATTTAAGCTGGAACATCGTATTGGCCATTACAAAAAAGAGCAGGGGACTGGGACCAAGTCCGTAGAACTAATTCAATAAGAAACTAGCAAAAGTGGGCATCATTTTCTGAGAGAGCAGACCAAACTTAGCTAATCTGGAAAGTTTAATTAATTTGGTGAACTTTGGCTTAATATTGACGATGCTAGAGGGCATCAAAGATGTACATTTTCCCATACAAACTCTCTATTTTTTTTACGTTGTCTACCCAAACCATACATTCTCTGTAAAATTTCATAATTCCGACAGAATTCACTCAAATCACATCAAACTTTGCACATATGATAATTTCAACATGTTGTTTAATTTCATGTCATCAACTTACTTTCGTAATTGCATTAATTCTAATAAACTCGATCCCAGTCCCCTGTTCTTTTTTGTAATGGGCAATTAGCGACTCATTTTCAAATTAAACCAATGGCGGCGAAGTGACGACGACGTCGTTTTAACAAGAGTTTATAAGCTTAAAATTAATTCAATACCGATGATCATCAATTCCTGCTCCTATTTGGTGCTAGTTTGCAATCAATCCCTGGTGATTTAAGTACAAAGACGTTGTAGCCATGTTGGAGGTACAAATAAGATAAGCTAGCGAATGAGGAATGCTCTGTTATCAAGATCCAACATGGCCGCCATGTTACGTGTAATACTCGCGTATTGTCTACTAGCATGTAGGCTCGATGAACTGCATGACAGAGGTAATGGTGGAGAGTAGTGTTTTATTTAAGATGTACTTTGTATTAATACATATTTTTTGACGTGTCTTTTGAATTGATGCCGCCCATCCCATCCCTCCCTAAAACCCTCAAAATGTAATAAGCACCACAGGCGCTAAATAAAACATTTACTATAAACATTATTCAACGATGCTTGTATTAGATAGCACCGTGTAAATTGTAGATCACAGCCAGTTAGATCTGTGCTTGCGTCGCTGGGAAAAAACTAGTATTTAATGCGTGCATTGCAATATAGTTTGCGCTGCACTTTTGTCAGTCGAATATGTTGTAGGTATAGCCCATGAAAAGCCCATATTGGGAGGTACATTGAAACTATGTATGCATGCATGTTACAAGGGTATGCGGTGTTATATACAAGTCAGTGGGTGTTACAAGGGTATGCGTGTTATATACAATGTAGTGGGTGTTACAAGGGTATGCGTATTATATACAATGCAGTGCGTGTTACAAGGGTATGCGTATTATATACAAAGCAGTGCGTGTTACAAGGGTATGCGTGTTATATACAAGGCAGTGGGGTGTTACAAGGGTATGCGTGTTATATACAAAGCAGTGCGTGTTACAAGGGTATGCGTGTTATATACAATGTAGTGGGTGTTACAAGGGTATGCGTGTTATATACAATGCAGTGCGTGTTACAAGGGTATGCGTGTTATATACAAAGCAGTGCGTGTTACAAGGGTATGCGTGTTATATACAAGGCAGTGCGTGTTACAAGGGTATGCGTGTTATATACAAAGCAGTGCGTGTTACAAGGGTATGCGTGTTATATACAAGGCAGTGGGTGTTACAAGGGTATGCGTGTTATATACAATGTAGTGGGTGTTACAAGGGTATGCGTGTTATATACAAAGCAGTGCGTGTTACAAGGGTATGCGTGTTATATACAAAGCAGTGGGTGTTACAAGGGTATGCGTGTTATATACAAGGCAGTGGGTGTTACAAGGGTATGCGTGTTATATACAAAGCAGTGCGTGTTACAAGGGTATGCGTGTTATATACAAAGCAGTGCGTGTTACAAGGGTATGCGTGTTATATACAAGGCAGTGGGTGTTACAAGGGTATGCGTGTTATATACAAAGCAGTGCGTGTTACAAGGGTATGCGTGTTATATACAAAGCAGTGCGTGTTACAAGGGTATGCGTGTTATATAGAAGGCAGTGGGGGGTGTACAAGGGTATGCGTGTTATATACAAAGCAGTGCGTGTTACAAGGGTATGCGTGTTATATACAAGGCAGTGGGTGTTACAAGGGTATGCGTGTTATATACAATGTAGTGGGTGTTACAAGGGTATGCGTGTTATATACAAGGCAGTGGGGTGTTACAAGGGTATGCGTGTTATATACAAAGCAGTGCGTGTTACAAGTGTATGCGTGTTATATACAAGGCAGTGGGTGTTACAAGGGTATGCGTGTTATATACAATGCAGTGGGTGTTACAAGGGTATGCGTGTTATATACAAGGCAGTGGGTGTTACAAGGGTATGCGTGTTATATACAAAGCAGTGCGTGTTACAAGGGTATGCGTGTTATATACAAGGCAGTGCGTGTTACAAGGGTATGCGTGTTATATACAAGGCAGTGGGTGTTACAAGGGTATGTGTGTTATATACAAGGCAGTGGTGTTACAAGGGTATGCGTGTTATATACAAGGCAGTGTGTGTTACAAGGGTATGCATGTTATATACAAGGTAGTGGGTGTTACAAGGGTATGTGTGTTATATACAAGGCAGTAGGTGTTACAAGGGTATATGCGCGTTTGGTTCAAACCCCGCCTAATCTTGCTGCGAGATTAGGCGAGATCAGGCGAGATTGGGATATTTTTGGGATTTATAGCTTGCAAAATCAGGCGAGAAGAGGCGAGATTGGACAAAATTGGTAAAACAAATAAAAATAAACTGTTAATAAATAGCTAATGAATTATGTTTTATTTAGAAGTGCAATAATTATAAAACTATGTTTAATATACAGCAAATTAAAGTACAAAAACTTTGATCCACTTCACTTGTCTGTATATAAATATCAAACATAATCAGAAATCATGGGATGGCTTACCTGATACTTACCTGATACTTACCTGATACTTACCTGATACTTACCTGATACTTACCTGATACTTACCTGATACTTACCTGATACTTACCTGATACTTACCTGATACTTACCTGATACTTACCTGATACTTACCTGATACTTACCTGATACTTACCTGATACTTACCTGATATTTACCTGATATTTTTTCTGGAAGTACCAGAAGAAAATCTCAGGTAAGTCTATACAGCCAAATGGATAAAAGTTTATGCACTTTGCTGTACATGTATATAATATTGTTAAGTTTCTCAAGAAAACAATACAATACATATGATAGATATACAATACTTATTGCTGGTTTGCAATACACGTCAAGGTGGCCATCTCGGTTGAACTTCAACAAAAGATTGCTCATTAGTGTATATTGTTTGTTCAACCAACATGGCCGCCGTATCTTTATCTCTTGATTCTCAAGGGATTGATTGCAAACCAATAATTATATAGACAACCCCCGGGGGGGGGGGGGGGGGGGGGGGGGGGGGGGGGGGGGGGGGGGGCACTAGGGGGGTATTTTTGGGTAGGGGTGTGCCGCGGACACCTCAAAACCCTGACCCTATCCCAGACCTAAAATTTTGATTTTCCATACCCTATCCCAGACTAAAGCTTTAAAATGTACACCCTATCCCAGACTAAAGCTTAAAAATGTATATACCCTATCCAGATTGAAAGCGTGCTAAAAGAATATGTAAATTGATAGCGACTGATAGTGGCGTTATTGCGAAAACCATACCCTATACAAGACCAAAACGTACCCGATCCCAGCCTAAAAAGGCAAAAAACGATACCCTACCCCAGACCTGGGAGCTCAAAAACCATACCCTATCCCGTGGCACATACCCGTATAGCGTATATAGGGGAGTACCCCCCCCCCCCCCCCCCCCCCCCCCCCCCCTGCCCCCCCCCCCCCCCCGGAGACAACCACTGGAATTGAGCAAGCGTGCACTCTGATTGGCTACTCTACTAGTAGGCTAACAGCTCATATACCATGAGTAGAGAAAGTTGGAGATTTTCAACAATGGCAAACCGGTTTTGCCGAACTAAATATTAAACAAAATAATGTGATATTTCTCACAATCCAGTGGTTGTCTATATAATAAAACAATTATTCCATGCAATCGAGTCATACATCACAGGCTGATAGCCAACTCGGCAGGAGCCTTGTTGGCTATATCAGCTCATGTACAACTCAATTCATTCATTTCGTGGAATAATAATAATATTTAACAATACACATGAGCATGAGCCTGTTCATGCAAATTTAGACCGTTTTGAGAGAAGTTGAAAAAAAGTCATCAAAAGTCACCTGGCACGTTTTCCAGCCACCCCCTTCAAATTATTATTGTTAAATATACACCGGTACACACATTGTCATGTAACACAACAAAAGCTGTTCCTTTCCCAAGAAACAACATTACTGAACAATACTTCAGCTCGAATTGAACTTAAAACCAATTAATCAAAATTAAATGTGCATTTTCAAAGGTACATGAATAAATGTATGTTGTTATAATTCCATATACACTCGATTGCAGAAATGTTGTAGTATACATTTATACAAATATCTAATGAGATACAAGATATCTAATGACTGAGATACAAAGTGCGAAACATCGCTTATTTTCTTCTAATAGTCAGAATCATCAATTTTAGATTAGTATCGCATCCAGCAAGGACAACATAATAATTTTCAGCACTATTTTGTGCTTAAACAGTTGTATTTTAGGATGTTTAAAATTTTGCATCTCATTAGATATTTGTATATTTGTATCAATGTATATTACAACGTTTCTGCAATTGAGTGTACATGGACATATACATGTATGACCACACATTGAAGCACATAGAAAAACATAATTCCTCCTTTATTTTATTAAAGTATCCATACAGACAAATAATATGTATAATAATAATATGTATTTATTTATATAGCGCTATTCCGGTGGTCCAATAGCGCTTTACATTATTAATGTATATAAAAAATAATGTTAACAAATTAACAAATTAATGTTAACTGAATTGTATTTCTTATCAAATCAATAAGCTAATAACCTAGCATATGTTTACATTCGCCTCGGTAAGCATTATTTTGAAAGTAGTTTCGAAATTCGCTGGCGATTTATTTCCCAACTAATCTGAAATTCGCTCTTCCATGGATACGAGATAGAAGAATAGGTATCTGATTATATGTTGTGAGAGTTTGCAGCCGATACGTTGAGTATTTATAGCAAAAAAGTGGTATTTCCCCGAGCTGTTTGGGCATTTTGAAGCGATAATCGAAGTGGAGTGTCCACGTCACCCTTTTCATTTTTCTTTACTGGTCCGAGAAAAAAAAAAAATTCGGAAAAAAAAAACACCGAGCTGTTAAGTTAACAGACAACAAAGGTGTATAGGGGGAAAAAAATACTTTATTCCTATTTTATTTTTTTACTGAATTTATGCTTGGGCTCCCTGTGGTTACAATGCCAAAAACAAAATGTCAGCCCTCAAGGCCTCATGAACGACTGGTCAACGATTTTTAAATATTATGATAATAGTGGATGGTCTAGGAAAACTAAAGGCAAAACAATACCATCCTTTTTCAATATGTGATAATATTAAAATAATAAAATACGCTGATTCGTCTTTGTTTCTCGCCAAGAGAACATGAGGGCTTAACCCCTCAAAAAAATGTTAAGCTAAACTGAGTTACGATTCAATCGTAAGTTACGATTCAATCGTAACTCAGCAATTAACACTCGGTAATAAGAAACCAATGGCCGGCAGTTCGAAAACCCTAAGTGATAATCCTGTTAATGTTCTCGCCATAACGAAGTGTTCGTCGTTGTTTTTTACGGTTCTTACAGTAGAGCATATACAAATTAAGACATAATAATATTTCGTAAACGAAACGGGGGGGGGGGGGGGTGGGGGGGGGGGGGGCACTAAGGGTATTTTTGGGTAGGGGTGTGCCGGACACCTCAAAACCCTGACCCTATCCCAGACCTAAAATTTTGATTTTCATACCCTATCCCAGACTAAAGCTTTAAAATGTACACCCTATCCCAGACTAAAGCTTAAAAATGTATATACCCTATCCAGATTGAAAGCGTGCTAAAAGAATATGTAAATTGATAGCGACTGATAGTGGCGTTATTGCGAAAACCATACCCTATACAAGACCAAAACGTACCCGATCCCAGCCTAAAAAGGGCAAAAAACGATACCCTACCCCAGACCTGGGAGCTCAAAAACCATACCCTATCCCGTGGCACATACCCGTATAGCGTATATAGGGGAGTACCCCCCCCCCCCCCCCCCCCCCCCCCCCCCCCCCCCCCCCCCCCGGACAACCACTGGAATTGAGCAAGCGTGCACTCGTGCATTGGCTACTCTACTAGTAGGCTAACAGCTCATATACCATGAGTAGAGAAAGTTGGAGATTTTCAACAATGGCAAACCGGTTTTGCCGAACTAAATATTAAAACAAAATAATGTGATATTTCTCACAATCCAGTGGTTGTCTATATAATAAAACAATTATTCCATGCAATCGAGTCATACATCACAGGCTGATAGCCAACTCGGCAGGAGCCTTGTTGGCTATATCAGCTCATGTACAACTCAATTCATTCATTTCGTGGAATAATAATAATATTTAACAATACACATGAGCATGAGCCTGTTCATGCAAATTTAGACCGTTTTGAGAGAAGTTGAAAAAAGTCATCAAAAGTCACCTGGCACGTTTTTCCAGCCACCCCTTCAAATTATTATTGTTAAATATACACCGGTACACACATTGTCATGTAACACAACAAAAGCTGTTCCTTTCCCAAGAAACAACATTACTGAACAATACTTCAGCTCGAATTGAACTTAAAACCAATTAATCAAAATTAAATGTGCATTTCAAAGGTACATGAATAAATGTATGTTGTTATAATTCCATATACACTCGATTGCAGAAATGTTGTAGTATACATTTATACAAATATCTAATGAGATACAAGATATCTAATGACTGAGATACAAAGTGCGAAACATCGCTTATTTTCTTCTAATAGTCAGAATCATCAATTTTAGATTAGTATCGCATCCAGCAAGGACAACATAATAATTTTCAGCACTATTTTGTGCTTAAACAGTTGTATTTTAGGATGTTTAAAATTTTGCATCTCATTAGATATTTGTATATTTGTATCAATGTATATTACAACGTTTCTGCAATTGAGTGTACATGGACATATACATGTATGACCACACATTGAAGCACATAGAAAAACATAATTCCTCCTTTATTTTATTAAAGTATCCATACAGACAAATAATATGTATAATAATAATATGTATTTATTTATATAGCGCTATTTCCGGTGGTCCAATAGCGCTTTACATTATTAATGTATATAAAAAATAATGTTAACAAATTAACAAATTAATGTTAACTGAATTGTATTTCTTATCAAATCAATAAGCTAATAACCTAGCATATGTTTACATTCGCCTCGGTAAGCATTATTTTTGAAAGTAGTTTCGAAATTCGCTGGCGATTTATTTCCCAACTAATCTGAAATTCGCTCTTCCATGGATACGAGATAGAAGAATAGGTATCTGATTATATGTTGTGAGAGTTTGCAGCCGATACGTTGAGTATTTATAGCAAAAAAGTGGTATTTCCCCGAGCTGTTTGGGCATTTTGAATCGATAATCGAAGTGGAGTGTCCACGTCACCCTTTTCATTTTTCTTTACTGGTCCGAGAAAAAAAAAAATTCGGAAAAAAAAACACCAGGCAGGTTAAGTTAACAGACAACAAAGGTGTATAGGGGGAAAAAATACTTTATTTCCTATTTTATTTTTTTACTGAATTTATGCTTGGGCTCCCTGTGGTTACAATGCCAAAAACAAAATGTCAGCCCTCAAGGCCTCATGAACGACTGGTCAACGATGAGCTTTGGACGGAATAAATATAGGTTATATGCATGGATAACTAGGAAACTAAAGGCAAGTACAATACCATCCTTTTTTCAATATGTGATAATATTATAATAATAGTTATAATACGCTGATTCGTCTTTGTTTCTCGCCAAGAGAACATGAGGAGCTTAACCCCTCAAAAAAATGTTAAGCTAATTGGCTGAGTTACGATTCAATCGTAAGTTACGATTCAATCGTAACTCAGCCAATTAACACTCGGTAATAAGAAACCAATGGCCGGCAGTTCGAACCTACCCTAAGTGATAATCCTGTTAATGTTCTCGCCATAACGAAGTGTTCGTCGTTGTTTATTACGGTTCTTACAGTAGAGCATATACAAATTTAAGACATAATAATATTTCGTAAACGGGTACGGTACCGTTCAAGTATTACCGTAACTTTTAGATACTGATCTGGCCGTTTTTGCTCAATGTGGCTGTTGTCATGTCATCAGGCGTTATCGAATTTCAAGGTCATGAGCTTTTGTAAATTTATCTACACGATAAACACATCACTCTGTAAAATCGATCATTTTACGGTCATTTCTGTATTTTATTCGGTCTATTTTGCTAAAATAGAAATACATTTTACTCAGTCTACCTTTTCTCAGGGCTTACCGAATCTTACTGTGATTTGAAATCGTATTTTTACTCGTACCGTGTCCAGCCGTATATCAACAAAGTGGGGGCTCACCAATGCTACATCAAATAGACCCAAGCCTACAATCGCCAGACCTCAAAGTTCAAGCAAGGTTTTACAGGCTGAACTAGTTATAGTCAAAGAAGTTGTTGGCCGCCTTCGAGCTGAGCGAACTGGAAGTCCTGGATACTCCTCCCGTCATCTAGCTCGAAAGTTGCGCCAAAAGTGATCATGCAGCCCGCCAAAAGTGAGCCCGCCAAAATATGGATGGAAGCCTGATTTTCGATCAACCCATATATGATCATTTCTACAATTTATTTTATAGCATGCAAACAGGCTCTGTTCGCAGGCTATTTTACATAACCACAGTTCAATGCTTCTTGGATTTGATACGACAATCCTTAGTTGTACAATGTAATGCGAGTACACTGTAGTTAACTTTGAGATAATTCTATTAACACATTTTATGTAACCCGCTGATATTTTTTTTTGAAGGACTAAGCTCCTCATGAATAAACATTGAGATTGCTTACAAAAGGAACAAACAAAAACATTTACAGACAGAAATAATGAATTTTTGTTTTGCAAATGAGATTAAAATCAAGACATTTGAAAAGCTGAATTCAATGAAAAAACAGGAAGCACGCACTTCAGTTGATGTTGTTGGCTTTTCGCAAAACAAGAACATTGAAAACAATTAAGCAATCGTAAAACGTATACCTTGCAAGCTTAAATTAATACTCTTCTGAATGAATGATACTCCAGATCGATGCACTGATAATTATTGAAATTTCTCAGCGAGATAATAATGTATTTATTTACACGCAAAATGCATATTTGTGGTGGATTAACACAGCGGGGTAGTGTACCCGATACATCGGTGTAGGCCAGGCTCATGCTGGGACGTGAATTACTAGTCGTAGATATATATTTACTGATTTTAGAAAGATGGCCAATAAGTGAATAAGATACATTTTGTCTGTATTAAAATAATATTGATACTGATCAAACGTTCAATGATCTACCCATAGAATATCGAGCGAGTCAGGCGTGCCGCCACAAATCATTGCCGGTTTAGCAATGCAAATTTTAAAAGTTGAGTTGTCAGCCTACTTTGCGATTAGTATTTTAGTCTGTGTTTCAAGTTCAATGCTTTACCCATAGAATATCAGGCGTGCCACCCGAACAATCTACCCTGCCTTCAGGCGAGCCACCCAAAAGCATTGGGGTTTAGCAATATAAAGTTGAGTACTCTGCGATTAGTCACATTAGTCTGTGTCGGTTTCAGAACGTTTGCTGAGCATAAAATCCCGTATTTGTCTCAAAGTCACTGAGACGAGCAATACCTGAATGTACTCGACGAATATCTTACCCACATTTCCAGGTGACATTTTCCGTATTTTAGACAACCCAACAGTGGAAATAAAGCTCACAAATAATTATATTTTGATTCTAGCGCCAAAACTAGGCTAGTATCAGGTATTAGTATGGCAGGCAAGAATACAAAGCGCTCTGCATTAGAGTTAAATAACTCTACTACTAGCACTCCAGTTAAACCAAGTGCTAAGCAGTCAAAAGTAGAAAGTGAAACAGATCTAGATTTGAAAAAAATTTACGATATTGTACTCGAAATGAGTAGAAAACTCGACAAACTAGATCTCATCGAACAGCGCCTAACACGTGTTGTTCAAGACATTCGGGACCTCGAAAAATCATGCCAATTCGCACATGATTCCATCGATGAAATCTAAAGCCTACAAAAAAAAGATCAAGGAACGATGAAGGATATCAATGAAAGGGTTGGCAAGCTTGAGGAAGAAAACAAGAAGTTACGTAACGATACCATTGATCTCCGCACACGATCAATGCGGAACAATTTAGTGTTCTATAATATCCCAGAAGAAGACGACGAAAGTTGCGAAAAACAAATCAAGGATGTAATTGAAACCATTGGTCTAGATCCATGGAAAGTGGAGATCGATCGGACCCACAGAATGGGGAAGAAAACACCGACAAGACCACGACCTGTGGTAGCGAAATTCCTTCGCTACCAAGATCGTGAACAAATACGTACCTCGGCATTTAAGCTAAAAGGCTCAAAGATAGGAATTGCTGAACAGTTCCCAAAAGAAATCGCCGATATAAGGAAAAGTTTATATCCAGTTTTCAAGAAGGCCAAGGCTGATGGGAAGAAGGCAAAGTTAATAAGGGACCAATTATATATAGAAGGTCAAAGGTACATTGGATCCGGCCCGCAGTACAGATAGATTATATTTCGTACAGTTAAGTGACGTATATAATTATGAAACTACCGTATATAATATTCTTTATGATCTATCGCTTTTTGAAATCATTTAATTACTCTTTTGGATTCCTTATGCATAAACTATTTCACTACCTACCATGTGTGTAAACAACATATGTAATACTTGTGACAATCTCATCACTGACAGACAATGTTCAGTGATGTGTTCCGATTGTCAAAATCATTATCACGTAAATAGACTGTGCTTACGTCTTGATCATATAGCTACGACTAATGACTTCAAGTGTTATCAATGTACAAACATTGAATTTCCCTTCACTGCTATTAATGATGACTTATTTGTAACTAGTTCTAAACGATTAGATATACCTAACGAATTAACCTTTAATCCTTTCAAAACCACACACAATCAGAGCAGAAAGAATGACATAGATAATCAAATTGATCCAGATACTAACTATCATTTCGCATATAATAGTTCTTCAAACTTCTATTCTATATCAGAATTTAACAATAAGCTTGCTTCTCTTAATGTTTCTGACAATGAACTATCCCTATTACATCTCAACATAAGAAGTATCAGACATAAATTTGATGCTTTTCTAAATTACCTACACTCGTTAAAACACACATTTTCCATTATAGCATTAACCGAAACCTGGTTAACAGACGATGAAAATGATATGTATAGAATTCCTGGTTACTCTGCTATATATCTAAATAGAGAAAACAAAATTGGTGGAGGAGTTTGTCTTTTCATTCAAGAAAACTTGAATTATGTACGTAAAGATGAATTGAGTTTTATAAACGACAACGAATTAAAGCATTGAATCACTTTTCATTGAAATAACCAATGAAAAATGCAAAAATATTACAGTTGGAGTTTATATAGACCTCCTAATAACAAATATACAAATTTTGAATGCGATTTTAACTACATATTATCTAAACTTGATAAGAAAAATAAACCATGTTATATTCTCGGTGATTTCAATATTGACCTCTTAAAATATTCTCAATGCAGTTTCTCAAATCAGTTTTTTAATCTATTATCATCCTCTGCATATAGACCTTTAATTATGAAACCTTCACGTATAACTACATCAAGTTGCACTTTAATTGATAATATATTTACCAATAATCATGTTAATGAACATTTGAACGGAAATCTGATAAATGATATTTCGGACCATCTACCAGTTTTTACAATAACTAAAACCAAGATTAATCAAATTGTTGCAAAAGCAAATGAAAAGATTACAACAAGATTAATCAATCAATCCTCCCTTGAATCATTTTATCGTAATCTTCAAACATGTAACTGGGAAAATGCCTTTGCTGAAAAAGATCCTCAAAAATCTTTAGAAGCTTTCTTACTTGAATTCTGTGAATCTTATGACAATTATTTTCCATTAAAATCATTGAAACCTAAAAATAAATTGAGTTACAAAAATTGCTGGTTTACGAAAGGATTAAAAAAATCTTCAAAAACCAAAGAAAAACTATACAAAAAGTTTCTTAAAAATACAACTAAAGAAAATCTAAATAAATACAAATTATATCGTAATAAATACAACCATCTAATTAGGATTGCAAAAAAGAAGCATATCGATGAAAGATTTAACAAAGCAGTCAATAACCCCAAATTAACCTGGCAAGTAATAAATGAATTAATTGGTAAAAATACATCTACAAAAACATTACCAAACGTTTTTAAATGCGGGGATGCAATTATTGATGACCCAAATACCATTGCAGAAAAATTTAATGAATTTTTTGTACATGTTGGTCCTAATTTAGCCAAATCGTTTAAAAATACAAATGAATTTGAGAAATATCTGAAAGGAGATTACAGAGATTCAATATTTATTTATGAAACAACATGTGAAGAAATTATAAAATTAATAAATAAACTAAAGTGCAAAAATAGCTGTGGAATAGACGAAATTAATATAAAGGTAATAAAATATGTTGCTCCACTAATAGCATCTCCTTTATCTTACATTTTCAACCTCTCATTTAACACAGGCACAACTCAAAAATAGCATTAATAACGCCTATATATAAATCATCTGATAATGACATTTTTTCTAATTATAGGCCTATATCTGTTCTCCCATGCTTCTCAAAAATTATGGGAAAAAATTATGTACAAAAGACTCATTGATTTTATCGATAAAAATAAAATATTATCTGATCGTCAATATGGATTTCGCAGTAAACATTCTACCAATCATGCAATAGTTGAACTAATTGATAAAATAACTAACTCAATTGAAAACAATGAAATAACTATTGGTATATTTTTAGACTTATCAAAGGCATTTGATACTGTTAACCATTCTATACTCTTAAATAAACTATACTTTTATGGAATACGCGGAAAATGTCATGACTGGATTAAAAGTTACCTAACGAATAGAAGGCAGATAGTTAAATATAATAACATTAAATCAAATGAGATGTCAATAACGTGTGGAGTACCACAAGGTTCCGTCCTAGGACCACTTTTGTTCTTAATATACATTAATGATTTAATGAATTCAATCGAAAGACTCTCACCAATATTGTTTGCAGATGATACAAATTTGTTTTGTTCAGGAAAAAACATAAAGCATCTAGAAACTACAATTAATGAGGAACTTAAACATATCCATAAATGGTTAGAACATAATCAACTGACCTTAAATTTAAAGAAATCTAATTATATCATTTTTAAGTCTCATAGGAAACAGATTCAAGCACAACCAATATTAAAACTTAATGGCGAAAATATTGTAAGAGTGAAACAAACTAAATTCTTAGGCATAATAATCGATGAGCATCTTACATGGAAAGATCACATTGAACATATAACCAAAAAAATATTGAAAACCACAGGAATTCTTTGTAGAATACGCTACTATGTTAATCAATCAATTTTAAAATTGGTTTACAACACATAATTAATATACCCTTATCTTATTTATGGAAACATTGTCTGGGCTAATAACTACCCTTCTAGACTTGAAAAAATTCTTAAATTACAAAAAAAGATTTTACGAATTATCACTTTTTCATCATATTCCTCGCCATCTCGTCCTCTCTTCACTAACCTAAAAATATTAAATGTCTATCAAATTAATGACCTACTTATAGGAATCTTTAATTTTAACCTAATTAACAATATTCTTCCACCCTATTTTAGAAATTTTAATATCGAAAACAATAAAATCCATGATCATTTTACAAGAAATCACAAAAAACTACACAAAAACTTCAGTAGAACAAATTATGGAAAATTTTCAATTAGAAACAAAATCGTTGAATTATGGAATTCTCTTCCTTGTAAAATAAAGTCTTCAAAATCAATTTTTATATTTAAAAATAGAATGAAAGAGTTTCTTCTTTCTTGATTACTTTTAGATGTTTATGAATAATTATATTTGAGCTAGTCAACTGATACCAAACAAAAACATATAGATATATTACAGTTCATGGGGAGCTTCTTGTAAAAGCCTGTAAGGGTTTCTAAGCTCTCCACACATATATATTCAATGATATATAAAATAATAATAATATATATATATTCTTTAAAATTAATATGTATGTATATATATATATGTGAAAATAAAATGATTGAAAACTCGTCGATGACCCGCAATTGTTTATCATGTTGTGTAAGAATTGTCTGTGATTAATGTGTCAGTAGAACGAATCTTATTGGACCAAGACTAATTGGCTTTGCGAACTAGTAACCCTAGGCAAACACATCACAGCTATCCTGCTGGGACAAAAATTTTGGGGTCGGGGCTCCTCATAGTACAAGTCATGACAATCAAACTAGCCTGCGTAGCCCGGCACTAGGGAGAAAAAGGACAAAAAAAAGGAGGGGAAGGGGGGAGGGGATGGGGAAAAAGGGACTGGGGAGGAGGGGAAAGGAGGAGGAGGAGGGGTTGGGGAGGAGAGGAGGGAGGGAACGCCTGCAATGGTCCTATTGTTTACGCGTTATTTTCCGTCCTCTGAGTGGACGGAAAATTCCTATTGGTTGAGAAGGTGAAGGTGTCGAGCAGGGCGGGAGAGAGATGGCGGGGAAACGAGCACGGCCGCAATCCATGTGTGATGCAGGAGACTGGGACCGAATATAAAACAAAATGTCGGACGAAGAGTGGATTTCTTGGCTTTCGGCAGATGAAGATATAGATGACGAGGAATTGATAGCAAGTACAGAGTTAACAGAAGTTCAAATGGACAGTGAAGCTAATGAAATCCCTAGTGATATATATTTTGCCAATATTGCGCTGTCTAATCTAAAATTTTAGCGATGAATCCCAACGAAAAGCTTTCAAGGAAGCTTATTTTGCCAGAGCTTTGAGCTTCGTGGTGAGTGAAAAACATAACGCAACTGCAACTGATGATTTGTTAGGTTCCATTGGATGGTTTTTCAAGGAATGTCATACTTGTCCTAAACTGGCGAACAACAAAAAGAATGCTAAGGCAAGAAGTATCGAAATAGAGTGTTATTTTAATAGGGAAAGATTTAATGTTGTTAAATTTGGACCTTTAAAATCTTCGTGGGATATCATATTGGAGAAACTTCAGGAGAACCTTGATGCAGCAGACATAGTATTACAACATATACTTCAGCACTTTTGGAGCACAGCTGATTCAAAATATACTCCATGTGTTAAGCTTAATGTTCCTGCTACAAGTTCACGTCATGTTGACTCTTCAGAGTTTCAGGCAATAAAATATCATGGTGCTTGGTCGATCAAACGTTCAAGGGATGAGATAAAACGACGATCTGGGAATATAATTATAAAACAATCTCCAAAAGATCCAAGTGAAGTGATTGTTACAAAGGAGGATGCTATGGCTCTTATTTCTAACTTGGGTAATGATGTACTTCAGACAGATAACAGCTAAATTTTTGAAATTACTGATGAAGTAGCTAATTTTTTTATACGATTGCATGACATTGTTGATGCCTATCTTTCAAAGAAAAGTATTGCAACACAAAAAGGGTCAGTGGTGATCAACTGTTTAAAGGTAGTGTCCACCAGTGTTGAAATAAGACAAATTTGGACTACGACAGTAAGGATGCATGGATATAGTAGAGGAACACAAACAGTTGTACTACAGTACATTTGTACATTTTTTGTTAAATCTAAACAACAAATTTCAAGAGAAAAGCTTGGACTTAAACCACAAAAGAATAGTGTAGCCCTTAGAGAAGGTATTAAATCCAAAAAGTCTAAAAAGAAGAAGCAAAATACAACATGTATGTCAGCAGAAAGATCATCAGGAAAAGTATAACAATCTGTACCTAGAAAATAGTCCTTTCACTCAAGGAAAGAGTGACATAACTGAAGTATGTGAGATTCAAATGTTTTAGTCCTGACATGTTCAGGTTTATAAATGTCCTTAGTTTAAATTTGACACGGTTTTCTTTGTTATTCATAGGGCTTTATCTCTGGTATTGACTGGTTTTAATATAATTGAATTGAATTACTCATTATGAATTCACTGGGATGTATCATATATGTAACCCTGGGTTGTATATGAATACATCCCAGTGAATTCATAATGAGCAAATGCTATTCAATTATATTCATAGTATTCATGCTATTCATAGTATTCATGCTATTCATAGTATTCATGCTAAATAACACTCCAAAAAATACCAGAAAATGCCTCTGATTGCTTCGTGCGAAAACCTTGTCAAATGTAAACTAACTGATCAGATAAATACCTCGAACGTTGGCAATAAGATTATGAGACAAAGGAATTTACTGCCTACACTAGCAAAATTAAGAATTTACGTATCGTTTATCTTGCCCCAATTAACTTACTGTCAGTCAGTGTGGCATTTTTGTAGATCATCGGATAGTAGAAAGGTTGAACGTTTACAAGAGAGAGCACTCAGGGCAATTTACCGTGATAAGAATAGTTTAAAGGGGCACTGTCACGACACACGCATGCGCGAATCTTGGCTTCAATCTTGAAATCGTTGACCAACGCTTTCAAGAGACCCGAGGAAAATTCAAATTCAGTGTGTTAATATATCGAATTATATCATTGTAATCCTTGCACTCTAGAAGATGATACTTATTCAGTACTTAGATTGATTGTTGTTTCGTATTTGTAGGTAGTTATTTTTGGTTTGAAGTCCAATTTTATACGCTTTTTATTTAATCGGCGAGAGCGATGGCGATGGCTTCTCATGGCGGCCGCCGGGATGTAGTGGTTGACAACGAATGTATTCAGGCGACAGGTTTATAAGTTTTGGTTTACTGGGAAGATAGAAAACGGTTATACTACAGATTCTGAGTTCGCTATACTTCTCTTTAACAGCTCTGGAGTACCAAAGGAGGTAGGAAAGTATTTCGAATGACAACAACAATGTTTGACAACGCGTTCATTGACTTTAATATTCACTCGAATTATTATGTTCTCAAAAAGAACTCAGTTGTATACATCATATCAATGTATTCCTTCGAGTTCATATGAACTGAAGCTATTGCAAACAACTGTCACATTGTATGAGTTTTTATTTCTGCGAGGTTTGGAAGTAGTGACACAACGGCAAAGAGAACTCAGTGATTATACTTTTCACACGGGAATTATATTGTGCAGTTCTTTTTGCACTCTTTTGTACTCTTACAATTTAAGAAAACACGAGTACCTTATACAGTAGTGACATGTACATCTTCGTTAGTCTTTTTTGAAGCAAAGAAGTAATACGGACTTGGTTTTTAGCGATGTGAAATGTGAATAACTTCATCTGAGACCTGAGTTGTCACCTCGGATTGTCTGCTATTTATCGACGTTCCTTCACCAGAAGTCGCTATAATAAGTACTTATTTCATGAAATATTTAGGTCACACGCTGTAAAGGTTGTATATTCTGAATAACTTGGAAGCACTCTGCGAAAGCTTGACGGTAAAAAACTTTCAAAACACAACATTGAAATTTACTAGCGCATTTCTCTTCGTAAACAAACGAGTTCGTTGACCTCTGCATATCATTAAAAGTCTCAGCATATCATTAAAATTGACGCATGCGCGCGTCGTGACAGTGCCCCTTTAAGATACCTTGGTCCTGTAATATGGTCCAAATTAAATAATAATATAAAGAATTCAGAAACAATCAATTCATTTAAAAGACAAGTGAGAAGAGTAGATATTTAATATCTCATATCAGAAACATGTACGAACTGTCACCTGTGTAGCACTTAGGTTATAAGTTCTTTTATTTTTATCTTGTTATATTATTATTTATTATGATATTATGTATGATATTATTTATATATATAGCTAATTGCATAATCGTTGTCGGGTTGAAAATCATAAATCATAAAAGCTGAGACCGCAAGGATGGATGGGAAATCAGTTCATGACCCGCATTACATGCAGATATATTGAATGTTCTCGTAGTTTTGAAGATATATGAGCTATTTAACTAAGATCCTACAAGTCTGGATAAAAAGGTTGATGATGTGACTGTGTTATTTGAGAGTTTTAATTTCCCAGAATTCCTTTTGGTCATAGCTTTCATGATTTTCAACCCGACAACGATTATGCAATTAGCTATATATATAGTTTTAGTTAGGATACATTTTAAATTTTAATATTTTACGCCAGATAGAATTTAAATAAGGGGGGAAGGGTTGGGGAAATTAGGTGGGGCTTTGGGTTTGGGTATGGGTGTAGATTTTAGGTAGATAGGTGTCCTCAATAAATTATTAGTTTACACTTGTGTAAGCTAGGTAATTTGACACGTTAATAAAGGTTATTATTATTATTATTATTATTAACATGGCTGAGAAGAATTTCTACACTTGAAAATACTTCATTACTATCACAACATTTCCACTTGCAGACAGGATTATCAAGCTTGAGTTTTTTTCCTTTTATTCCTTTGTACAAGTCTTCAAATATATACTTGAAGTCACTATCAGTGTTGTTACCTACATCAACCATTTTGGATTTGAAGTCCTCCAATCTTTTAATCTGTTGCTTTAGAGTTTTATTTTTTTATTTTTTATTTCTTGCTGCTTCAAGGAGGTTTGACTTTTGAAAGATTATCAAGCCTTGTAAATTTAGAATTTTCTGGTTCATCTGTTTGGATTATTTTGTTGTTCCTACTCTTTAAAGTTCTAAGATAGTGTTCAGTTTTTTGACACATTTCACATAAGTTTTTATCATGAACTACATCATCATTAGGAATTAATATGCAGCAAAATGTTGATCTGATTGATTTCTGATGAAATTGTGATGCAGCAACTTCAACATATGCACCAGAATCCCCATCTTTAGTATAAAATACTGTCTGACTTAGATAATCAGGGAGAACACTTTCAAATTTATCACATGACACACCAGAACAAACTTGACATGTTTCAATAGTTTGCATTAAGAACTTTACATCTGTTGGTGAACACAATTTACTAGGAATTTCTGTCCAACTAGTATCTAGGTCAGGTTTTTTCTTGCCTTCTAGCATAATATTCCAATTACCATCAGGATGTATAATGATCTCAATCTGAGCATAGCCTTTATTACCACCAAAGTAAAAAAGGTGTCCAGTGTTTTCTTGCTTGTTGTAAATTACACTCCAGTTTTCTTTACTAATTAGTCCTTGACCCTCCAGGTCTTTAATATTTAATTGTGACTGTGTTGTACTTTCCACTTTAATTTGAGTCTGCTGCTGCTGATTGCAATCATTTGGTCTGGCTTGTCAATTTAGTACGTACGGTAACGTACTAAATTAGACAGGACTCATTCAATCGATCGTAACTTTTTTATATCATAATATATCACGCTGAAAATCATGCTACATACAGAAAAACTAGTTACAAATGGCTCTGCCTTGATATCTATTCTCGGTATTATCTGGGCTAGAAATGAGTGTCTCTTGTATTGTAGCATACTAACACAAAGTTACAATTTATCAAGCGGTTGAACGTGAAGAATAAGCCGATTTGAAGCTCAAGCAACTAATTACTGTGACTCAGGTTTTCATAACAAAGTAAGAATCATAATTACAACATTTTACATAGTTTACTTTTTATTTCTAAGATAAAAATCAGTATTTTTTTACCAATGAAGTTCATCTATGTTACTCTTCCAATCGATAGACAACTTGTTCAAAGGGCGCCAACAGAACCACAGGTAGCCCAAAGCTCAGTATCAGTGGCGTAAATACAGTAAATGTATGGGCTTTCTTGTTCTGGTGTACTTGAATAAATAAGTAAAACATCGTTTGCCTTTATTCGCCTCGTACTTGTTCCTTGTGTTGTCCTTTACCTCTGTAGGAATTTCTAGGCCGTTCCGCTTGAAATTGAGAGAGTTACGGCGGTTTAAAAAAAAATTCCCTACCAGTAAGAAAATATAGAAGGTAGGTCACTCATGGCCGCCAGCGAACTCACATGGTCCCACTCAAATGCTCGTAAATCTCTCGAAACTAGACATGACGCCAAATTTCTTTCGGTAAACTGTAGTCCAATACAAGTCCGATAAATCACACTACCATTCCTTTCTCTTACTCATCGCTATCTGCATCCACGAGGAAGGTTTTTGTGACTTTCATCGGCAACATGAACTGTACCTTCAAGTCTGACACGGATTTTGAACGGCCGTACAAAAATGCACACACCGGGGAGGGACAGAGGTACAATACAATACAATAGTTTATTTCAACACGTGTCGTCCAGGAGCGTGAAGCTCGTTCAAAATACGAACGTGCAGTATATAATAATCTAATCAAGTTGACACTTGAATAAAATTTCGTTCTATCATAGATTACAGTATTTCTTCTGTCAAATTAATGCTTCTGATTTCAAGGAAAAGGCCTTTGGAGCAAATTCCAAATGGGGTATTGAAAATCAACACGAATTCGAAGAAAAGATTTTGTTATAATCTCTGCCACAAGATATGGTTGCAATCCTCACGGGAGGGTACGGAAATTTTATTCAAGTGTCAAATGTACCTCTGTCCCTCCCCGGTGTGTGCATTTTTGTACGGCCGTTCAAAATCCGTGTCAGACTTGAAGGTACCGGAGGTTCATGTTGCCGATGAAAGTCACAAAAACCTTCCTCGTGGATGCAGATAGCGATGAGTAAGAGAAAGGAATGGTAGTGTGATTTATCGGACTTGTATTGGACTACAGTTTACCGAAAGAAATTTGGCGTTATGTCTAGTTTCGAGAGATTTACGAGCATTTGAGTGGGACCATGTGAGTTCGCTGGCGGCCATGAGTGACCTACCTTCTATATTTTCTTACTGGTAGGGAATTTTTTTTTAAACCGCCGTAACTCTCTCAATTTCAAGCAGAATGGCCTAGAAATTCCTACAGAGGTAAAGGACAACACAAGGAACAAGTACGAAGCGAATAAAGGCAAACGATTTTTTATTTATTTATTCAAGTACACCAGAACAAGAAAGCCTATACATTTACTGTATTTACGCCACTGATACTGAGCTTGGGCTACCTGTGACAGAACGTGCTTTGCCGCCAGTTACCAGTCCTACTCTGCATCACACATGGAACAAAGAAAATGTATGCTCGTTTCCCCGCCCTCTCTCTCCCGCCCTGGTGTCGAGTGACGACGAGCAGTATTTATTGTAACAACAACAACATAACCATAGCCTGCGTACACAAAGGATTTATTATCGTTCAGTCGTTACGTCTAACGGCTTCCTCTCTCTCCGGCTTGTGAAACATACTGGTTTATAGATGATATACTGCCACGGACAAACAGTGGCCGGTAGGTAATTCACGAGGCTACGGTTTATAAAGCACACGTACGAGAATGTTCATGGACTTCATGATCAAAGACAGTCATCCCGATATCACTAAGGCCTTCGGCTAGTACAAGTTACCTCTGTATGGAAGGTTTAAATATATTTATGTAATATGCTTCATTTTATTTTGAAGACGCTAGCTTCTCATATCTACTCTTAAATTCTAGCGGTCAAATATTAAAATCTATGTCTAGATTGTGCCCGTACTCTAGCTACCACAGTATTCGATTTCAACTGTAAAGCCATTTGAATTATTTGACAGCAAACGGAAGTTTGCCAGATTGGATAATTTTTGACAAGCACCATTGACATTTGACGAGAGGCGGATAACGCGTAAACAATAGGACCATTGCAGGCGCTCCCTCCCTCCTCTCCTCCCCAATCCCCCTCCTTCTCCTTTCCCCTCCTCCTCAGTCCCTTTTTCCCCATCCCCTCCCCCCTTCCCCTCCTTTTTTGTCCTTTTTCTCCCTAGCGCCGGGCTACGCAGGCTAAAATCAAACCGGCTCCAGCAACAACTACAATCTGATAGAAGCCAATAGATAAACAACAACAATAGTCCAATTTAATACATAATTTTATACACCTAGCAAAATATGTACCTGTAATATGGCCAAA
This sequence comes from Actinostola sp. cb2023, assembly GCA_033675265.1. Taxonomy (NCBI): domain Eukaryota; kingdom Metazoa; phylum Cnidaria; class Anthozoa; order Actiniaria; family Actinostolidae; genus Actinostola; species Actinostola sp. cb2023. Next base: position 28,364 of record JAUJYZ010000293.1, read on the forward strand.
ATCATACAAAACTGCAAATTATCCAGTTGGCTTTGCTTGTCGCTCGGCTGCCGGCTTTGACTTGTTCAGTTGTTGTAGTTGTACATGTACTGGATATAGCTTCACAATTACTGAATCAGAGCGATTACCTCTGCATGGCTCTGTTTATCGATAAATATGTCTTTGTCTGAAATCTTTTGCCGCTGAGAATCGTTAGCATTCAAGGAACGTAGCTAAATCGTTCAAATTTTCTCAACTGACGTTTCTTGTTGTCTTTCAATCCGATCAGAGAGCTGCCGCTTGCATCACAGGTAGCCCAAGCTCTACTCATGAGTCATGGCAGCTTTGCCTATCAGTTTTATTGAAAAACCTAAAAACACAATTTCTCTGAAAATTCTGAATAAAGTTTACTAAACTGAAACACAGTGTGTTTTACTATATATTCTTCACATCTGGAGTGAATTTCAGCTCATTTTAATCATTTTAGGTATTTGTTTTCCCCTCATATGTATACTGTGACAAGGTAGGAATCAAAGCACGAAAAATCGAATTCAAACGGTCACAAATTCAAGCGTTTATTTCTCCAAAAAAGGTTTACATCCAAAATTGAAACTCATCACAGCTTGAATAGACAATATATACATCTGAATATCCCCAAAACATAACCCTACCTCTTTCCACGAATTTAGAAATGATCTCCAAACACGAAAATCCACCGTTGAAAATCATCAAAACAGGCGTGACCTAAAAAAGTCGGGGACAGCAGTGACAAAATACACCTCACCGGGCGTAGCCGGGAAGGGTAAACGGTAGTGTCGAATGCGTTCACCCCCTACCCGCTAAGGCGAAACCATTTTAGGTTAAAAAGTCGGTTGAAAACGGTTGAAAGACAATGACACGTCAAGGTTTCGCCTTAGCGGGTAGGGGGTGATGAACGCGTTCGACACTACATTTTACCCTTTCCCTACGCCCGGTGAGGTGTATTTTGTCACTCATTCCCAGTTCTTTTACCGTTTCTGTCCCCGACTTTTTGATGATTTTCAACGGTGGATTTTCGTGTTTGGAGATCATTTCTAAATTCGTGGAAAGAGGTAGGGTTATGTTTTGGGGATATTCAGATGTATATATAGTTTATTCAAGCTGTGATGAGTTTCAATTTTGGATGTAAACCTTTTTGGAGAAATAAACGCTTGAATTTGTGGCCGTTTGAATTCGTTTTTTCGTGCTTTGATTCCCGTACCTTGTCACAGTATACATATGAGGGGAAAACAAATACCCAAAATGATTAAAATGAGCTGAAATTCACTCCAGATGTGAAGAATATATAGTAAAACACACTGTGTTTGTTTTAGTAAACTTTATTCAGAATTTTCAAAGAAATTGTGTTTTTAGGTTTTTCAATAAAACTGATAGGCAAAGCTGCCATGACTCATGAGTAGAGCTTGGGCTACCTGTGCTTGCATGAGAAGCTGAACAGCCAAATTTTTACAGGACGTAAATCCATCAATGTCGACGTCCTGTGAAAATTTGAACTGTTCAGGTTCTCATGCAAGCGGCAGCTCTCTGATCGATCGGATCGAAAGACAACAAGAAACGTCAGTTGAGAAAATTTGAACGATTTATTAAAGTCTTATGAGGATAGAATAAGTCCGTAGTTTTATATCTTTCCGATTAACTTCTTATCAGAAAAGTATAAGCTTAAGTTACTTACAAGTTTGTCAAGACGATTGTGATTGTGAAAACTTGAGAACTTCTCTCCCGTGTAAAGTCAGCGTGTCATCGCTTTTAGTCTTTCTGGCTATAAGTTTTCGTTAACTATGAATGGTATCCATATCTAGATCTATAGCTGTGTTCCTGTTGTAGATTGTCCGTAAATGTAGACGTTAAAACGACTGAAGAAAACAACTTTTGTCCTTCAAATAAACTGATTTTAGTATTCAATTTTGCTTGATTCCTATTGGCTAGCGTAGCGAAAGACTGAACACTCCACTGGCTTTCTTTGCGACGCGCGATAAATAGCGAATCAAAATTGTCTAAAAACTATATTTTTCTAAAACAAAGAGAACGTTATGGGATTCAAGGAAAATAATTCAACGTGGAATTCCCTCGTCATCCAATGAATTTACCTATAGAATCCGTCCATTTAAACCCCAATAAAATATACATTTTTTGAAAGCTAAATAAATGGAGATTCCAACTAATGGTCTATTAACAAAAAAGAAACAAGCGTTTTAGAAATAAGTGGAGTTCAATGAATTTTCATGTAGCGTTATTCGGTGAGTTCCTTGACAGCCGCATTTTATCGGAAATTCAAGATAATTATCTTTATACACTCTAGAGATATCAATTATCAAAAGGGTGTCTCCGATTTCCAATAAGTTGCCCCATTGCTTTTTTATTTGCAACTAAACTTTCGGTACGCTAAAAATACATTATTTTTTACTAATCAGTTTTTTATATCAAAAATCGGAGACAACTTTTTGAAGATCAATTATCAGACATGGTTTTTGTGAGGGTTCAAATAAATCCGATAACATCTATTTGCCCAGGAACTCAAAATGTGAGCCTATTTGTTGGCATTTCGTCTTTTGAGAAAAAGCGGAAAGAAGGTCAATATGCCTCTATTAGTCCATACCATTACAATGGAATCTAATTACTCACTGACTGCAGATAGTGACCAGAGTATCAGTTTTCCAGTCAAACAACGTGCAGTGCTTGTTGCCTAATCATTTCGTGCTTGCGGGAAATTACATACATTGCCAGTACACATTTACGGTGGCCCATAGTGGACACGCTGCAAATAAGACAAGTTGCTGCAAATAAGACGAGTTGCTGCAAATAAAAAACGAGTTGCTGCAAATAAGACGAGTTGCTGCAAATAAAAAACGAGTTGCTGCAAATAAGACGAGTTGCTGCAAATAAAAAACGAGTTGCTGCAAATAAGACGAGTTGCTGCAAATAAGACGAGTTGCTGCAATTAAGACGAGTTGCTGCAAATAAAACGAGTTGCGGCAAATAAAACAAGTTGCTGCAAATAAAACGAGTTGCTGCAAATAAAACGAGTTGCTGCAAATAAGACGAGTTGCTGCAAATAAAAAACGAGTTGCAGCAAATAAAACGAGTTGCTGCAAATAAAACGAGTTGCTGCAAATAAAACGAGTTGCGGCAAATAAAACAAGTTGCTGCAAATAAGACGAGTTGCTGCAAATAAAAAACGAGTTGCTGCAAATAAGACGAGTTGCTGCAAATAAAAAACGAGTTGCTGCAAATAAGACGAGTTGCTGCAAATAAGACGAGTTGCTGCAATTAAGACGAGTTGCTGCAAATAAAACGAGTTGCTGCAAATAAAACGAGTTGCGGCAAATAAAACAAGTTGCTGCAAATAAAACGAGTTGCTGCAAATAAAACGAGTTGCTGCAAATAAGACGAGTTGCTGCAAATAAAACGAGTTGCTGCAAATAAGACGAGTTGCTGCAAATAAGACGAGTTGCTGCAAATAAAACGAGTTGCTGCAAATAAGGACATAAAACACTGCGCGCGCAGGGTGCGAGCGAAGGCTGGGTTCGACGACTCATGCTTGGTAGCCTAGCCATCCACTTTTCCTCTCTTCGAATTCCAACATGTTTTGTACTGGATGTGGAGGAAATATTACTCTCTTAGATGCAAACTTCTGTCCTTCCTGTGGGACACAAGTCAACAAAGATGACAAAGATATTACTGTGTTTATTAAGATGTACTTTCACCGCGGATATCGCTACAAAGATATTGTTAGTTTACTGAACAAACATCATGGTGTGTCTATGAGCGTGAGGACACTGAAGAAGAAACTACAGGAACTGGATCTGAAGAGAAGGGGAAATCATTATGATATAGATATAGTCAGAGAAACAATTAAACGGGAGATTCAAGGAGCAGGAGAATTGGCTGGCTATAGGTATATTTGGCATGTATTTAGACTTAGACATCATATGCATATTCCTCGTAGCGTGGTTCAAACGCTATTAAATGAAAGAAATCGATCCAAATGGAGTAGAAGAGAGGGCAAAGAGACGGCTTAGATGAAGGAACTATGTTTCAAGTGGACCTAATTTTTGCTGGCATATTGATGGTGAGTTGTAGTAGCCAGTAGTGAAACCCCCGGTAAACCCCCCGAAGAAAGGTATGGAGCTGAGTTTGGGTTGAGTTGACGCCACTGTTACCTCTAAAGATTCATAAAAATATACATGTAGTATTATTAGTACTTCCCTCTGGAATATTGAGAAAATATTTTAACCGTAGTGAATAAGACCCTTCAAGATTATTTCAGTGAAGTTTCAGCTCAATCAAATTTTGAACAATTTACATCCTACATAGTCCCCCTTCAAGTTTGTCAGACCTGACAGAAGGGGGGGGGGGGGGGGGGGGTACTTGACCCATGTTTGGGTATAGGGGTGCCGCTGAGGGTTTGAAACCCTGACCCTGTTTAGGACAACAAAAATCTAAAATACCAACCCTGTCTAGGACAACATATTTTAGGACCCTATTTAGGACAAAGTACAAATACACACTATATTTTACATAATTTTCACACGTCGGCAAACGTCTTGGATCTCGGATGGCTAAATACTGGATAAAACCATACTTAATGACGACAATCGTGCATCATACCCTGTTTAGGACAGACTCACATAAAATTATATACCCTGTTCAGGACAGAGAGGCCATATGGAAACATACTGTTATGTATATGTTGTAGTTCAAAATGATCCCTTGGTTCAATTTAAATTAAACCGGTTCAATTTAAATTGAACTGGTTTAATTTGGAATTTTATTTCGGAACCAAAAATCAATTTGAACCACAACATATACCGCATTTCAACTAACGTTGTCTTGTCACGTTCAAAGCAACAAGCGTCAAGCCAAGACCGAAGTGAATGCTGGTTTTGTGCTGGCAAATTATTGAAATCAGACGTATTTTCTATGGAACGAAGTGTGATACGCAAACAAACATGTGAAAATGTTCACATTTTGTAATTAGTCCTCATAGAAACAATTGTGATTTAAATAATTGTCAGCACATAACCAGCATTCACTTTGGTCTTGGCTTGACGCTTGTTGCTTTGAACGCGACGACGTTATTTGAAATAGGTGTATACGTATTAAGATTGGAATTGTAACCATGATTTTTATGTATCAAATTTGACAATATTTATATATTAGTATTTTTAGTATTTTTTATATATAGTAAAACTTATTTAGTTTTTTTAAGAACTCATTTATGATGATGATATAAACTGTGTTTTCTTCTTTAGGTTACAATAAGCTAAAACCTTATGGCTTCCCTATTCACAGATGCATTTGTGGATATAGCAGAAGAATACTTTGGTTGGAGCTTGTAAAATCCACAACAATCCCAAGATAACAGCTACACTGTATTTGTATAATGTTCAAAATTGTGGCGGATGCCCAAGAATAGTCCGATCTGATTATAGGACAGAAAATGTTGTGATTGCTCAGTTGGTATGCAGTGTTATTTCAGGGCAGATGACATTGATGATTTTTCTGGAACAAAAGCTCATCAGTATGGTTCTTCACCATCTAACCAGAGAATAGAAGGGTGGTGGTCAACTTTCAGAAGAAGTCGATCTAACTGGTGGATTGACTTTTTTAAGGATATGGTTCAGTCAGGTGTGCTAGAGCTTGGAAATGAATTTCACATGAAATGTCTATGGTTTTGCTTTTCAAAGATTATTCAAAATGAACTCGACAAGGTCAGATATCACTGGAACAGTCACTACATATGGCAGTCAAGGCATGATACAGTGAGTGCAGTGGAGTTCCAGATATTTTATATTTTTTACCAGAACAGTTAGGTTCTATGGATTGTATTATCCCAGTATCTCAAGTTAAAATAAAGGAAGTTGAAGGAGATTGTCAGATTGATGTAGAGGATGATATGCATCATGAATATTTTGAACACATATTAGAAAGTACATGTAGTAGATGGAACATGGCAGTTGATGAAGGAGATGCATTTGACCTTTTTCAAAGATTTAACCTATTACAAATTTGAACATTTTAATATTGAATTTTGATACAAATTTACATCATATGTAAGACAAGCAAAATGAAATACTTGTCTTTGCCCAGAGCAATTTGTGTAATTATTTCCACTAATTAGTACTAAATATATAGCAGCAATTAAACAATAGAAAACAATAGAGTGCAGACAAAAAAAAACCCTGACAGATTTGACTAACTAAATAGCACTATAAATGGTGTAAAGTTATTATTTGTCTTCTATTGTTTAGTGCCATTTAGCACTGATTGTTTACTACTTTTTCATGCCTTTGTTGTCTGCACTCTAGAAATGTCACTATTTAGTAATAGTACTAATAATTTGGTATGCCTCAAAAATTCCAATTCATAAATAATAATATTGGATTTCTATTGTAAATTTTGTAAATTGGTAATCAATATACGGTGGCCACGCGCGCGCTCAAAAATGCCGGGGTTCGCCATTCATTACTGTACAGCGGTTTTACGTGTGAAATATATTCAAAATGGCGGCAAGTTTATCGGTTCAGGAAGTGTTGGGCGAGGTGTGGAGAGAAAGTGATGATGAAAGAAGTGACGATGAGGTGATAGAGGAAGTGGATAGGGAGAAGGAAACGTTGGTGAAGTGGATTGAGGAGTTTGAAGGGGGAGATGGATTTGATGATGAGTTTTTCAGAGGGAAAGCGATGGAGTTGATGCTGCCAGTAGCTCACTTGTCAGCTAGGCTAAAGAACTACAGCTCATCTGAGGCCGATACTCGAACAAAAGGTACGCATTTTAAAACTAAGCATATATGCTTATAACAAAAATATTTGGAATTTATTTCAAAAGGCTGTTTTGATCATTGCTGTGAGATTCACATTAATATTGTGTCCCTTTTTTGTTGTAGGAACTCGCACCTCCTCAGATATTCATCGATTTTTATAAGCTAATTAATCCATTTCAAATTAGTTACAGCTTCATTCATGATCACAATAGGTCTTCAAGTTTTATTTGAACCCTTATACCAGCGTTATAAGTACTTTAAACGGCGAACTAATCCAGCTTGAAATGACTACTAATTTATCACACTATTTTAATTTATACGGATTATTTCTACATTTCGTCCAATATAATTAATTATAAGCTTACTGTTTGTTAGGAAATTAGTGAATTCTCCTTTTTTTAATTAGGTACGGTTGAAACAGACTTTCAGCCCCAGGATGAAACCACTTATTTGTTATTCTTAGCCGAAATAACCATGATAAATAAAGGTTGTTGATTTTGCATGTGTCAATATTGTGTGTTTTTAATACCATAGTTGCCACTATACTGTCGACCTCTACTATTACAACTGGATCAGTTCTAGATCACGAAGCCAGACTGTGGCTGAAGTTTATTTATAGACGGTTGGCAGGAAGGGTATCACTGAGAAGACCATATTATGCGGAGGTCCACCGTTCTATTCCATATGCAGTATTCCATTCTTTGTCTCTTGTACTCAAGCAGTGTCCTGATCAGTTCAAAGAACCTCTCTGTTACTCTGCAAGGAACAAGAAAGGGGAAGTGATTACTTTTACAACTATTGGTTCACTGACATCATTATTTTCTTTACTAACTGGAATGACTGAAGGGGAGGTAGGGGGATTCTTTGACCGCAGATTGAAAGGGTTAAAGAGGAATAAGCACAAGGTCAAACTGATTGTTGAGGACACCAAAGATTTCGCCTTTGTCTATCAAAAGGGGAAAGGGCAAATGACCCTTCAATTCTATTATGGAGAATGGAACTCTCACAACTATCCCCAACATCCATGTCCACTAAATGTTGTTTAATAATAATCAGTAGGCTGACCCCAAATTCACTAGCTTCAATGTTTTCTCAATCCAATCCTAATGAGACTATTTAATTTCTTTGACGTATGCATAGTAGATTTCATGTCTTGCTGCTCGACGAATTTCAAATAATTAACAATTATCCCCCAAATCAAGAGGGTTGAAATGAGAAAACATTGAAACTTGTGGATTAGAGTAAAACACTTATTATATTCATGAATAATTCATGAAGAAAACACAATAGAAATCACAACCGTGGCAGAGCTTGTATTTCTGATGCAAGATGTCTTGATTTGCATATACTTTAACTTTGATTTTTTCGGCGTGGTTGCTTACGTCAGAGGTGGTCGCATACGAGAGGTTCCAGCTACATTTGTATAGTGATTTGACTTGGAACTGAACTTTTGGTATTCTGGAAAAATGGTCGCTTACGAGAGGTGGTCGCTTACGAGAGTGGTCGCAACCAGAGGTTCAACTGTATCTTGACAATTATAGTAGAACATGATTATATCTTATACAACACGTCCGGTTATATTGTATATATATATAATTATTACTAAAAGCATGAAACAGTACTAACTAAATACAGTATTACTATTTAATAGTACTATGAAACAATAGGAAACAAAGGATATTTCATCAACTAGCAGCCTTGATTAGTACTACAGTCGAACCCCCCCTTAAGCGACCACTCAAAATGTCAAGCTTTGTGGCCACTTACGAGAGGCGATCGCTTACAAGAGGTTCCAACTATAGTGATTTGACTTGGTACTGAACTTTTGGTATTTTGGAAAACTGGTCGCTTACGAGAGATGGTCGCTTATGAGAGTGGTCGCAACCAGGCTGTTCAACTGTATTTAGATTTAGTATTTCACGCTTTTAGGATTTGTACTCTGGTTCAAATTTTGTAAGTAAAAATTAAATAATGTTTTAATAGTGTTACAATTGTTTTACTTGTAACTTGTCAAAGTACAGTCACCAACGTGCACGAGTGTACCGATGCTAGGGTGAAAGAACAACCACATTTGAATATTTAAAAATATCTTTAATAAATATCAGAAAAATAGAAATCTTACAAATGAATGTACAATGTATATTATAAATGTACATGTATATCAATAATTTAATAAATCTACTACCTATTGTTATAAAGGTGTTTTTAAATTTCTATTTACATATGTACATTTGTATAAATACATTGATGGTATAATAAATAAAGATTTGTGCCATATTTCCCCATATTTGTATTTTGTACTCTATTTATAGTGGTTTTATTTAACCCCGTGAGACAAAATATATAGTCAATGTCTAATAGTCGATACCAAACAATAAAACACAATGGAATTAGTGACTACTAAAGTGTATTAGACTAATATATATTTCATGGGTTAAATAAAATCACTCTAATTTCGTACAGTAAACAACAGCTTTGAAAACCATGAATAAGTTGACTTAGGTAGCTGATTTGACAAACCTGAACTCAGGTGGATAATAAATATATTATTAGGCAATTTTTGTGTGTAATATGGCTGGTTATATTTTACTAAATATTGTAAAACATAAGCAGTACTACACAGTCATATACAGTCGAACCCCCCTTAAGCGACCACCCAAAATGTCAAGCTTTGTGGCCACTTATGAGAGGCGGTCGCATACAAGAGGTTCCCACTATAGTGATTTGACTTGGAACTGAACTTTTGGTATTTTGGAAAACTGGTCGCTAAATGGGAGAGGTGGTCGCTTACAATAGTGGTCACAACCAGAGGTTCAACTGTATACTGTATTTATTAAATTATTAGGTGTATATATAATGAGTAACTTCAAATGAAGTCTACTCGGTATATGTCAACTTTTTCCAAATTGTTAAATAAGAGAAGTTGATTGTTTTAAAGACAGTATTTTGGGCTTATACAGGCACCCCTGTGCTGTGTACTGTCTGATACATACATTACTATTAATTACCTTACTTATACTAATATCACCAGCCTAATGTGTCTATATTGTACAAAAATGCTCACTCACATAAGAATATAGACCCCATGAAACTACATATATTATCGGGAGTCACTAGTTTTTTATCATTAAGATTGAGAAATACAAAAATATATTGTGCTTATACATGTATGTAGTGCCTGGCATTCCATATGATTGAGAATTGCTGCCCTGCAGCATACAGTGTACAACTGTATTTGTTTTAGCTATTAAAAAAAGTATGATAGGCAGTATAATTTAATTACCTTTTTAGACAGTGGTACCTTACTGCTCATCCCATTTACATGTTGCATAAATAACCAAGGTTTGGTAAATCATTGCCCAAACAATATGTGTAACTTTGATTTAATATGTTATGTTTAATTGCAATTAAATATTCAATCTCTTTGAATTATTTATAATTTTGCTCATTCATGACCATATCACAAAGGCTCATATGTACCATACCCAAGTATAAAAAAAGCAAACAAAGAAACAAAATGAACAGAATAATTAATACCGCAGTAACAGCAGATGTAACATGTACAAATATCACAAGTAAAACTGGGTAAAAATAAATGTTCCTCCCGGCCTCCCTTTTTTATTTCTTGGGCCCTCACCCAACAAAATAGACATGTGAAAAGAAAAAGGTTTATAAATTGTTGATTAAAATTTAATAAATAATATTATCATATTCATTAATAATTTGCGGTCTTTCATGTAGTCACCGACTTTGAATCGCGGCATACTGTTTATGTTGTGACTCAGAATGCAGAATTAATTAAACATAAAAAATAAAAACCGGCCAAGTACAGTCGAATGACCCGGCATCGTCACAAGCTGGTTGTATTTCCCGCCAACAGATCTCCGATTGCAATAACATTACGAACACTCTACGAAAAGCATATTCGAGTGTCGAATCTTGTAGTTGCAACCAAAGGCAAAGCAATCCCTCGATTAGTGTCAAATATGGCCAGAAATCGGAGACTTTGAGATTCAATATATCGCGAATTAAGCACGAAAATCAATAAAACAAAAAGAAGGTGATTTCATTTGAACACTGGACATGTGTATGGTATATTCTTTTGATCGAACTAATTAAATCCTAAAAAAATAAAACAAGGGTCAAAATCTTACCTTTCGTAAACGAACGTCGTTTGAGAAACAATGACAGATTACAGGATGCAGTAAAATATAAACGTCTTGAGAAAATACCACGAAGTTTGGTACCAAAATGGAGGTCAAAACAAGCATTGTCATTTGCCGTAATCTGATCGGTTATCGAATCAAACCGACCGCCTCACGAAGCTCCGAAAGAAATGTCGTTAGCTGCTCGCTTAATTCGTTACCAGTCTCCCAGAAATCAACGCGCGTCCAGTTTTCAAACAGTGAAAATTACCCCGGCATTTTTGAGCGCGCGCGTGGCCACCAAACCTATTGTGTTGATTTTGCCATGCAAACAGGAACAAAGAATGTGTTCTTTATAAAACATTTTTACAATAACTGGAACTGGACAATAAAGCTGGTTCACAATAGCAATAATTATATAAATTTATATAGATGTTTTATGAATATATTATGTCACTAATCCTGTTATGCCATTATGCTGTGATCAGGAGGGGTTAGTGGTCCCCTGGGACAATAACATCTGTTCCATTCACCCAGCCAGAAGTCTTCCCAGAAAAAAAGTTACCAGGAGAGAAAATATCAGAAATTTTTTTCCCAGTAGAGAATATTTCCTAACCAAAAAAACAAACACACACAAAAAAAAGGTACTCAAATAAGGTACTTTTTATAAAATAAAACAATTCCCAGGAACATACATATTTCCTATCCACATAACCTAATATATATTCTGTATATTTCATATTTTTATGGGATAATATAATAGTTATCATTATTAACTTTAATTATAGAATATATTTTTCACAGGAACCTATAATTGTTCCCAATATACAAATAGTCAAATGCGAAACTCATCTTAGGTTTCCCAGGAAAGTACTGGTAGAACAGTTATTTCACAGAACAGACACCATTAACCCCTCCTGTGAGATGTCCACAATGATAACATAAAACCTAATGCAAAGGTGTATTTTGCATTTATGTCACCTAGTATGAACCAGGCTTAACTTATAATATTAAATAACTCTAGATCTTTAACAAAGTTATATGTACATACACAATGTACAACAAAATGTACATCATTCACTATATTTACAAAGTACCAAATCCCTGAAAATTATGTTGTTATTAGTTCTTTGTCTCAGATTTCAAGATTGTTTAAGTAAAACATTGGACATTAAATGTATTGTCTCATAGCTGACACATGGCGACACTTTAATAGGAAGACTACTACCTCGTTGAATCTTTAAATCGCCATCTCTCGAGGCCATCATTCCAACTTGTAACGTCTTGCACGATGATATCAAGCCTTGATTTCTTGTTCTTGAACTTTGACGTTCTGTCAACTTCTTTTCGTTTCTTAAATTCAACGTAACTTGGGTGTTTCTGTGCTCCCAAAAGACTTAAATTATTCGAATCTTTGTTGACTTGTGTCCCACAGGAAGGACAAAAGTTTGCATCTAAGAGAGTAATATTTCCTCCACATCCAGTACAAAACATGTTGGAATTCGAAGAGGAAAAGTGGATGGATAGGCTACCAAGCATGAGTCGTCGAACCCAGCCTTCGCTCGCACCCTGCGCGCGCAGTGTTTTATGTCCTTATTTGCAGCAACTCGTTTTATTTGCAGCAACTCGTTTTATTTGCAGCACCTCGTCTTATTTGCAGCAACTCGTTTTATTTGCAGCAACTCGTTTTATTTGCAGCAACTTGTTTTATTTGCCGCAACTCGTTTTATTTGCAGCAACTCGTTTTATTTGCAGCAACTCGTTTTATTTGCTGCAACTCGTTTTTTATTTGCAGCAACTCGTTTTTTATTTGCAGCAACTCGTCTTATTTGCAGCAACTCGTTTTATTTGCTGCAACTCGTTTTTTATTTGCAGCAACTCGTTTTATTTGCTGCAACTCGATTTTTATTTGCAGCAACTCGTCTTATTTGCAGCAACTCGTTTTTTATTTGCAGCAACTCGTCTTATTTGCAGCAACTCGTTTTATTTGCTGCAACTCGTTTTTTATTTGCAGCAACTCGTTTTATTTGCTGCAACTCGTTTTTTATTTGCAGCAACTCGTCTTATTTGCAGTAACTCGTTTTTTATTTGCAGCAACTCGTCTTATTTGCAGCAACTCGTTTTTTATTTGCAGCAACTCGTCTTATCATTCGACTCATTTCTATCCGCAGTTCTGATTGGCTGAAAGACCTGCAAATAACTGCGTACAAATAACGGTCTGAGCATGCGCAGTGAAGATTAAGCAATGTTCGCTGCAAATAACGGTCTGAGCATGCGCACTTAATTGATCATTCACAGTGCAAACATGGCAGCTCGTATTACAATATTTTTTCTTGATGTATATATTCAATAAATTCCTTATTGATAGAAATGAGTCGAATGATAAAACAATTATTGAAGTCGGTTATCGCAAAATATCGTGATTTTGTCAGTGTCTCGCAGATTAATTATTTGCCTCTGCCTTCGGCATCGGCAAATAATTAATCTGCTCGCCACTGACAAATCACGATATTTTGCTCAACCTCGTCCAATAATTGCTTATTATTTGCAGCAACTTGTCTTATTTGCAGCGTGTCCCCTATGGGCCACCGTACACATTGGTACGGCATTCAAACATACGTAATTTCATGTAAACAATTGTGAAATATTTGCGGGAAGTCTGTTGCGTGACTAATTACAACACTGTGATGTAGGCTCAATTGTCAACAGCTTTTCGCTTCAAATGAAATCCAAAATTCGTTTTTTGATTCTAACTTTTTAGGAAAACAATATTTTAAGATTCTGTTTTTTGGAGATGATAGATACTATTCAATTTGATTTGATTGTCAAAAAAACTCAAAATTGGTGGTTTGAAAGTTTTTTTGGGGTACCCTGATACCTTAAAGCTTTAATACGAGTACCTTACGTATAAGTTAACTTACATGTAAGCTTATTTTAAAAGTTTACACCTTACCACATTCTACTTCTAGTTTATAGATAAGCTATAGCCTCTAGATATTAAATTGAACTGAACTGTTACTTATACAGTGTCAAGCATGTACAAAGAAATAGCAAGAGACGTACAGTATGACTACTTTCTACGTTGTCAGTATACATGTAAGTTAAATTAAAATCATCAAAAAAGCTTCAAATTTGAGATTTGAAATTGAAGACAGATATATTAACTGACAAATAGATTTCAGATACTTCCTTACATGTATCTTCTTTTTGAAGCATTTTGGGGTGGCTACTTTCTCGAAGCAAGCATCTAGTATGTACATTAATTGCTGACGCAGCGAGCGAGCCTGAAGCGAGCGAGCAAGGAAGCAATTCTAATTCATTCACGTAGGCAGAAAAAAATCTCGATTTTTACCCGGCATGCAGTTTCCAATAACCATCATGCAATTCTCAATAACCATCATGCTTTTCGCGCCAACTCCTACATACGCTATAGCCTGAAGTGTTTTCCTATTCAAGCTTTCGCGTTTCTGATCGGTAAATGTCGTGCCCAAAATCTGTGTCCCTAATTAATTTGTACATGTGTATGTTTCTTTAGCCGGTATATCCTGACTCGTAAGCCCATCAGATACCGTATCTTGTGCTTTTCGTGGGAATTGTGTAGTTGAAGATCACCGTATTTATTGAGCTGATTAGTGCCGGCTGACCGTGTGTCAGTCTCAAGTGTGAATATTCGCATTGAAATCTCAATTATAAGTAATACATTAGTTATTCATAAGCTATCCAGTTTTTCAAATAGACAAATACTATTCAAAACAAAGAAAGGTAGACTCGCCTAATAATTTGCATACTTGTCACTTACATAAAACAAAACAAAACATTTCATAATATCACTATTAGACACTCACTCTTTTGTTGTCTTTTGTTACTTTGCATCTATACACTGACAGCTAACTAGTAGTGACCAGGTTTATTGGAATCACTGCTAAGCTCTCCGGCACCAACTCTTATCCACAACTACTAACATTGCATTCACCGTCAGCATTTACTGCTGTTAGGTAGCCTAGTCATTATATTAAACAAAGTGTCTAGATAGCCGGCAGCTGGTCAAGGTCCTCGTTTGACTCAATGGCCCGGCGGCTGTTTAAATATAACAAATAAAGGATTGCAACCAACCGAATTGCCTTCGTGACTTAGTTGGATAGGTTTAGGGGAACGGTAGGGTTAGGCATTGAAGTGATCGTTTGGTGCCAGTCGTTCAACTCTTGGCGTCCTTGACTATTTGTTTTTCTAAGTGAGGAGAACCAAAATCCTCAAACATTTCTAAGTCTCACTCGTGTGTACATAGTTGGTTAACCCGTGCACGATGATACTACCAAAAAATCAGACTGCAGGCCATTTAGTCAAACGAGGTATTATTGTTTCAGTTCACAGTTAGCTAGTTGATTGTTTATTTCTAGTTGACAGAATATACATGTAAATTACATATGATCAATTTAAATAAAAATCATTATTATTTAATACAAAACTGTTGCTGATTGTTGTGATTTGTCAGGGATTATAGAATCATTTATAATACTAAAAGGGAGATATAACAGTGTGAAGCCATGTACGATGAGATTGAGTGGAATAATAGTTTTATTATATAGACACAACGTTTATTTAAATAAATAAATTATAAAAAAAATAAAAATAAAATAAAATATATGAGCTGATAGCCAACTAATAGAGTAGCCAATCAGAGCGCGCGCTTGCTATATCCAGTGGTTGTCTATATAATAATGGTGTATATTTTAAGAGTTCATGATATATAAGGAAAAATCAATCATTTTAAAATTAAGCGAGATTAGGCGAGATCTGGCGAGATTAGGCGAGATTTCAGAAGCAGTGGTACCCAAGAAGCTCAAACAGGCAGTTTTGACACCTACGATCAAGAAACCGTCCCTCAACAGTGAGCCCCTGTCAAACTACAGACCCATCTCTAACCTAAGATTTATTTCTAAGGCAATAGAGAAAGTGGCTGCTAACCGGCTAAATTGTCATATAAACAATAACAACTTGCACGAGGTGTTTCAGTCAGCTTATAAGCAGGGACATAGTACTGAAACAGCATTGGTCCGTGTCCAAAATGACATTCTGCGCATCATCGATAACAATGGATGTGCCATTCTGCTATTATTAGACCTCTCGGCTGCATTTGACACTGTAGATCACCATATACTACTTACAAGACTCAGTCATCGTCTTGGAATTAAAGATAAAGCTCTCGCATGGATCAAGTCCTATCTCCATGACCGTAGTCAGTTTGTATGTATCGGAAATGAATATTCAACGACACGAGCTCGAGACCTGCCTTATGGTGTTCCTCAAGGCTCCGTGTTGGGCCCCATTCTATACTTACTTTATACGACACCCCTAGCAGATGTCATAAAAAAGCCATGACATGTCATATCATTTTTATGCAGATGACAGTCAGATCTACATGTCTTTCAAGCCTTCACATACAGATGAGCCCGAGTTATCCAAGTTAAAGATAGTAAGATATTCTGTCCTGGGTATTGTTATTCATGAGATGGTAATGAGGTATGGACAATCAATCTGGCCTGGACAAGCCTAAGCCAGACTGAATATTGAATAACGTAGTACCCGACTTACTCGGCGCTAGGGTGGGTGGGTGGGTCGCCAACTGTCCTTCGTCTCGGACCAAGTGACTTGAAAGAGGCAGAGCGTGCTTTGTGTTTTCCTTTATATACTCATCTGCATATATTAACTAATCCCCAGGGATCATATTTACAATTCAAATGGAGTTTGCATAGTAAGATATTCTGTCCTGGGTATTGTTATTCATGAGATGGTAATGAGGTATGGACAATCAATCTGGCCTTCCCCAAGCTGTCACGCCATACACCATTATATGAGATCCCACATACTCCCAAAGTGTCCCTGAAACCACCCGATGCAGTTAGGCCACACATAACCTTGTTTTATAGACTTGTTTTATTTCCGTTCTACTCTATACCTTCCAAACCTTACAAAATAGGCGTCGTTATTGCCGTCAGAGCGAAGCGTAGATGGCCCCATATGCTATACCAATAGATTTCTAAAATGTTCAGGTGGTTATGCACACCCGCCGGCAATAACGTATGACAGCAGACATCACATCACGTATACATCACATCTCTGTCACATTAAACCCATATCAACAAATGAGAATGGCCTGTTCCCACACCTGAAATGGACAAGAAACGCTCGCGAAATCAAAACATGTCAAACCACTGAGTGAATAAAATTCAAGAACTGAATCAGAATCTCTATCACGTGTTTGCCTCAAAAGCTATGAAAAGGAAGCTCAAGTGTCGCAGTTCAATAGGAAGAGAAACACATGACATCATATATGGTACATTTCATGTACTCGTACCATGACAGATGACAGCGGATATCACGTGTACATTCATAATTCATATCGTTAAAGTTAAAATAAATAAATAAATGTGTAAGAGTGCATATCATATATCCACGAAAAAGTACTAACTAAATATTACAGAATAGCACTAATTGGCCGAAGGGCCCCGCGCTGAGGAATACCGTTCATGGTCACAAAATTGCATAATTCGCACTGCGCAGTCTCGTGCAGCCCACATCGCACAAACGAGCACACCCGAACTCCCTACGGTCACCTATCGGAATATCTTCGTATGCCTAACTCCTTACGGCCACCTATCGGGATATGTTCGTATGCTTCTAGATATTTCGGATCGCAGTCACGCTAAACGTCTGCAACAATGAATCATGCATCAGCTGATCAGAATCTTCTGTTCTCACGCTCATTTAGAATAAGTCCACGTGCCTTTCCATGACAACATGGTTTTAGTGTTTGCACTCTCTATATAATAGTTTTACTCTACACCACGCACGTTTTCGTTAAACTCGCCATGCAAAAATATACGACGGCGCTTCACTTGGTTGAACCAATTTACTACTAGTATATTATTTAGAGCCTGGTTATCGATACAGACACAAAACCATGGTCATGTGAACATCCTTTATTCAACCTATCACAGCGCCTGACACGGTAGTGACATATGCACATGAACCATGACATTAGCACAACTTCCGGCTCATACTCCACGTTTTCGAAAGAACGGTCTTAAAGTGCTGTATAAAATCCTACATATCCACCTTGTTGGTAATCCACTCTATAATTGTATCCCCCAAATGGGTGATCGACAAGAATCTTTCACCATGCTTTGGTATGCAAGCCATCCGCTACCGAGTGGTCTGTATCCCGAAATATAACAGGCAGAATACTCAGGAGAACACCGTGCTACCATGACGCTATACATGATATAGTAGACCAAACTGATGCTCCCCCCAGAACGGGGACCCCATCTATATTCACCCAATTTAAGTTGTCGCTGACCTCACAGAGCGGAATAGATGAATATCAAATTCTACAGCATCTAGGAACAGCGAAAAGTTTGATTCCAAACTCGCGATCCATGCTATACTATGCGTAGGCAAAAAACGAAATACAACGGGGTCCCCGATCAGGAGGGAGCAACTACAACACGTCCGTGAACGAAGCGTACACAAGCAGCTTATAGATAAAAAGCTAACCTGAGTGAGTTACTCGACCCAACCTGAGATACTAACCTACATTACATTGACATTACCCTGAACGGCTAGAGTACGTAAAATGGAGTAGCCAATACCAAATCTGTATGTATGTAACACCTTGTAAAAACTCGCAAATCCTATACACCTCCATTCATAAATTTGCAATCGTACCCAGAGTGTTTGCAACCCACACAGTTTATTGTTTATCTTATTCTCATCCAATACTATCATGCAGCCTCCTTCAGATCACACAAGCGCCATTTTCTACATTTCCTGTCACAGCGTGCCTCGAACACGAGCCAGTAGGTGATTTACTACAGGTTCCAGTGACAGCGTGACTCGATCACGGTCCAGTACGCGATTTTATACATTTCGTTCCAGTCACAATCTGCTTCGATCACGGCTGGCACCCATTTTTCACATTTCCAGTCACAGTGTGCCTCGATCACGGGCAAGTACATACGTAAATCACTACCTGAATTTCTGGTCACCAACGTACCTTTCCGGTCACAGTGTGCCTCGATCACGGGCCACATTCTCGGTCACAGCATGCCTCGATCACGGGCCAGTACACAATTTTTATCTCTTCTATCACAGCGTGCCTCGATCACGGGCCAGTACACAATTTTTTATCTCTTCGATCACAGCGTGCCTCGATCACGGGCCAGTACACAATTTTTTATCTCTTCGATCACAGCGTGCCTCGATCACGGGCCAGTACACAATTTTTTATCTCTTCGATCACAGCGTGCCTCGATCGATCACGGGCCAGTACACAATTTTTATCTCTTCGATCACAGCGTGCCTCGATCACGGGCCAGTACACAATTTTTTATCTCTTCGATCACAGCGTGCCTCGATCACGGGCCTGTACACAATTTTTATCTCTTCGATCACAGCGTGCCTCGATCACGGGCCAGTACACAATTTTTTATCTCTTCGATCACAGCGTGCCTCGATCACGGGCCAGTACACAATTTTTTATCTCTTCGATCACAGCGTGCCTCGATCACGGACCAGTACACAATTTTTTATCTCTTCGATTACAGCGTGCCTCGATCACGGGCCTGTACACAATTTTTTATCTCTTCGATCACAGCGTGCCTCGATCACGGGCCAGTACACAATTTTTTATCTCTTCGATCACAGCGTGCCTCGATCACGGGCCAGTACACAATTTTGTATCTCTTCGATCACAGCGTGCCTCGATCACGGGCCAGTACACATTTTTTTTATCTCTTCGATCACAGCGTGCCTCGCTCACGGGCCAGTACACAATGTTTTATCTCTTCGATCACAGCGTGCCTCGATCACGGGCCAGTACACAATTTTTTATCTCTTCGATCACAGCGTGCCTCGATCACGGGCCAGTACACAATTTTTTATCTGTTTGATCACAGCGTGCCTCGATCACGGGCCAGTACACAATTTTTTATCTCTTCGATCACAGCGTGCCTCGATCACGGGCCAGTACACAATTTGTTATCTCTTCGATCACAGCGTGCCTCGATCACGGGCCTGTACACAATTTTTTATCTCTTCGATCACAGCGTGCCTCGATCACGGGCCAGTACACAATTTTTTATCTCTTCGATCACAGCGTGCCTCAATCACGGGCCAGTACACACAATTTTTTATCTCTTCGATCACAGCGTGCCTCGATCACGGGCCTGTACACAATTTTTTATCTCTTCGATCACAGCGTGCCTCGATCACGGGCCAGGGCCAGTACACAATTTTTTATCTCTTCGATCACAGCGTGCCTCGATCACGGGCCAGTACACAATTTTTTATCTCTTCGATCACAGCGTGCCTCGATCACGGGCCAGTACACAATTTTTTATCTCTTCGATCACAGCGTGCCTCGATCACGGGCCAGTACACAATTTTGTATCTCTTCGATCACAGCGTGCCTCGATCACGGGCCAGGACACAATTTTTTATCTCTTCGATCACAGCGTGCCTCGATCACGGGCCAGTACACAATTTTTTATCTCTTTGATCACAGCGTGCCTCGATCACGGGCCAGTACACAATTTTGTATCTCTTCGATCACAGCGTGCCTCGATCACGGGCCAGTACACAATTTTGTATCTCTTCGATCACAGCGTGCCTCGATCACGGGCCAGTACACAATTTTTTATCTCTTCGATCACAGCGTGCCTCGATCACGGGCCAGTACACAATTTTTTTTATCTCTTCGATCACAGCGTGCCTCGCTCACGGGCCAGTACACAATTTTTTATCTCTTCGATCACAGCGTGCCTCGATCACGGGCCAGTACACAATTTTTTATCTCTTCGATCACAGCGTGCCTCGATCACGGGCCAGTACACATTTTTTTATCTGTTTGATCACAGCGTGCCTCGATCACGGGCCAGTACACAATTTTTTATCTCTTCGATCACAGCGTGCCTCGATCACGGGCCAGTACACAATTTGTTATCTCTTCGATCACAGCGTGCCTCGATCACGGGCCTGTACACAATTTTTTATCTCTTCGATCACAGCGTGCCTCGATCACGGGCCAGTACACAATTTTTTATCTCTTCGATCACAGCGTGCCTCAATCACGGGCCAGTACACAATTTTTTATCTCTTCGATCACAGCGTGCCTCGATCACGGGCCTGTACACAATTTTTTATCTCTTCGATCACAGCGTGCATCGATCACGGGCCAGTTACACGACTTTTTACATTTCCAGTCATAGTGTGTCTCGATCACGGGCCAGTTACACGATTTTCTACTCAGTTTCCAGTCACAGTGTTCCTCGATCACGGGCCAGTTACACGACTTTTTACATTTCCAGTCATAGTGTGTCTCGATCACGGGCCAGTTACACGACTTTCTACATTTCCAGTCACAGTGTGCCTCGATTATGGGCCAGTACAACATATCCGGTCATAGCGTGCCTCCATCACCGGTCAGATCCGACAAACCATACATTCCGGCTTAGTTAGTACCATGCCACGTGCTCCGAGGTCGATCACGGGCCTCTTTCACTGTTCCTCTACGGACTAGATCAAGCGGATTCTAGAAATGATCAATACAATTATCGATACATACATTGCCTGTAAATAATAAACTGCATGTTTACTGTCCAACAAACATAAATTTCTGAACTACCAACACCCGACCCGGCAAACAGACTACAGCCCCACAGGCAAAAAGAAAGAGAGAGATATAAAACAGAATACCGTCGCCGATGCACAATTCTAAACTTATTTCAAACGAACTTATTTCAAACACCAGCACAAAATTTCCCGCTAAAGTTTGTACACAATCTGCAACAACCACGCTCGAGTAACACGAGTCCCTTACAAGCTCTTTCACACATGAAGGCCATTTACATATTACACGTGGCGAACTAAACTTTGCCCGACTAAGCTTTGAAAGCAACAAATCCGGCACTAAAGAAACGGTAAAACCCTACTAAATTACATGACTGAAAATTGCCCGACACTGAGAAATATGTCATACAGAAACCAATATACGATACCACATTAGCCGGAGCGTTGGCCGCTTCAACTAGTCAACTCGTTCGTCAACCTCGGCTACTGAATTTGCTGAACCGGCGCTTGACATTCGGGTGACTACCAGCGTTCGCTACAGTTGTACTACTTGTCCTGCCGCCGGTGGAGGAGATTGCTCGTCTTCAACCATACTTTACCCTTGAGTAGCGAGTAAGTCCGGTTCTACTGAGCTAGCAGCCAAAACGTCCTTCGTCTCGGACCAAGTGACTTGAAAGAGGCAGAGCGTGCTTTGTGTTTTCCTTTATATACTCATCTGCATATATTAACTAATCCCCAGGGATCATATTTACAATTCAAATGGAGTTTGCATAGAAACATGCATAACTGACATTAATAATTGGATGACCTCAAATAAACTAAAACTTAACAGCGACAAGACTGAGCTGCTGGTATTGAATGCCCACCACCGACCAACACCGCCGCTGGACAGTATTTATACAGGAGCTGAACTGATTACACCGTCCAAGTCAGTCAAGAATATAGGTGTATGGTTCGACAGCACTCTTTCCATGAACAAACAAGTGAGCTCGGTCTGCAGCGCAGCCTTTTATCACCTACGTAATTTAGCTGCTATTAGAAGGTTTCTCTCCTACAAACACTCCGAAATTCTAATCACGCCTTCGTAACCTCTAGACTCGACCACCGCAACTCTCTGTTATCTGGCTTACCACAATACCTAATACAAAAACTCCAACATGTACAAAATGCCGCAGCACGTCTACTAACCATCACCAAGAAATATGAACATATCACACCTATACTAAAGGATCTGCACTGGCTGCCTGTTGCCGCAAGAATATAATTTAAAATCTTAACTTTAACTTTTAAAGCTTATCACGACATTGGACCTACATATCTAAGAGACATTCTATTCACCCAACAGATATCTTCGTTCAACTTGTATAGTTTGGGCATTGCCATTCGCATTCTACATTTCTCGTTTTCAAAAGCTGGTTGTTATATATAAGTGGAAGGTAGTTTAGCTCTCACTAAGAGATCTTTGAGAGATTTGTCCTTCCTGTAAGACATTATGGGGGGATCTGAATAGATCCTTGCAAGGTTAGGAGTTTAAGACAATGAATGCCGTATGTTGGTATGAACGTTCAACCCAGATACAAAGCTTATTGGGTACCGGTAGGACTGTATTTGCAAGATTTATAATAAATCTCCCGTTGTGAGCCCTAGTTTTTGCTTTGTTGCGCTTGTTCATATTGTAACGTCTTTTGGAACGCGAATGTGTTCGCATCGAGATTGCGCATTGAGAATAAGTCAACGAGACATTTGAATGGCATACAACTTGTGTTTTGGCACGTGAGAGCGGTTTACAGTTGTAGATTAATGTCTCTAGTTCTTAACTTTATTTCTCAAAGGCAGTGTCTGGTCTGATGTGAGGCCGGGGCCGTTACTGTAGACCTATATTAGACAACTGTTCTCGTTGACGTGTTTGTTAAGCAGCATCAATGATGTTTCGCTCCTGGCGACAAGAGTTCCAAAAAGAACTGTTTTGGTAATAACAGATAGCAAGACCGGTTTCGGACTCGTAATGACGTGTCCTTCTTCAGTTGCTCTTATGTTGCTAGTAGGCTGTGCTCGAAGGAGTGCGAGCTGTAATGTGTCGGATGGTGTACAACTCGCTCTATTGATGGACAAGTTGATCCCTCGCTTTGTCTGTGTTAAGTTGATTGTCCAATCAGAGTTATGGATTTTTGACACATGTTCCTGTTGGAGGATAAACTCGCGGTATAATTTATGTGTTTTTGAAGAGTAAACTTCAAAACAATAGGTGCGAGATCTATTGTATCAGGAACAGTATGCGTCATAATCCATTAGCGGACAACTTAACTAATAACATGTCATACCAGCTGTAAAATGACTTGGTGGACTAGTTTAAAAATCCGTTAGCCCGAACGAAATGTAGAGAAAGTACTTACGCGGGGGCATTTGCGATGTTCACCGAAGTGATTAAAGTCAATGTGTATAGTTTGGGCATTGCCATTCGCATTCTACATTTCTCGTTTTCAAAAGCTGGTTGTTATCTATAAGTGGAAGGTAGTTTAGCTCTCACTAAGAGATCTTTGATGTTTCGCTCCTGGCGACAAAAGTTCCAAAAAGAACTGTTTTGGTAATAACAGATAGCAAGACCGGTTTGACCGGACTAACAAAGGACTCCTAGTGGTTCCTAGGTATCGCTTAGAATCTTATGGAAGACGAGCATTTTCAGTAACCGCGCCTATATTGTGGAATCAACTGCCTGACAATATAAGAAGCTCAGAGTCATTGAATACTTTTAAGGCTGGAGTAAAGACATTTCTTTTTAAACGTTCATTTTAACATTTGCATTAGTTTTTTTTACTGTTGTCTACTATATATAATTTAAATTGATAGTTAGTTAACCATATCAATTCTTATTTAATTTAATAATTTTTATACATATTTTTGTACATTTAATTTTATATTTTATAGATATTAGTTTCATATATTTTATTATTAGTAATATTGTTAAGCGCTATTGGTTTTTTAGAAGAAATAACGCTATATAAATAAAGATTATTATTATTTAACAATTAGTCACCAAAGGCGAGGTGAATATCGGTGAATAATAACCGAGACGAAGTCGAGGTTATTATCACTGCTATTCACTGAGCCTGAGGTGACTAATTGTTTTAGTAGAATTACACAGGTGATTATTTGAAAAAATAAAAATAAAAAAGCATTTTAAAGAAAATAAATTTGTATTTCATATTTCAAAAGCTGGCAGCCATTTTGTCAAAACGCTGTAGGTAACTATCGAGAAATGGTCCGAAGTTCTCGACCAATCAGCGCGCTTGATTTTCTATAATCACCTGTGTAATTCTACTAATATTTATTATTATTTCATTTCAGTAACGGTGGACCTTTAATGATCCACTAAATATGAACCTTGAATGATCCAGTAACTGTAGACCTTTAATGTTTTACTCCTATTATTAATATGAGCATGTGATATTTAATATAATTCTGAACTTTATTACTGACAGTAGCCACATGCAGTCCTAGACTGCCTATTTTTTAAATCGAGTGAAAAGAAGCCCGTAACTTTGCATAAAAAATCCGGAAACCACCAAAGTTAATAAACAACAGAGCTTGTTATTCTGTAATCTGAACCACCAAAGTTAATAAACAACAGAGCTTGTTATTCTGTAATCTGAACATCAAAACAATAATAACTTGGAAATTATATTTCAAGCAAACAACGCTTCAGCCTTGTTGGATTTAGAAAAAACTTTCTTCGATAATCTGGGTCATTAAAATGTTTTCCAAGCAGAGCATTTTGACAACTGCTGGTAATCTTCAAACACGCGATAACATTACGTCATAAAAAAGTTCGCGCCAGTTTTATGCAAATTAAATTCGATATCCTGCAGGCGGAACAAGTCGATCACTCGCGACTTCGTCGCTCGCTCATTCTCGCCACTTCGTCGCTCGCTATCAGAATAAAAAGTGTGGTCGACTTGTGGCAAGTCTATTAGCACGGCTGCGAGGGAGACTATAGTTAACCAGGATTGACAATAACTTCACTCAGTTTGAAGACCTTGTTAGACGATATTGGGGATTGTTAGTTTGTTTTTTAAAAACTCTGAATTCGATCCAACATCACCTAACATTGTTTTCTGGCAGGAGGGAGGTGGGACTCAGGGTAAAAAAATACCCTCGCCTCTACCAAAAAAAAAAAATTAAATGGGCGTAGCCGGTGGCGTGGCTTATATATATGTTTATCCATGCTTTTCACCAACATCCTAAAGGATAGTGAGATTGTAGTACGATGCGGTTTTCACACTGATCTCAGTACACTTTAATAATAATAACAGTTTTATCTTGACTACTAGACAAGGTCAATCAAAAACACCTCTGCAGTTCTCTTTTTACTCCTATTATTAATATGATCATGTGATATTTAATATAATTCTGAACTTTATTACTAACAGTAGCCACATGCAGTCCTAGACTGCCTATTTTTTTAAATAGCTGTATCACATGTTCTCAAACTCATTAATTATTCATGAGGTAACCAGCCAATCCGGTGCATCAAATCCGGTCACATGATGGACCTGGAAACCCCGGAAAGTCCGCTCAAGAGTACTTTGAAATGATTTCAAAGTCCAAGGACTTTGAAATGATGGATTTCAAAGTCCAAGGACTTTGAAATAATTTCAAAGTACTCTTTCCTGAGTTCTTATCCCTCATATAACAATCATCAATCTGAAAGCAGGCTCTACTTCATGCTACTCAAGAGTCCAACACATGTGGGATATTATTTATATACGATGTACTCGACTCTGCGCATGAGCAGAGAATATGCAGACTGGAATTCTTGCTTTTCCGGGCTAAAATCTTGCAACTCTTTATTTATTGCCATTAGGCCATTGCATGTAATAATTAATGAGTATGAGAAGTCGTTCCAAAACCTCGAATTCGGAATAGACGGGGTTTCCAGTCCTCGGCTTCGCCTCGGACTGGAAACCCCGTCTAGTCCTCATTCTCGGCTTTGAAACATTACTTCTCATTGCGCGACTACCGTGACAATGTCGCGACGCCAAGTTCACGACGCCATTTCACTTGTTTTCACGTCTTCTTCATGACGTTGACGACGTCAACGGTCGTTTTCACAGTTATTCGTCAGCGCGCGCGCCGTCCTCTTTCAAGTCGCGTTTTCTAAATATCTAGATCTCTAATGTTTCCTTGATGGTGTACTGTGGTGGACCCCATTCAACATCGACTCAGTCTTAATACATATCAGTTGTACATATAATAGTTTATATTTAGCTATATTATTTTATAATGTGCAGTTGAAAATACTCCAATTGATACTTGCGCTATACAAGTTAATAATTTATTATTGTTATTATTACTTTGCTTGAATTTATAGAACAACATGAAGTGGAAATTCCTGTTGTTGATGAGCCTTTTCATTGTGATGGTCGTGCTGAATGCTGATGGATGGTTTTTTGGTCGGCGTCGTCGGAACCCTCCTCCCCGTCCACAACCACCACCAGGTCCCTCACCTCGTTGCCAGGCTTTAACCCGACGTTACTCTGTTGTGAGCGGGAACAACCTTCATGAACTGGCTCGACAGTGGGCGCCTGCTGTTAAACTAGCCCGTGGGGAGCAGTGGAGGCCATCCAGTGTGGACTTTTTCCTCAGACATGTCAACCTCCATGGTGGACCCAATTATAATCCACTGACGTCACACAATCTCCCAGGATGCAACAGAAACTGCTGCTTGTCAACCAAAGAGGAGTTAGGCTGCGCTTCCTGCACTAGACCTGGATTTCTACGTGGCGAATCGCCATCATCTGTACCCGTGTATACGACCATCCATGTTGATGGAAATGTGGTGGAAATCATCTACCGTTTCTTCTACCCCTACAACCGTGGCAAGCGAGTCTGCGTGGGTATTTACTTCCACGGTTGCATCGGAGGATATTCCACGTTTGGGCATCACGTGGGAGACTGGGAACACGTAAAGGTGCGGTTTGTAGACAACAAGCTTCATTCCATGTTCTTGCAGACTCACAGCTCAGAAATAACCCAAGAGTATGTAGGGACGTTCAGATGGAATGGACAATCCTTCCAAAAAGGACACCGACAACTGAAGATGGAGCAGTGCACTCATGGGGTAGTCTACTCAGCTGATGGGTCCCATGGCTTCTGGCCATCAGTCGGGAGGCACGTGTACATACGTATCGTCAATGGAGACACCCTTGTTGACAACTGTAGCAATGGCGACGCGTGGAACACGTGGCAAAACTTGAAGATCACGAAGAATAAAGAGAAAGGCCAGTACAGGGGGGAGTTCCAGTTCATGAATTTCGAAGGCCGTTGGGGCAATCGAAGGCGAAGGTGTGAATTCGAGAAGGTGATAAAATCGTGTATTTTAGAAAACGGAATTTATCGCAAATTATAAAATATTACGTTCAATAAGAAAACTGAATTACTGCTACTACGTACTAATTTTGGCTACTAGAGTGCAATTTAGAAAAGCTTGAAAACTAAATAACTAATTAGTACTAAATAGCACTAATAAAACAATAGAAAACAATAGAAATAGCACTATTTAGTACTATTTAAAATTAGTACTATTTCACACTTTTCTAAATTGCACTCTACTACTACTACTAATGATAATACTAATAATTCTAATGATAATAATGATAATAATAATACTAATAATGATAATACTAATATAACACGGCGGGCGCAAATGACCCTAAAATCGGAACGGCGAAACGTCGTATTTTTCTCAAAACATTCATATTTTCAAAATTATTCCATGAAATGAAATAAAAATTTCAGAGTTTCTTTATTAATGGTAGTGTGGTATTTTAAACTACTCGATGGCAAAATCTGACGCAATGATGACGTCATAATAAAAAGTTACAATTGCTGTGAAAATTTAGTTTAAACACAATGATAAAATAAAGTGTATATTTTGAAAGAGAATAACATATTGTGCTCTTTAGTGAAATTTGCATAATGTTCCGATTATTAGAACCCGAGTAATAAAGGATTTAGTTTTTTGATGACGTCATTATTTATGACGTCATCAGTTAAAGAAAAAAGCAGTTTGAAGGGACAGAAATCAGTAAAAATGACTTTATCGATATTAATTATTGTTATAGAGGTATCTTAGTCTACACAATGCAGGATTTTGATGTTTATTAACTCTATTAGAGATATTTTAAAATATGTGTGACGTCATAATGACGTGTTCGCTTTTTATTAGTTTTTAAAATATTATTTGAACTACTTACACTCAAAAAAAAAATCAAAATTCTAAAATCAACAAGTTTTCCGCATGTCATAGTTCTTCCAATACTCTAGGTATGGCGCTAAAATGTTTTCAAACAAAAAAGTTTTACCAAGAGGTTTATTTTACCGATGGTTTTGTATGAATTATTTCCCGCCAATTTTTCCCGGGAAAAAATATCGAGTTAAAAATATTCATAACTCTGGTTGTCTTCGTCCAATTTCAAAACGGTTTTCGTTTTTAGGTTAGTTATCACGAGAAGAACAAAGTAATGTCAATTTTGCGATTTTCCAAGCATATTGAAAAGCCAACCTTAGCTAATCTTACACTTGGCCAATTCAATTCAATCAGATCAATGAGTTCGACTACAAGTGAATGTAATAAGTGCAATTAGCTTCAGTAGCTCAAGTTAAACTAAAAATGCCAGGGTTTGATGTCGGACAGACGCCATATTGGACGGGAGACAAATATAGAGGTCTGGGAACGAATTAACGGTTTTTTCACGATTGCGAAACGGCTAGTTTTTCGGAGCTTCGTAGATCGTTCGTTCTCTTCCGATTAATAATCGATTGGCGGCAAAAGACCGAGCTGTGGTTGCTGTTCATTTTGATGTCAAAGATGGCGGCAGTTTGACAACAAAATTTTTTTTTCAAGATGTTGCTTTCGCGAGATTCCTTCAATCTCGATATTTTTTAACAGAGGGCATGTTTTGACCCTTGTTTTAATTTTGTCGTCTGAACTGTTGTCAAAATGAATTTATGCTTGTTCGAAAGCTGAAGATATGTCTGTTATCGTGTTCTTTTTATTTTTTTTATTTTCGACTTTGATTTCGCTTGGTACGCCTGCAATTTCCTGTTATTTTGCTGTAATATTCATTGAATTGTTACAATGCATGCCACGAGTTAAAGTTGGAGACTACACGAAGAAGATGGAAATGTCTCTAGCCGATCTCGAGGATAAGAAGCGGATGAGGAGAAGACAAAGGAGATTGACCAGAAGAAGAGAAGTCAAATATCTGAATAAGAAGTTCAATGCAAAGAAAATCCAGCTTAAAACTCAAAGGCTGGATGATAAGGTGAGCTAGACCTTCGCGCGTATGATTTCATATAACGGAATATTATACTACTTATCACTTTATCAGGAATAAATATAAGCTTATAGATATCCCCTGTAATTTTTATTTATTAATTATTTTATTCCCCTATGTACGTCTTGCAGTGATGGGTATCCTCCTTTGCAGGAACCCCCTAATGTAGGTGTACATGTAGATGAATGATGATCTGTATAAGTATTAAGCTTACATGCGTAATAAATACATGTATGTCGAGTAGTAGCAGTAGCAGCAGTAGCAGTATTAATAGTAGCAGTAGCAGCAGCAGTAGCAGCAGCAGCAGCAGCAGCAGCAGCAGCAGCAGCAGCAGCAGCAGTAGTAGTAGTAGTAGTAGTAGTAGTAGTAGTAGTAGTAGTAGTAGTAGTAGTAGTAGTAGTAGTAGTAGTAGTAGTAGTAGTAGTATAGTATAGGAGTAGCAGCGGCAGCGGCAGCAGCAGTAGTATAGTAGTAGCAGTAGCAGCAGCAGCAGCAGCAGCAGCAGTAGTATAGTAGTAGCAGCTAGTAGCAGCAGCAGCAGCAGCAGCAGCAGCAGCAGTAGTACATGTAGTAGTAGTAGTAGTAATAGTAGTATTTTAGTTAAAATCATTTACCAATGCCCAGGCTAGTACCATACAATTAAACTGATGCCATTTGTGAAGTCTATACATTTTGTATATGTATAGGTAAGGTATACAGGTGTACAATGTTGATGATACTCTCTATAATGGCTTGAATAAGGAGGATACAACATGCATGGTTGCTATTGAGATCAGAGAAACTATACTAACTCTTGCTAATTTTTATCTATATAGGGAAAGTGAGTTTGTTTGATTTGGAGAGCCGTACGCGTTCCGTTTCCAAGGTCATGAGCCTTTGTAAATCATATTCGCGGGCTTTCTCCACACGATAACACATCGGCTCTGTAAAATCGGTCATTTTACCGTCATTTTTCCATTTTATTTGGTCTATTTTGCTCAAATGGAAATATATTTTGCTCAGGCTATCTTTTCTCGGTGCTCATTGTGACTTGAAATCGTATTTAACTCGAAAACGGCAAATAATTATTTTGGCGGGAACAACACTTCAAATCGGACTTGACTACGTGTCTAATTGGCGTCCTGGAAGCAGCAGAGAAACTTGGCCCGCAAGAGCTGTATCTCTGTGAGTATTACAGTTTACTGTGATCTCCAGGTGCTTCCTTGGGAATCTATTTCAGCCGGCTTTAATTCGAATATTCGAACTAGCACGACCTGGAATTGCTTAAATTGGCGTCCTGGAAGCAGCAGAGAAACTTGGCCCGCAAGAGCTGTATCTCTGTGAGTATTACAGTTTACTGTGATCTCCAGGTGCTTCCTTGGGAATCTAATTCAGCCGGCTTTCGAACATTCGAACTCGCACGACCTGGAATTGCTTAAATTGGCGTCCTGGAAGCAGCAGAGAAACTTGGCCCGCAAGAGCTGTATCTCTGTGAGTATTACAGTTTACTGTGACATTGCCAGAAATCAGAGACATTTTGCGTCTACGATTATTTGTGTCAGCGGAGTTACCCAGAATCAAAAGATTATGCTCAAATTCATGTAAACTATGTGAAATCTGAATCACAAACTAATAGTGTGAAGCGATATTGACCATACATCCTCTACATTTTAAAATAATTGCAAATTTAGCAAAAAGATACGAAAATGGTATTTACCACAGGAAGCCCAAAGTTGAACCCCCTCCCCTCCATCGTCTCTCCTATTTCTCGCTTTTTGAGCCTAACTCAGCTAACTATCTCTGGGTTTCCTGTGTAATCTAACAGGCCAGGCTACTTATGCAAACATGGCGATCCAAATAATCTTGACAGAAGCGTTTCATCGAGTGAAAAACAACGGTGAAAACAGTATATTTACTCAGTATGCTTCTGTATCGGCGGAAGTGGAATTTAGCTTATCTTTGGCTGGACTTTGTCATATTAGAAGTGGAATTTATGGCCAAACAAGTGTGATATTCTGTGAGTTTAGATGATGTCCTTTCGAACTGGCTATTGGGAAAGTGTGTACCACGCTCGACGAAGCTGCTACCGGACTCCAACTTTTAGGAATTTACTCAATTTGGCGGCCTTTTACAGTAAATGACAGAGGTGAGATGTTGTTGAGAGAGCGATTTTTGAAATCGATTTTGTCATACTTTATTTTCGCTTGATTGTAAGAAGTGTACTCGATTCGAGCACCCAAAACATTAAACTTGTGAATTAGCTATCGGGAGTTTGCATCCGAAGTTTAGTTCTCAGATATTTCTGATTTTCTATGTTTTGCCATACATTTCTACCATTTCTCTTTGATATGTAAATGAACGAAAAGCTTATGAATAATGAGCTGCGCGACCAGGCATGTCTCTGATTTCTGGGTATGTCTCCAGGTGCTTCCTTGGGAATCTAATTCATCTAATTCAGCCGGCGGTTTTCGAACTCGCACGACTACCTGGAAATACTTGGTGTCCTGGACATCGAATACACTGTTTTTATCACAAACGCTCATTTCGAGTTATATATTTCTACTTGCTGACAGAACCTTTCAATTACGAACATTATGTAACATAGGCACCCTGCCGATGTTCTGCGATTCAACCGCAGAACATCAGCAGGGTGCCACGAATTCAGCAGACCACTAAGTTCATCATGTATCATAGACATGTTGGAATAATAATAGCTTTAATAATAGTTTGATGTCTCTACTTGTACATGTAAGCTAATGTCTCATAGACGTGTTGGAATAATAATAGCTTTAATAATATATTGATCTCTACTTGTAAGCTAATGTATCAAAGACATGTTGGAATAATAATAGCTTTAATAATAGTTTGATGTCTCTACTTGTACATGTAAGCTAATGTCTCATAGACATGTTGGAATAATAATATAGCTTTAATAATATATTGATCTCTACTTGTAAGCTAATGTACGTATCAAAGACATGTTGGAATAATAATAGCTTTAATAATTGTTTGATGTCTCTACTTGTAAGCTAATGTCTCATAGACTTGTTGGAATAATAATAGATTTAATAATAGTTTGATGTCTCTACTTGTACATGTAAGCTAATGTCTCATAGACATGTTGGAATAATAATAGCTTTAATAATATATTGATATCTACTTGTAAGCTAATGTATGAAAGACATGTTGGAATAATAATAGCTTTAATAATATATTGATCTCTACTTGTAAGCTAATGTATCAAAGACATGTTGGAATAATAATAGCTTTAATAATAGTTTGATGTCTCTACTTGTACATGTAAGCTAATGTCTCATAGACATGTTGGAATAATAATAGCTTTAATAATATATTGATATCTACTTGTAAGCTAATGTACGTATCAAAGACATGTTGGAATAATAATAGCTTTAATAATATATTGATCTCTACTTGTAAGCTAATGTATCAAAGACATGTTGGAATAATAACAGCTTTAATAATAGTTTGATGTCTCTACTTGTACATGTAAGCTAATGTCTCATAGACATGTTGGAATAATAATAGCTTTAATAATATATTGATCTCTACTTGTAAGCTGATGTATGAAAGACATGTTGGAATAATAATAGCTTGAATAATAATAGTTTGATGTCTCTACTTGTACATGTAAGCTAATGTCTCATAGACATGTTGGAATAATAATATAGCTTTAATAATATATTGATCTCTACTTGTAAGCTAATGTATCAAAGACATGTTGGAATAATAATAGCTTTAATAATAGTTTGATGTCTCTACTTGTACATGTAAGCTAATGTCTCATAGACATGTTGGAATAATAATAGCTTTAATAATATATTGATATCTACTTGTAAGCTAATGTACGTATCAAAGACATGTTGGAATAATAATAGCTTTAATAATAGTTTGATGTATCTACTTGTACATGTAAGCTAATGTCTCATAGACATGTTGGAATAATAATAACTTTAATAATATATTGATATCTACTTGTAAGCTAATGTACGTATCAAAGACATGTTGGAATAATAATAGCTTTAATAATTGTTTGATGTCTCTACTTGTAAGCTAATGTCTCATAGACTTGTTGGAATAATAATAGCTTTAATAATAGTTTGATGTCTCTACTTGTACATGTAAGCTAATGTCTCATAGACATGTTGGAATAATAATAGCTTTAATAATATATTGATCTCTACTTGTAAGCTAATGTACGTATCAAAGACATGTTGGAATAATAATAGCTTTAATAATATATTGATCTCTACTTGTAAGCTAATGTACGTATCAAAGACATGTTGGAATAATAATAGCTTTAATAATTGTTTGATGTCTCTACTTGTAAGCTAATGTCTCATAGACTTGTTGGAATAATAATAGCTTTAATAATTGTTTGATGTCTCTACTTGTAAGCTAATGTCTCATAGACTTGTTGGAATAATAATAGCTTTAATAATAGTTTGATCTCTGTACTTGTAATCTAATGTATCATAGACATGATTAATCTCTCTTATAATTTATAAATTTATTCCTTGATCATGAGATTGTCTTGTGCATCACCTAACCCATGAAACAAACACCAATAATGAATGTGTAAGTCAAATTGACCCAAATAATGTAAATTATGAATACTAGATTGTGAGTGTGTCTGTTTTTGACTATCAACATTAATTTTCATTGGCTAAGTGCAAACCATGCACTCTGAAGAAAAAACATGTATAAACTCAAGTACAATGTATACATGAAGTCAGTGAATAATATCTGGTTGTAGTTTCATTGAATGTCACTAACAGAGTCAGAATAAGTAGAGTAAAGATAATAAACTCATGAAATTGCGAAAAAATAGCCTTTTGAACTACATGTTCATTTGTACCATATTATATTATTATATTATTATATGTTCTTTGGGTATTAGTGCTCCTGGTCTTCCATTTGGGCATAATAATAATCTTTATTTTAAGTGGGTTTACAAATACAGCAAATACAACAATACTGGTCCAATTTGGCCCACTAGATACAATAACTACTGATTACAATAATTACAGAACAATACTAGTTACAATTGAAAACATTGTCAT
This sequence comes from Actinostola sp. cb2023, assembly GCA_033675265.1. Taxonomy (NCBI): domain Eukaryota; kingdom Metazoa; phylum Cnidaria; class Anthozoa; order Actiniaria; family Actinostolidae; genus Actinostola; species Actinostola sp. cb2023. Next base: position 63,312 of record JAUJYZ010000293.1, read on the forward strand.
AATGAAATAATAATTTACAATAAATAGAATGATAAATAAACTACAATAGTATTTAAATTTGCTAATTAAAAATGTGACACTTGAATTAGTTAATTAAATATATAATGCGGTGAAGATGTATTTACAGTAATCAGAGTTATCAGTACTGGCGTTTGATAGTAAACGAATCAAGATTAGACTGTGACTGAAGGTAAAGTTTAGTAAGATGGGTACAGAGGGATTTATGGCATGGATGTTGTGGGTAACCATAAGTGTTCCATTCACCGTAGCTAAATTGGATGATCATTTCCATGTTGAGTGTTCGACTGAAGTATTTATTCACCTCTCTAGAGCTCATTTCCGTCAGCAGTTGGAAAAGCTTTAGTATAATGAACCCAGACAGGTGAAGGAAATAACTTTCCCTTTCCTGTTTTTGGCATGGTAGCATAGTGGTTCCCTGAAATTCTCTTGAATTGCTTCCCGAAACAAGAGGGTGATTTCATTGAAGAGAGCTTACTGGTATATTTCTTCGTAGCTCGACATGATAAGGCTGCCTTATTGATACTCTGCCATGCGCTTATGAATTACCGTATTTCCTCGATTAAGCGCTGTGGGCGCTTATTTCAAATTTTGTGGCCAAGGGGGACGTTTAAACGAGGGAGGGCACTTAATCAAGGGGGACGCTTAATATAAAAATGTGATTTGAACTCAGAAACATAACAATATGGTACTACATATAGGAACATGCCATAACTTTGTAATAAAATGCAAGTTGTATACCATATTCTGTAATCTCTTACTGTACCATATTTCTTGAGGGAGGACGCTTAATCGAGGGTGGGTGCTTAATTGAGGAAATACGGTATGCTAAGCCACAGTTTTCCTTCAGGTAGAAGTAATGTACAGATGAAGCAGTAAAAACATACAATTACATACATGTACATGTAGATTACTATCTGTAGAAGCTAAAAAAGTGTGAGCAAATTCCGAGCCACAGACTCATTGATCTTCTACATACATCTATTTTTCAGTGAAATTGTCATTCAAAAACACAATAAGCTAAGTAATTATCAAGTTTAAAGTTTATTGAATTGAATTTCATTGCAAAGTGTTCGTGAAATCTCAACTTAAAGGGGCAATGTCACGGATCGTGGTCGAGGTGGCCTGGGCACTAATTAACCGAAATCTTGAATTCGGTACACGGTGGACTAAAATCAAGTTCAATGGGAGAGATGTGTGAAGCGGTTCAAATCTTCGAAATAAGTTGTATTTCATCGTCCTTTATACAGTGTAACCAATAATTTTGTTCTTCTACAATATTAATTATATTCGTTGGGAAGCTTGTGGCCTTTAATTCTTTACTTAAAAACCCGATGAGTTGCAGAGGTTCGAAGAAGACATTCTCGAAGGCCTCGATCGGTTGTCGCCGACAAGAAGCTTGACAGAGCTTTGTGAAGAAAGCAATTACAATGCAATGTACGTACCTTGGACTGTTTATGAGACATGGAATATACTGAACGGACCTCGGGGAAATTTCAAAACGATTCAGCTATCGCTTCGTTTCTCGTTTCACTCGGAATAATAACGTAGTCGTATCGACGGTTGGACTCGCACTTTGAGGTTGATCGAAGCGAGCTATTCTCACAAGGTTTGTTTCGTAATTGTTTTGATTTTTCTCACAGTTTATATGTTCTAATGGGGATCTAATTTGCTGTCATATTCTGAATGTTCTGTGCGAATTTATTATAAAAGAATAAAAGGCCACAGCATTTGTAATTTCACTGTGACGACTTGTTGATTCAGTGATATTTGACAGCTTGAAGGACATCATTTAAACAAAGCTTCTGTTGAACTGGACTATACTATATAAATATCTGCAGTAATATTTATTTATTTGATCGGCTTTGGCACCAGTACAACCTCGTCCCCAGGGCCCTCTCTTCTCGCTTTCAAAATGGCGGACGCTCGAGAGAAGACCCTGGTGTAGGCTGGTCACGTGTCTCCAAGAATCTTGGAGGTTCGTACCCAGGCTGCCATTTTCCTTATGGTCGAAAGTAATCGAAAGGGCCTTGTGATTGTTTTGCCTCAAATAATAAATAAAATCACTTTCTAAGCTGGAGCAATTCTGGCCATATGAAAAGCAGGGGTTCGGAAGTGTAATTAATGAGACACATTAAGAGAGGATATCAGTAAGAATAGAGATTCGCCGGTCAATTAAAAAAAATCGAATTTAATTTTCTTTCGCCATATCATTCCTTTCGATGACCTATTTTAGGGAAAAATACTAAAAAGTTCCAGCGATTTTTATTTTAGGAGAAATTTGCAGTTTTTAAAAACCCGCCTGATGACTGAAAATTTTCGGCTAAATTATAAGGCAACTTTGAACAGTCAGTGTGTATTCATCTCTAGCACTACAACAACGACATTCAGCATACTTAATAAACGTTTCTTGGTCTTTTCTACTGTAGTATTTATTTTTGTGTAACATTTTTAGTTATTTTTCAAATTTGGTTTTAAAAAGGTGTACTGAGCGCCATGAACGGAACGTTGAAATATAGGCAATGTTTGAGGTACGAAAACGGAATCTGGTACCTAATTCTTTGAGGAAAACGCCATGTCCCAGGAAATTTGCACCTTTGCTCTTTCAGTTTAGAAAGTTTCAACTTTGAGAATTCAATGTAGCATTTTTGAGAAATAAAACTATTATGCTTGGGACTGCCAAAATTAGCATTAATTTCGACCTATCGCGGTCAATTTTGTCGTCCAAACACAAAACGTAATGCCAAAACACGACTATCTTTCACTTTCAGTTGATTGCTGCTGATGGAAAACAATCTTCGCGTCAATAGGAATGCCTTTCAACAATGAATCGTAAATAACTCTCGCCAAAAGTTAAAATTAGCATAGATTGTCGATCAGATAATAGCATCTCACAGAAAAATTTACGAATTTTGTCTAAGCGACATTTATACGAAATTCCACCCTTTCAAGCAAGTATGAATTCTGTTTTTTGTTTTATATTTTATGATTAAAACTATTATTTCATGCCGCAAAAAAAATATTCGAAGGGCAGTAGTGTGACTTGCAGCAGTTACATTGCGTTACATAATTGGTTTGTCAACAAAGTGGAGCATCCAGTCAAAATATCCAAACTCTTCATGAATAAGCGACAGTTTTCAGTATAAATCAGCTTAATTGTTTGTAAATCTTATTTGGAGCAAATTCTAAGCATTTCAAAGTGAAGAACCATAATTTTCGGAAACGGCCAATACTACGGTGTTTATTTGACCAATGAATATGCTAATTTTCACTATTTTAGGAGCTTAATGTGGCTGAAGTAGCTCAAATATTGTTGAAAATCATTCCTATTAACTCCAAGATTGTTATCTGTTGGCAGCGATCAACTAACAATGCAAGATAGTCGTGTTTTGGCATTAAGTTTTGTGTTTTAACGACAAAAATGTCCGCGACACGCCGAAATTAATGCTAATTTTGGTAGTCCCAAGCATAATATTTTTATTTCTCAAAAATGCTACTTTGAATTCTCAAAGTTGAAACTTTCTAAACTGAAAGAGCAAAGGTGAAGCTTTCCTGGGCCATGGCGTTTTCCTCAAAGAATTAGGTACGAGATTCCGTTTTCGTACCTCAAACATTGCCTATATTTCAACGTTCCGTTCATGGCGCTCAGTACACCTTTTAAAACCAAATTTGAAAAATAACTAAAAAAGTTACACAAAAATAAATACTACAGTAGAAAAGACCAAGAAACGTTTATTAAGTATGCTGAATGTCGTTGTTGTAGTGCTAGAAATGAACACACACCGACTGTTCAAAGTTGCCTTATAATTTAGCCGAAGATTTTCAGTCATCAGGCGGGTTTTTAAAAACTGCAAATTTCTCCTAAAATAAAAATCGCTGGAACTTTTTAGTATTTTTCCCTAAAATAAGTCATCGAAAGGAATGACATGGCTAAAGAAAATTAAATTCGATTTTTTTTAAATTGACCGGCGAATCTCTATTCTTACTGATATCCTCTCTTAACAACTGAACAGGTCAGATCGACAGTTTATTCGCTGTACACGTCGGGGCCAAACCACCCCCCCAAATGGAGCATCAAAACGTGGGTAAAAAGTATATTTCGCCATAGCTTACCATCCCATGTGTTTATTTTGACCAAACTTCGCATATAGGGTCACCTCATGATGGTAAATATTTGTGATGCTTTGTAACGTCATTATGGATGTTTTATGACGTCACTATGGATGTTGCAATAATTGAACCATTTTTAGCAATATGAAATCCACTTCATTTATGTAGCGGCGATGAAAGATGTTGTTAAGAGGAGTTGAATGCCGAAAACCGTTTGTTATTAGCGTTATTATTAGCTGAGTAATCAATATTTGAACTTTGCTAAAGGTTGGTTATGCACGGACTGTTTGAGACTATTGGGAAATTTCGGGATATTAATTAATTTATTGTATATTTTTATGCTTGAGTGTACAGATAACATTGGAAATAGGTTGTACTGTCACTGAGAAAGGATATATGAAACATTTCCATGTTCGAGTATCTATATATCGTCTTTAATTCCATAAATCGTACTTTAGTGACGTCATGCATTATGACGTCACAATTTAAACAATCGCTAATATTTCTATTCTCAGGACGAAAATCAAAATTTCAACATCATACGATTTTAGAAGCCCTTTAGTCTTGCATATTACAACAAAAATGGATCCATTTTATAAAGAAAATAAAAAAAAATCGTCAAGGAGTTTATTTGCCATATGTTTTTTTAACCATCATGATATTCAGGGGAGGGGTGGGGAGCTTATATAGAATTTGTTATAACTCAACATATTTTTATGCTATCGACAAACGGTTTTCGGTGTTCAACTCCTCTTGACAAAGTGTATCATTATCGCTACATAAATGAAGTAGATTCCATATTCCTAAAAATGGTTACACTATTACAACATCCATTATGACGTCATAACACATTCATAATGACGTCACAAAACATTAAAAATATTTATCATAATAAGGTGACCCTATATACGAAGTTTGGTCAAACTAAACACATGGGATGAAAAGTTATCGCGAAAAGCAACTTTAATGCTCCATTTTGGGGGGTGGTTGGCCCCGCCGTGGTAAACAAGTGCTGCTATTTGTATACAAACACCCGTTTCATCTCTAACGGCTAAAGTACAAAACATGTTGACGTGGATTAACGTGTCACATACTGCAAAACTCAAGAGCAAAAGCACTAGCAAATTATGTAAACAACGACAATAATATATCAGTTTGCCGTGTCACCGTCCGAGTCAGTCTTGCTCGTATAAATTGATACCTTGCTTTACGGTAAACGATCTCGATCGGTGGACTTTTTCATGTTCCTAAAGACATTTCAATGCTTCGATAACACTCACACATCACTTGCAGCGGCTTCGATCTTCCTAATTCGATACATTTAGGACCAGAAAAGAACTATCCGTTGAAACTATAAATTCACTCGATGATTCGAATTTTAATTTATGCTATATTTAGCAACCTTCGATATGGACCAATTAGAAGGCTTGTTGTGTTATCCAATCAAAATGCGTTTTAGTTCAGCCTACACCAGGGTCTTCTCTCGAGCGTCCGCCATTTTGAAAATAGCGAGAAGAGAGGGCCCTGGGGACGAGGTTGGCACCAGTATCGGCTTTAGGCTTTCAAACCGTTTGTGATTGTTATTGTTATTGTTATGGTTTTTAACGCGCATGCGTCGGCGTGACATTGCCCCTTTAAAGGGGCACTGTCAGCTGGTGAGTCTGCGCAGTAACGACCTTCTTTTCCTAATTAGCATATGCTTACATTCGTTTGTTGACAGTGATTTACGGCGAGGATATTTTTGTAAATCGCTAAAAAATGGTTGTCGTTTGCGAAATATAAGGTTTAAATCGAAGTAACGATAGTTATAGAAGGTCATAGAAGGCTATCCAGACTCTTTGTTGAAGTATCGATGACGGTTTCTGATGATAAATCATAAATTTGTACTAGACATTGACTGACTTCAGCTTGCTTTTAATTTTATTCATAGACAAGTGACCCGTGTAATTGCCAAATAACATACTCAGGAGTGAATACAAAGAAAACGAAAACTCCAGGCTGTTCATGCAAACTGCAAATATTTATTTCTCCGATTTGTGCAGTATCGACTAGTCAAATAAGCAAATAAAGCCCGAATTACGACCGATGCTCGATCGCGATGTTCAAAGCGACACTGTTATTTTGCTGCTACATGTACAAGTACAACAGCGAGGAAAGGGACAGATAACTGATTATATATTGACAGACCTATCAGACCTATCAAGTCTAAAGTAATACAATAGCAAAAGTTCTATAGTAGTCTATAGTAGTTCTATAGTAGTCGAGACAGTCCAAATATTTTAATTTATAGACTTGTAAGTTCTTTCTTTGAGAACATAATAATTCGAGTGAAGTCAGTTTGGTGTCAAACGTTCGGCTTACTTTCCTACCTCCTTTGAACCCTCCAGAGCTAGATGTCTAACGTACTCAGAATCTGTGTAATAACCGTATTCTATCTTCCCAGTAAACGGCTAACATGTATAAGCTTGTCGCTTGAATACATTCGTTATCAACCACTACCTTGCCGGCGGGCGCCATGAGAGAAGCCATCGTTCTCGCCGATTAAATAAAAAACGTATAAATTTGGACTTCAAACCAAAAATAACTACTTGAAAATACCAAATAACAATTAGTCTAAATAACTGAACAAGTATAATTTTCTAGAGTACAAGGATGTTGTAAATATTTACAGATGAAGTCGATGGCTGTCTACCTCTCGGGACTTTGAAAAACTTTGCCAAGTTTTTCAAATTAGATACTCGGCCCAGGCCTCCGGTCGCACGGTGACAGTGCCCCTTTAAGCTTATAAACATTGATATTCAGTGACACTAAATAATATTAAAATGGTACTCAAAACTAGATTTCAAAAGCTAGAAGTATAAATACCTCAATGAAAAGTAAACGCGTTACCATCTGATCGAGTGTCAGATGTTTAAACTGTTCGATGATGGGCAAGAGAGCATCCAGTGACTTGGCAATAAAAAAACTCCTTATCGAACCCTTCTCTACCGGTACCTTCATATTTTACGAGAAATTCTCGCAGTTTTTCTCTCTCACTGTCTTCCTCCTCGTCTACTACATCGCCTTCCTCGCTAATGTCATCATCATGTCTAAAACTCTGCCCAAAAATATCTTCTAAACCTTGTTCAGTGTTGAAACCTGCCACCATTTTGATTTTTCAAATTCAGCACTCATGAAGTCTACCGCTGTACAAAAGATATGGCGAACCCTGGCATTTTTGACCGCGCGCGTGCCATACGTGTTCCTGGTCCGGCGAGTGTTCAGTAATACTGTGCTTTTTATTGCCTACAAGCAATTAAACTGTATTCATGGCCAGAAATTCCGGACATCCTGATCGGCAGCCAGTCAGCGGTTTCACCCAAGTGAGCATCAAATTAACGAATAATTTTTACAAAGAAATGTATATGTTTGTTCAAACCTTAGCAAATATAATCGTACCTGTTCAATATTTCTAATTTTCCCAGGTGGATATATTTTCTTCGATATCATTTTAACGTATGTGAAGACAAATAACATTCAAAATCAAGTTCCTTACCTTTCCTTTATTCAGTTTTCTATAATAGTACAATTCTCACGCAAAGCGACATACATGATCACCAAATCATTGACAAATTGGTCATCAATCGGTTCAACCGATGTGAGTCTTGAAAGGATTGCAAGATAATCCATTGCTCCATCAAATTTTCCCAGGTAGATTCGTATAATAGACATATTAGTTCTTCTAGATCCATTAAATTAAACTGGTTTACTGCTCTATAAACCTTTCCTTTTTGACTTCAAACTTTACACTTTTTGGGAGTTGTAATAGAGTCATCTTGTGAAGTAATGAACCTTGAAACTTGGACATTTTAACCGAACTGCTGCATGTTTGGCATCAAACTAAAGCTCAGACATCCATCTTTCATTTGCCGTAAAGATCCATGGGATAGCTGTTAAAGCACAGGCATACCGTCGAAATTAGTTTGATTTCTCCGAGTCCGGGCCTGAGGGCGCTTGGGCTCCCTGTGCTATTCATTGATTTCGTCGACATGAGCCAGTATTTCGCTTCTAAAATATTTATTCGATAATATTGAGCTCTAAATATACCTTACACATACAGTTTGCTAGTTGTTTTCAATTCGAATGGTGTTTAATTCACTAAAGTAGCCTTCTTGAACGTGTTTAGGAGCGAATTTGACTGACACTCGAAGTAGTAGGCGATGGCCGATTTGAGCGCATAATCTCATAAATACAAAAATCGGATCCATGATATGATAAATATGAGATGGATTTTCAAATAATCAATTCCCTGATTACTAAGAAATGGAAATTAAGTCAAGGTCAAATTCTCAGAAATCAAACCTTGATTTTTTATGGAAACTATATATTTTAAAAATTCTGGGAAATTATTAAGTGGTTAAAGATAATTGTTAAACAACATGGTTACATTGTGTGACATCATTTGGACAAGTGTAGACATGCTTAATGATGTTGGAATCCCCTGTGAGTTCTTTGAGTATAAAGTGCGTTTAAAACGGGTCAAGAATTCAAATGATCCAACCGTGGTATATTATAATTCACGTATTTTAGCACGATATTCTAACAAGTTAGGCAAATCTCCTATTTTTAACCCGTAATCATAAGGTCTGAAACCATCCTCATATATCCATATAGCCTTGTTAATTTTTTTTCTAATGATAGGATTTGTTAGAGATTCTTGAACTGTTGTATTTATATAATATTCTAGTTTTATTTTGTCATTTTTAAACGTTAATAGGTTATTTTTAATATGAATTAATCTAAGTTCATATTTTAGAGATGCATTTTTTAGAGTTTTTATTAATGCTTCTCTATTTTTACTTTTTTCATATCCCGACATACCTGGGTCATAATGAGATAACTTAGGTAGGCTGTCAATGAAAATAAAATGATTGAACTTACTATATAATGAGTTACTGACTGGTTTAAAATCCCACCCAGCACCAAAATATACCAAGGTATAGCCCTCTATCCTCTTAGTTTTTTTAGTTTGTTTTTCTGATTTCATATATACTACTATATATTTATTCCTTTAAGTCTTATGCGTTCGGATAAACTACTTAAACAGAAGTCATCTTATATAAGTACAGATATGTCAAGTAATATATTAGATCAAGAAGTACCTGAAATAAAGGTATGTAGACCGGCACACCAGTGCCGTGACGTCATGACACACCTAGAGTTGGATTACCCTACAGTATTTTTTACATCATTGGTTTTATCAATCAATTATGTAATTTGAGGAACTTTAAAGGTCACAAGACCGGCACAGCTGTACCATGACGTCATAGCACACCAGTGTTGAGGCATTTATCGAAACATATACCAAGCAAGACCAGCAGCTCCAACTGTTATAACAGCAAGATTAGTATCATGTTTTTTTGATGTTGGTGAAGGTTTTACATTTGGTTTATCTGATTTATTTGAAATATCTGGTTTATCATTCTGATGTGGTAATTTAACCTTTGAATGACCCATGTTATTATGTTTTATACCTACCGATTTTGTTTCAGCATTAATATCATTCACACCAAATTTCATATCCGCAGAAGCTCTTACCAATTTATTATTGTATCCAAGAACTGAATTATTATTGATAACAAGACTAGATGGTAGTAACCAACAGCCTACAGCAATAGCCATATCTAGTTTTTCTTTTGATTGTTGAATAGCTAGTTGATATCTTTGTATACTTTTAGAAATGTCTGTCTCAACAATAGATGATTCAAATAGTTGTAAGAATACTGTTTGCGTCTCTTGTGCAGAACCAGAATTGCCAATAATGCTTGATCGTGTTTGTACTTGAGCTCCCAGAATACAATACACAAACGCCTCAATCGATTGATTTAATCGTGAGAGTCCGGCTCTGGTTAAACCCTTTGATTCATTTAGTAAAAAATACTTATACTGATTATTTTCTAGAGGAGAGATATGATCAAGAGTATATCCACCATAAGCTCCACTCTCATCCTTAAAATGGAAAACACCATCTGGCCATTTATTTGTGTACTTACCACCCATTTTTTCATTATAAGCATCTGTAACATCATCTACCTCATCAAATATGTTCTTATAAATCCGGCCTAAACCACCATTCTCATCCTCTGTAAATCTAAAATCGCTATTTTTAGATATATTAAATTCACGACAAGCTTTGTCATAACCAGCCTTATTATATTTATTATCAATGTTCGTAAAGTATTGATCTCCAGGTAGTGGAATATTCATTTGTGCCAATATCCTTCTGGATGTGAAGAGGATATGAAATTTGAGCAATGAATTTATCATAGGAGTATATTTTGTTAGCATATCAATTCCAACACCACAACCAGAACTTGCACACCAGACTGAAAATGCCAGTTGTTGTGGATAATAAGTCATATCAGGACCTCCCAACCATTTATATGCCTCTTTTTGAGTGACATGTTTTAGTACAATATCAGTAAATATGTTTCGTGGTTTTATATTAAATTTCTGACTAGGTTTGACATAGATATCAATCTCTACTGGATCAAAATTTGGAGGTTTTTTATCAAAAGGGGTGCATATAACAGGGTATAATATTTCCATCATTTTTAATTCTTTTGGAAACCTACTACTAAGGAAATCATTAGGAATCTGACTATTCAGTGTATTATCAATTCGTTTACCCAATGCTTTAGTTAATGCATGTTCCACAATGTTATCATCATAGTGATGTACAGGACCACCAATATCCTTTTTGAAAACATCATATGCCATACCACCCCAATCGAAATTAATACCACCCCTATAAGCATGAAATTTATTATCTATGTGTTGCGGATAATATCATAAGGAGCTGCAGGTCATCTATATTTGTACGTGCTTACAATTTTTGCAGGCTTCTTTGAATTCTTTAGTGGAGATTAGCGACCGCAGGGTGGGATCATCACAGCAGGAATTAATCCCTAGACAAATAGCTGTGTACTATGTATGTCAACACGTAGGTCACGGTCATGGTAGCGTACGAGACATGAACGGTAGTAGCGTGACAAAACTCAATGGCAAAATGATCTCATTTTAAATCTGAGGATCATTCAATAGCTGGCTATTAGGGTAAATGTGTTCGTTTTACCGGGGTTCACGAGTTATATCGGGGATCTGCTTAGTTCGATCTGTTCCATACATTTTACCGTGTAACTAACAGACAGAGAATGGACAAGCATAAGCAAATTTGAGGATAAGCTTTTTTGGGAGACGCGGCATCATATCATTGGGCCGTACAGGGTAGTGAACATGAAATATTCCACAGGACGACGGGCGATTCACCTGGTAATCCTGCTGCCTTCGGGCGAGACACCTGGAAAGCACGAGGGAATATTTCATATGATCAAAGAAAGACTTTTCACAGGTCTACGGGCGAAGCACCTAGTAATCCTGCTGCTTTCGGGCGAGACACCTGGAAAGCACGAGGAAAAGTCTTACTTGATTTGGGGGTTTACTGTACGAGAAAACGTTCAATGATTATTACAAACATGAATTGGGGGTATCTCTGCCGCTCTGCTTCGTCCATTCCAATATTTTGATCAAAATTCTCCATGCTCAAATTGCCATGAGAATTTTGGCAATGCATGAAAAAGAAAAGTCATACTTACAAGTTGTCATAAATACTAGTACTGTACAGGACCCGAAATGATCCCTGGCTCCGAAATGATCCCTGGCCCTGAAATGATCCCCAAAGTGGCTAGACTGGCTCCGAAATGATACCGGACCCGAAATGATCCCCAGACTGGCTCCGAAATGATCCCCAGTGAAATTCGGGAATGGTTGAATTCAGTCCCGTTCCATTCTTTTTCTCTTTTTCTTTCTTCTGTTTCTCTGAGGGTTTTTTTCTTCCTTCCTTTCAGGAATGGTTGAATCCAGTCCCGTAGATTCATTCCTTGGCCAACAAATTCTCAATGAAAATTATTATAGCGTTTATTTATTTTATTAAGCAACTCAACGAGATTACATGTATACTTTTTATCAACTGTATTTTAATTGAATTGTAGTGATACTCAAAGGAGCCTTGACACGATATAAATAAATAAATAAAATAAATAAATACACTTTATGAGGGTAACTATAATAACAGTTTGCTAAGTAATCACAGAGCTAGGGATAATAATAAACCTATGCTAATAGATTTCTAAAATCGTTCAGGTGGTTATGTACACGCGCCTGTAGACTTTCGAGAACTGCAATAACGTATAATAATAAATCAACCAATCAGAATGGACCGTTCCCACGCCTGAAATTGACAAGATACGATCGCGAAATCAAAACATTTTTACATGGAAGATTGTCAAACCACTGAGTGAATAAAATTCAAGAATCTACACCACATTTTCTTTAAAATCACCATGCAAAAATATACGATGGCACTTCACTTGGTTGAACCAATGACTGGTTTATGATTGATATATTCTTACATTTAATATTTCGGACTAGCTTGTAATATTGTGAAATCACTGTTAGAACTAATAAATTATCCAAAGAAACATCTAAACGTTTACAATAGGTTTAATTCGTAACATTTCCATGATTTGATATATATTAGAGAAAGAAAGGAAGAAAGAAAGATAGAGAGATAAACACGAAAGGAAGGAAGAAAGATAGAGAAAAAAAGACGAAAGGAAGGAAGAAAAAACCCCCAGAGAAACAGAAGAAAGAAAAAGAATGGAACGGGACTGAATTCAACCATTCCCGAATTTCACTGGGGATCATTTCAGAGCCAGTCTGGGGATCATTTCGGGCCCGGTATCATTTCGGAGCCAGTCTAGACACTTTGGGGATCATTTCGGGGCCAGGGATCATTTCGGAGCCAGGGATCATTTCGGGTCCTGTACAGTACCTTCAAAAATATCGATATTGACCTGTGAGGTCAATTCTGTTCATTTGATGTACAACATTGGTCATATCAAAATCCTTTATGACCGATAGTTAACGTTCTTGATGTCTTAGCAAACCTGACACCAATCTAAAGGCAGCGACTAACACTTTCTTCTTTTTGCTATCATATTTTTTAACTGATTGAAACTGCTGCCATCACGTGAAATCCTAGACCTCAGAATGATTGTATTTCTTCATTAAAAATTGCATTTTCCTTGAACCTTGACGACTTGCAACATCAGTACGATCAGTATTAGTAACTTACCAGACCTTTGAATTCTCAAACACTTGAATAAGAGGAACAGAAACTGCTCCAGCACCGATCATAGCGACGAGCCGACGATCAGTCCATAATAAAAGCGCCAAAAGTTGTACGAATATAGCGCCAAAAGAAGACTTCTTCCAAATATGGAATAATCCTTAGTACGTAGTACATTAGATCTGTACATAGGATGTCATCATGTGTATATAACGCCATGAGTCAAGTGGGATTAACTTTTCAAAACCGCAGCCTATTGTTTATCGCACAGCAGGCTCCGTACAAATAAAGTGGGTCTGCAGCTCGTTATGTTTTTAATTCAATATCTTCTTTTGTTACCATATAATATATATATGTTATTATTGTTTTATATTATATTGGTGCTCTCATAAAATCCTTAAAAATATTAATCGAAATTTCTGTTAAACAAATTAATAAGACTATTTTTATGAATCTATTTTTAGAATTTTCTAATGCTTTCAAGCGTTTTTCAAGATCATCTATATCAGACATATATATTATAAGTTTTATCCTTTTAACATCTATCATATCGCAACTTGTATATATACCCTCCGTAAGGTGTTGTATCAAAGGATAAAGTTATTTCTTTGGATTTACGAGCTGGTCTACAATCTCCTTTCTCAGTTCCTCCCTCATCTTTTGAACATCTGGAACATCGTTTTTTTAAAAATCCTTATTCCGTTTCACCCTAATACTACTCTTTAGTTTTTCATATACAAGATCACATATACTATCTTCTTTTGATTTTACAAGCTGAATAGTATTTTCATGTTTTGTTACCTTTTTAGTAAGTTTTTTCGTGAAAACTGTACAACTAGCTGATATTAAACCTAACAATCCACCAACAGCTGATAAAGGAACACCAACAATTATACCAGGTCCTGTTAAACTAGTAGTTACACCAGAACCGGTTAAAATGACAGACAAGACTCCTGTTGCAACTGCAGTTTTATGAAGTATACCACGTATCTTACTATATTTTTTCCTAACATTTTCATAATGTTTTATCTCCGTTCCTAGTTGAGATAGTACCATATTTACTTTGTGTAATCTGAAGTTTTCACCAGATTTTGGAATCTCAGGATAAATCGCATCATAATCAACCATATATATATAATATTATCTTTTTATTTTTATATGATTTCAATAGTCAGACAAACATCGTAAAGTCCCTTATTCACAATATTATTTTCACAGTCGGTTATTGTGAAATCAATCATATTGATATACTCACTACTATTTATTTTTGTGAAAAGACTAAGAGTTGGATTATAAGTATTAATTTCATCTATTTTATCTAGAACAATACATTCAAAAATCTGACTCTTGTATCCATTGTATAAAGCGTCACTCGAATCAACCAAATTACAATTTAGATACACTTCAGAGAGAACCGGTTTGAAACTAACCTCTAAGGAGGGTCCAGGCTTTTTGTATTGTGGTGGAACACTAAAAAATTCAACCATACTCTTATTGAATTTCAAAGTTTTATTGCTAAACATTTTGTATTGCTCACCAATTAACACAATTGAAAAATCCTGGTTAGCATCGTCTATTTTTTTAATGATCTGCTCTACGTTATAATTACCTTTTTGGAATGTAACTAACACAACATCTTTTTCATCTGATATCGTTCCTGTATCAGAGATGTTATATATTCTATTCACAAAATTACAATGTAGAAGTCTGATCTTATCTCCACGAATCGGCTCCTTGAGGTATATCGTTTTTTTAGAAACATTTTTGTTAAAATAAAGTATTACCATTTATACTATATAATCATCTTTTCTTTTTATATCTTTCAACAAAATACAAAACAACAGCAACTATCAATAACCAAGCGTTTTTAGCTAGGAAACCAATAACCTCACCTGCGGTTCTGAAAATAAAAGAAGCTATTGCACCAACCATGCCAGGTAGTATCTGAGCTAATTTTTTACCTATTGCTTTCAAACCCTTTCCAACACCACTAACAACTGAAGATAATCCACTTTTTAGACTAGAAATAATAACTCCAATAATAATACCAACTACAGATACGATAGAAAAAACAGTAAAACCATACTTTTTAAAAACAGCTTTTATACGATCTCTCAGAGACATTCGCTCTTCTATTACTTCATTTTGTTCTTCTAATTGTTCAATCTCATTTATAGTTTCTTCAATCTGTTCACGGAGTGATATATTCAATCCTTCTCTAACATCTTGAGAATAAGCTTGTGATATATTATCCAATTCTTCTTCTAACGCTTGCAATTTTTTTCGACGTGAAAAAATAGTTCTTTCATTATTCCCAACAACTTTTTCAGCAGAATCTCCAAGATAGTTTACAATTGTTTTAGGTACCTTATCATTTAATTCACCTTCATCATTAAACAGAACATGACCTTTACCATCCCGTCTATTAAATCTTACTATCACTCTATCATATTCATTAACTGTGGTGGTGAATGGAGCGTTTTTAGGGTTTACATTAGGATACTTGGTTTTGATTCTATCCCAAGCTTCTTCAAACCTTCCCTCACGATATTTAACAAGGTCTACCATTTCTATATCTTCTCTTACCCTTCTTTCCCAATCTTTATTACTTTCATCTGAATTCTTAAATAATTTATATCCTTGTTCTTTTGATATACCACTTCTACTAAACCGTTCTTTAGTTCTTTCCCACCAAGTTTGTCTAGTTTCTTTTTGTTGTGGTAATAATTCCTGTATATCATCTTCTGTGATAGGGTCGTTTATATCTACAGACCCTCCTTCAAGTGGATCAAAATCTAAACTATCGACTTCCATATACTATATATTAATAATTAGTTTTTTATATAAATTTCGATGCTAAATACCCTGCTCCTAACATACCACCACCCACATATATCATTTCATACTGTTTTTGTTTTTTGTTAGGTTTATAATAATCACCTAATTGTGGTTCTTTCAAATTAAAATCTGGATGTGCCTTGGAGTATATCCTAAAAGCATAATCAGTATCAGATAGATTGCTATCAGCTATTTGTTTATTCTTATATTGCATCTCCAACCATTCTTCATACTCTTGTTTCTTCTTTTGCCATTCACCCATATTCTTCTGATAAAGTTCTATAGCCTTATCATGTCGAATTTTCTCTTCATCAACATGTTTCTTATCTGAACTAAGAGTTTTCGCTAAATACATTGAACCGGTGAAAGCTGTTGCATTTAAAACAGCCCCAGCGACCATCATAATAACTGCGCTTGCCATTCTATATTATTAACTAAGAACTTATTATTTTAAATGATTAGAGTGATTTTGGTAGGATTTTTTGATCTTCAAGATATTGCTTCACATACATACTCCCAGATAATACTAGCACCCATTTTCCATAATTTGTTAGACTACTACTAGGATCATTAATAAAAGATTCTTTCATAGCCTTTTTTCCAACATAACCAATTACTGCTGCGATTCCAACAACTACAGCAGCATCCGTTACTGATTTAATTAATTTGTTTTCCATTGACATGTATATATACTATCTAATATTTTTATTTTTATATCTTTTTTATTCCATACCTATTCTTGTTATAGGAATTGTATTAGTTTCAGGTGTGATGTCTTCCATTTTAGCGGTTTTCATAGGTGTATATACTTTTTTATTATTTCTCCATCTAAAATATAAATCTATAGCTGTTAGGGTTATTCCAACTAGTGTCAATGCTGTTGTTAGTGATATTTCTGGCGTCCATGAATTAGATGTTTCTTCTTCAGTTTCATGATTCTTTTCTATTTCAAGAGCTTTCTTAGCTTTTTTATGATATTCGGCTAGTCTTTTACCAGCGGCAACCTTCTTAGGATCTTTTTGTTTTATAATTGGATTTTCCGGTTCTTTGGTAATTATATCTTTTGATTCTTCTGACATTTTTAATATACTATTCTATAAGAATAATATTTTAAGTAAAATTCCAAGAGTCTGCTCAACAGATGCTCAAGAGTGCTCAAGAGATTCTATGAAAATATTTATTGTGGTTTTTTAATGTGTTCCTTGTTATAAATCTTCTACTACAATATTTACATTTCAATCTAATATCAGTACAATAATTGTTTAGTTCTTTGATAATAATATCATAATCGTTAGATACTATACATTTGAAACCATTTTCCTCATATTTTTCTAACAAGTTTTTCTGTTCCATAGAAAGAACACCATTAGAAATAGGTGTTTTAAATTCGATACAAAGACCACAATATTTTTTATGGTAGTTATTAATAATCAAGTCTGGTTGGCCCTTCATATAACCTTTTTTATATGATTGAATTCTTTTATAACTAGAATCCTGATTTTCACCTAATCCTGCTATCATAAGCAGGGTGGGATAGAACCGCCTAATATATTGAACCACTTTTGTGTGTAGATCATATTCATCTTGTATCTTAAATAATAATGTTTTTGGGTTGTTAAACATTCTATAATAACCATATTTTCTTATGGATGGTAATACTTTTGAAAAAACCCAATCTTTAAAAAGTTTGGCAGATTCTAGTTTGGAACTAAAAATTAGAGAGTATAATCCCGGTTCTGTAATGAAAATAGTGTGTGGTTGTACATCTACAGGGGGTCCCGTTTTACCGCTCCCTTGATATTTAATATCCTGATATACATTTTCAGGGAGTCCTGTTTTGGGACCCCCTATATTTTTCCATTCTGTTTTATAATTATCCTCAACATGATCGAGCACTGCTTTCCTAGGGCGTGTATATCCTAACGATCTTGCAACATCTATACCCTTGAACCATATATTCTGTTTACCATCAATAAATGTTGAAATAGATAAATTCAGTTCTAGATTTTTATAAGATTTAATAACTACAGACATATTATAATATATATATCTTAATAATTGTTTAAATAAAAATTCTAGTAATAACATATATTATTAGAATCTGCTCAAGAGATGCTCAAGAGATTCCAACAGATGCTCAAGAGTGCTCAAGAGATTCTATGAAAGTATTTATTGTGTTTTTCATATTTTTCAAACCCGTCGAATCAACGGGTTTAAAAAATGACAGCTTTTTTTATCCTCTTCATCAATAAACGGTATTAAACAAGCACATTAAGATTCTCATCAACAGCTTCCTCTAAATTACTACGTATGATAGGTGGAGCTAACCAATCATCACCACTATTACTAATCTTAACATGTTTTGCTAGTTGAACTAAACAGCTTGATAGAGCTACCATTCTACCACCTTTTAAAACAATAGAACCTGCTATATTATTCAGTTCTTGTTTCAGCATCTCATTGTTTTGTAAGTCATTACACAGCTCTTTGTTATCATCAATAGGGACTATATAAGAAAGAATTCCAACAGAGGTCTCTATAGCTGTATCGACTAGAGTACTTGTGATTTTATTTCCTAGAATAATTTGATATCGGTTATAATATTTCTCAATATCCTTTGCTGATAATTTCTTAACATCACCTAGGGACATTTTAATTCCAGTATATTGGTCAATAGTACCAAGTACTGCCAGAATTGATAGTTGTTCTCTCTTTTCTTCTACCTCTGAATTATCATTTTTCTTTACTAGTGTTTTTTTCTTTGGTTTCTTTTCTACTATTTCTTCTTCATCCAGTTTATCATCTGTATATTGGTCGAGAATTGATGTCATGCTTTATAATATATATACATTTTTTATTTTTAAATGTTAACACTCGGAATTTCAATGTATGATTGATATGGGTGTCTCAAACAAAAACACATTCTTGAGTATTTTTCCTGTTTTAATGTTTTAATAAAAGACTTCCGTTCTTCAAACCCTATATTTCCTCCATATTCCTCAAACAGAGTTTTTTCACACAATAGATTAGGATTATAAAATGAAATAATACATCCAACATTTTCTCGAAACGGTTTAGCTATACTTGATAATTGTTGAGTTAATACCCATAGGGATAACCCTTCATGCCTCCCACTGAATGCTAATTTAATAAACTTGTTTGATCTTTGTTTGAGATCCTTTGAAAATGCACAATCGTCTAATATTATTAATGTGTTCGTACCAGAGAATACTGTTTGACAACATGAAAGTAAATCATTTATCTCATCCACATCATCTGATTCTGGTGATAGAACAATAAACCTATTGTCATTCTGAGCAAACCCCTCATATGTTTTATTTTTCGAATAGGTTGGACATATTAGAACTATATATTCAAAAACATTTCTATATACCCCTCTTAGTATATCAACTAAATATTTTGTCTTTCCACAATTTGTTGGTCCTGTTATAATACAGTGAAATGGTGTCTTACCTTTCAATTCTTCCATATATATATTAGTAAATAATACTTTAATACAGAATCGATTTCAAATTGCTATCTTGAATTTCCATCAAAGCATCGGCAATGACAAACATATAGACTGGGAGCAGTGAGCTGGTGCTCAAAGTCAACTTATGTGGAACGTTTCAATTGTCATGATGATCTTACTGTAATCGGATAGAGAAATGACAATTATTTCAGCACAATTTTGACAAGAAATGATAAAATTATCGCTTGGTAAGCAAAAACAAAACTATAAAACTGTATTTAGAGTGAAATCTGGATATACAATTAGGAAGGACTGTATGAAATTAGCATGTCCCCCGTCACATATTTAGAGCTGTACACGGCTGTCTCACTGAATTTCGTCTTTATAATAGAGTCGAATAAAAACGTGCTGCTGCTAGAATAAGTAGAGATATGAGAGAAAAACATATTTAGTGTTAATTCCTTAAAGACGTTTTGGTTTGTAGATTATTGCGGAAGTTTTCAATGAAAGATTAGGTGTCCCCTTTTGTTCCGATTTTCTACATAACTATATGTTTTGACGAAACAAAATATAATCCAGATAGAAAATCAGAAACTATACAGAAAAATATAAAGTCCATTAATTTATTAACAATTTGGCGTTCCTCTGTTTAAAATCGGACTTATACTTCAGTAATTATATAACATCAAAGTTGACTGAATGCATCTGTCGACAGACAAAAAAATACAGTCAAAACATCATTTGTCTTTCAAATTTCGCGCTTTAATGCCAGTACTTCAATCAGGATTTCAACAGATCTTTGGGAGCAAGTTGTCCGTTCAGCATATAATAGAATGGCGGTAAAAAATATCTTACACTGGTTAATTTTATTTTTCTGTTACCCTAGGAAGTTTCCTGAATTTTTTGTCGACACAAAGGTCAATGATTTGCATGATAAAACACGTAGTCACGCAAAACCTTTTCGGCTCTTTATAATTCCTTAAAATAAGTTTTGCCAATAACTTTGTTCTGAAACTTTGCATGGACATTAATTATGTAATGGACATTTAAAAACTGCAATAAAAAGAGGGGGTCACCATTCTCGTTTTCGCGCTAGATGCTCTTCAAATATATCAATTTATAGGTGTATAGCCAAATGTCGTAGCAACCGGAAGTTGTAATGAAAAACCTTTTTTCTCGGTCCAAAGAACTTCCTTACAACATAGATTACATATAATTCTAAGTTTACTTCTACTAAATCAATCAAAGTAATTGAAAGACTATGATTGTTGAAATATTAACGAAACATGCAAGTATGTGCGTCCAGAAATCGTACGCTTTAACCATCTCATCTAAATGTTTGAAAATTTATCCAATAAACGTTCCTTCATATTTCGATATATAATACGCAGCACCGATTATTAAAGAATTCAAAAAAAATGGGGGCCACCATTCTCGTTTTCGATTTATTTTGAAAAAAACGTCGGTTACACTTGAAATATTTAACGACTTCCAATGGTCTCCAATGTGCGCAAGCTCGCGCGAGCTTCAGAATCTTGCGCAATTGAGCGTGCGCAATGCAAAACAAGGGAATTGCCTTAATTCTCGTATTTAACACTAATATTTTATGATCATGCTAAAATTTATAGCAGTTTTTCACAAATAGAATAAGATGTGTTTATACTCGTTACCAGGCCACACGCGGATTATTCCATTGATGGCCAGAATAATGGATGTTATTTTAATAATAATAAATGAAAAATATCGATTCTGATGTTCTTCGTTATTGTCTACAATTTTACATAAACGAAATTGCATATTTTGTATTTTCAAAAAAAATCATTTTGTGACGCTTTTGAGCACCAGCTCACTGCTTCCAGTCACTAATATTAATAAAGATATCACAAAGAAGTGGCTTGAGAAACAAGCATTATGGCAGATATATTTACCACCTCCAAACTATATTCCTAGGTATCATTGGAATGTAACAAAACCAAATAAAATACATCAGGCAGACTTATTATTTCTACCTCATGATACTGTAAAAAGAAGGACATACAAATATGTCTTAGTAGTAGTTGATGTAGCTAGTAGGTATACAGATGCTGAACCCTTGACGTCTAAGTATTCAACAGAAGTATCTACAGCTTTCAATAAAATATATTCTCGACGTTTAAAATGGCCAGAAACAATAATGGTTGATCCTGGTAAAGAATTTATGGGAGAAGTAACAAAGATATTAAATAAAAAAGATATCACCATACAGAGATCTGAAGCTGGAAATCATAGAGCACAATCACTAGTCGAGCGTGCTAATCGAACTATAGCTGAAAAGTTATTCAGTCATCAATATGCTCATGAAATGTTAGAAGATGAAAGATCCCGTCAATGGGTGCAGAGACTACCTGCTGTTATAAAATCTATTAACAGTGGTGTAAAGAGAATTACCAGAGACACACCTAGTGAATCGATAAAGTTAAAATCGGTTGATACCAAAGAGGTTGTTTATAAAAGACCTGTTGGATTAAAAGAAGAAAGACTACCAGCAGGTGTGAAAGTTAGTTATTTATATGCTCCTGGTGAACAGGAAGGTGGTGAAAAAAGACGTGCCACTGATCCTATATGGTCAATGGATATTTATGATATATCGCGGGCAATAGTATCATCTGATCAACCTGTATTATATTACCTCTCTGAAGGGGCCCCAAAACGTAATTTTGTTAGAGAGGAATTACAAGCTGTTCCTGAAGATACTCAGTTACCACCTGATACTGTTTAATAACTTTTGTTATCATCTTTTGGATTTCATTGTTTTGTTTTTCATTGTTTGATTCCATTGTTTGATTCCATTGTTTGATTCCATTGTTTGATTCCATTGTTTGATTCCATTGTTTGATTCCATTGTTTGATTCCATTGTTTGATTCCATTGTTTGATTCCATTGTTTGATTCCATTGTTTGATTCCATTGTTTGATTTCATTGTTTGATTATATTGTTTGATTCTATTGTTTGGTTCCATTGTTTGATTCCATTGTTTGATTCCATTGTTTGGTTCCATTGTTTGATTCCATTGTTTGATTCCATTGTTTGATTCCATTGTTTGATTTCATTGTTTGATTTCATTAATATTTTTATAACCATATGCTAGGGTATAAATATTATCTGCTTGAATATTTCGTTTGTCATCATCTCTTGAAAGTGCGATTTTGTTTACAGTTTCGGTATAAATTTGATGTTTGTGACTTCTTATAACATTCATCTTTCTTATGACTTTTTGACCATCGAATAGACATTTTTTATAGTCGTCAAATGTGATCTCATTTTTTACTACTAACCTTTTAACACCCTTACATCGTTTGCTCTCTTTTTCATCTATTTTATATGCATACAGCTTAGCTCTAAGACCTACAAATTCAGTAATCTCTTCACCAGCTGTTTCATCTTTCATCATTCCTATAACCTTTTTATTAACAAACTTTTTAATACCCCCATGATCTTTCTGATAAGCACTCGTGTCGAATCTTGTCTCAATATCTTTTTCAATATCTTTATAGAAATCATCTGTTTCAATCTCATACATCAGACTGTCTGTATCAGTAAATAATAGTTGTGCTTTGTTATCATATTTTGGTTTGATATAGTTATAGTGGAAATCATACATCAACGTCTTTGATAGATCTAAGATGCTCATTCCAAGATAGATTGGTTTATTAAATTCTAATTCTGTTTTTATCATATGGATTGCTATTAAGTTTTCTGAAAATATTGTTCGTTTTTTATAGTTTGGTTGGTTAATTAATTTGCTTGCCTGCTTTTCATGTGTTACTAGTTTTATATCTTGTCTGTTTCTAATGTTTTCCATCGTTTTTCCAAATACGATGTTGTTCATCAGCTTGAAGAAATCTTTTTCGAATTCGTTTGCCGCCTTAGTCCTAAGATCTGTGTTAAGACTAATATATTTTTTCAACCAGTTTAACTCCTGAAATGTGATGCCTCTATGGACCTTTGTTATTTTCATCCCAAGACTCTCATATAATTTTAATGTCTCATGATGTATAACATAGCTGGTCTTATTGTTGAGATTTGGAACTAGTTTTTCAACTTTGTTAATCATTAGCCGTTCTGGAGCTAGTGGATATTCATTGTGTAGATCATGTAATTCGATTGGATACTCGAGATCGACTTCTAGAATACAAATATGTTTCTTCCAGCTCTTAATCTCTAATTTATTCATCCATCTAAACCCATGTGTGGGTAATTTTTCACTCATGGCCCATCCGTAGAGGTTGTTGGCATCTAGATATTTTATGAATGTTGATTTTTGAGTTTTATCATAATTTTTCATATACTTGTTATTAGCTTTAGCATATCTTTTGCTTATCATAGAAATACCTCCTCTGATACCCTTTTCTACCATAAGAATCATATCAACATCAGATAACAGCTCTAGGTCTATTGTTGTCTTTTTCAACATAGCATCCCATGATAATCCTGGGCATGTATAATACCAAGCTGGGTCCAACTGATAATTCTTCATACAGACGTCTCTGAAATTCTCAAATACATCAGCTAATAGAACAACGTCTGATATTAAATAAAGATTGTGGTATTCTCTCAGGTTTTTTATTTTGAATGTTTTCCATACTTTCTGTGCATGTTTGTAGCTATCTTCAGAAATATCTGTATTATTAAGTTTTGAATAGAATGCATCTTTTGGTGGAAGACATGTTTCATTTAGCTTCTCCAACCGATTGACATAGTCATATGGATACACCCCTTTCCTCAGTAATAGATCAAGCTTCTCTCCGTCATAGAACATACCCATATTTCTGAATTGTTCTTTCTTAAGATTCCCAACTAACGAATCTAGACCCATTGACATGAACTTGAAACTATCTATGAATCGTATTTCACGTTTTATGTTACATGTTTTTCCATCCTTGTTTATGAATGTATCCACTATTATCTCTTTTTTGAAAGATATATGCTTTTCCTCATTGTTTGGTATACAATCCACTTTACCATCTGTAACTCCTAGGTTTTTTATGAATAGATGAGCGTCGTACCCAGAAAGATTATGAAATATCACTGGGATGTGTTTAGGTATTTTATAATTTAGATTGCAATCATTATGAGCCGCTCCACGATACCTTCCTGTAAGGTGGTCGTGATCTAATACCTTATCTTTTCCTAACTCTTTTTCACAAATGTGGCACTCAGTTGCTTTCTTATAGTTTCTATTATCCTTTGCTGTCATTTTTACCTTCTTATTGTAGTTGAACTTTGAATATAATCCTCTAACAGACTTTTCTATTGAGTTCACAAAATGTTGACCTATATCCTCACCATCACTCTTAGCAGTATACCTTACCATCTCTGGTTTATACAGCTTATCATCATAACATTTTATCATGAAACAGTAGCCTGAAGGTTTATGTTTTTGATACTTCTCGGTATACGATCTACCTTCATCAGGTTGGCATGAAGATATATTTTCTGTGAAGCATTCGAAATCTGCATAAATCACAAATGGTACTCTCATACTGTTGTTATAATTCTTAAACTTTAGCATGGTACCTTTCTTTGGTAATGTTATTTTAATAGCATCTTTGTTTTTACAGTATTCAGAATGCTTTTTAAGGGACTTCTCTGTTTTGAAACTATTGAGGCATCTTTCACAGAAATATAATCCATGACCGTTTTTATTAATCTGTGCTGAACACAGTCTTGACATACTCTTAATCCAACAGTAATGGTTGGTCTTATCTTTGAAATCAGAAGCAGATTTATTGTTTGTTCTCTACTATTGTTTTTACTAATCCGAAGTGGATATACTTTATCATCTTGATAACCATAGACATTAACTCCATAAATAGGATTGTTCTTCTCAAAAATACCTATTTTATCAAGCTGTACTGGAAACTCAAGCCCATCCCAATTTAATTTCTCTGCGTTTGCTTTCAAAACTTTTGAGATTCTTTGGGGATCCTTCTTTGGTGTAAATATAGATGTTGTTACAGCCCATTTAAAGCATTGATTATCATCATTTTTATTATTAATAACTGCCTCCTTCCTTTTTAATATTCTAGGGAGCTCTATATAAGATTTTCCAGAAATTGGTTTATATTTATCAATATGTATATCTAAGTTAACAACTTTCTGAAAAATCCATCCAGAACCTTGATTTTGGAAGTTATCTACCTTTTCTAAGATCTGATCCTTAAAACGATTGTAAACCTCATCCAGATTGGTCGACTCTGTAACTATCTCGATCGTTGAATGAAAATATCCATAAGTGTAAACCTTCTCCTTTTTGTCCATCTTATAAAATTCACACTCTAAGAGAAACTTCATCTTGATAGGCTTTTCATGCTGTTTTAGAAGGTTAATAACATCCTGTTTGCTGTTTTCTAGAAAGGTTTTCGAGTCTGTTTTTACCTCTCCTTTTATTCTGTAAGATTTGAGAAATCCTTTTAATGCAGAATTTTTCTGCTTAGCTTTAGTCGCAGGTACTTTGAGATTGTCATAGATATTATTGACTTCCTTTTTCAAATCTTCAACTTGTTTATTTACAGGCTTCTTATTAGCTTGTGGAACTACTGAGAGAATCCACTCTGTAAAATCATTAATTTTTTTATTAACTGAGCTAACCATCTTTTTGGCTAGTTGTTTCAATGACGAAGGCTGAATCGTCTTAGCTGGTTTTAGAATTGGTACATTTATTTCAGGCACATTTTGATCCATTATATTTTCTACCATACTAATATTATAAGATGTCTTACCCTTAAGTAGTTTATCCGAACTCATACTATTATAAGATGTTATTCCTTTAAGTAGTTTATCCGAACTCATACTATTATAAGATGTTATTCCTTTAAGTAGTTTATCCGAACTCATTCTATACTATAATATTTTAATATATTTTTTAATACAGCCTTTTGCAAAAATTCTGTCGCGATCAAGTATATAAGTATATCAGTATATCAGTATATACCCGAAGATTTATACTATGATCAAATGAATGTGAAAATAACGTTTGTGTGTAGATTGTATCGTATTCATACTCTCCAATCCACGCTTGTACAGTCAACTATCTTGAAATGCGTGTACGGGTAGCGTTCGGGCATGCGGGACTCACACGGGTATATAGTGATATACTGCTATACTTATATACTTATATACTTGGTCGCGACAGAATTTTTGCAAAAGGCTGTAATAAACGCATATGAAAAAAATAATATATAGTTTCTGAGAATTTGATCTTGACTTGATTCCAAGAATTTGATCTTGACTTGATTCCAAGAATTTGACTTTTGAATGTTTTCCATAAAAAAAGTCAGGGAAATATTTATTTGACAATCCATCTCATATTCTCATACAAATGAAATCATATTTTAAAATTTATGACATTATGCGCTCAAATCGGCCATTGCCTACTACTCTCGAAGTCATACTTCCAAATGAAAACCGTTGCGTCACTTCCGGCTCAGGATGACCGGAATTTCTGGCGATGTATTTCTGCAGCTAGCTGTTTTCTTTGAATTGTCGTTATTGTCCGTTCACAACGTGAATGGAACAAAAGCCTACTCCATATTCCCGGCCCTCAGATTGGCACCTCAACTAACCATCAATCCTTGCAAATTCAACCGATATTCAAAACAGAAGTTTCAGCTCCAAATCGAGCTAGTAAATCGATTTCCTTTTAAAAAGAAATATATGATAACAAACTGCATGCTATTTGACACCATAAAAGGATTCAAAACTAAAAATAGCCATTAAATATTAAGATTTTTTCAAAGAAAGGCATATAAAAAGAAATTAAAAATAGCAATATTGCTGAAATTTCCAATTTTAATTTCGATTTTTCAACTTTTTAAAACCGGAACCGGAAACTATTAATGAGCATGAGACATTAAAAAAAAACTGCCGCTGGAACATCGTATTAGCGACTCATTTTCAAATTAAACCAATGGCGGCGAAGTGACGTCGTTTTAACAAGAGTTTATAAGCTTAAAATTAATTCAATATCGATGATCATCAATTCCTGCTCCTATTTGGTGCTAGTTTGCAATCAATCCCTGGAGATGTAAAGTACAAAGATGTTGTAGCCATGTTGGAGGTACAAATAAGATAAGCGAATGAGGAATGCTGTTATCAAGATCCAACATGGCCGCCATGATGTTACGTGTGATACTCGCGTGTTGTCTACAGAGGCAATGGTGGAGAGTAGTGTTTTATTTAAGATGTACTTTGTATTAATAAATATTTGACGTGTCTTTTGAATGCCGCCCATCCCATCCATCCCCTCCCTAAAACCCTCAAAATGTAATAAGCACCACGGGCGCTAAATAAAACATTTACTATAAACATTATTCAACGATGCTTGTATTAGATAGCACCGTGTAAATTGTAGATCACAGTTAGATCTGTGCTTGCGTCGCTGGGAAAAACTAGTATTTAATGTGTGCATTGTAATATAGTTGGCGCTGCACTTTTGTCAGTCGAATATGTTGTAGGTATAGACCGAATGCAATAATGGCGTCCAATTTCAATTGCCATTGTTCTGGACTGACTAGCCTCGTGTTCATGTGGAAACACAAAAGCATTTTCACCTGCATGAGAGGCTAGTCAGTCCAGAACAATGGCAATTAATTGAAATTGGACGCCATTATTGCATTCGTTCCATGATTACTCAGTAACTGATAAACGCGTTTGTTGAATACAGCAGTTTCTATGAACGTTGTCGGTACAAGAACTCAGGCTACACAACAAGACCGAAAGGGAGCATGGATAGAGTGCAATTTAGAAAAGCTTGAAAACTAAATAACTAATTAGTACTAAATAGCACTAATGAAACAATATAAAACAATAGAAATAGCACTATTTAATACTATTTCACGCTTTTCTAAATTGCACTCTAATGTTATTGAATGTAGCATATGGGTATTTTGTCTGCGCATGCGCCAACACAGCATTGACCAGTGACGTCTGAACCATTTTCCAGCTCGATAGCCTCATTTTAAGGATATTTTGTAGGAGATCTACGCGTTTCTAAAATTTAAACGTCATGAAATTTTACTCATTTTTAAAGACGATAAACACTTCTTCCCCTGGCTATATGTTTGGCCGCTGTTATTTCTTTTGATGGCGAGATATTTTACATTGAAATGCGACTGTGGTGTTTGGAGTTGGATGATCAATGTTAATTATTTCTACAATCGATCAAGTATTCTACAGCACTGGATTAACGCTTGGTAATTGTGATGAAAGCAAACTTCAGTTAGAATTTTAATGAAATGGTCTTTCAGGTGGACGCGATTTCGAGCTATAGCCCGGTGAATATGTACAAGTGTTCAATTTAGGTCGAACTTTAACGAGATATTTCTTGAAATCATATATTTACCGACCCCCAAGTTGGAGATAATTACCACAGCATTCATTCCTTTATATACTGAATTTCAGTTTTTATAGAGAATGGGGCTTCAAAAAATGTATAGCTGTCAGATTTAATAGATTCTTCTCACCCTATACTCGGTGTAATGGCGGAATTGATGTTTTGTGTTACTTCTCGAAGCCATGGTTCTATCATATCTTCGTCTATTTCCTTATTCTGAGGCCCTGTTTACAAGGAGGGAGGGTAACCCTAGCACTAGGGTTACCCTAGTACTAGGGTCAAAGATAGCCCGGGTTTACAAGCGAAATTTCTAGACTAGGGTTACCCTTCTCCTCGAGTCAATTCAATTGCTTGGTAACCGCGCAAGGCTTCGTCAGGCCCTTCGTCATAACAAACAAAATGGCGGAAATGAAAAAAGTCGAGGCTTTTAAAGTCGTACGACGACTAATATTCTTGTATAATACACAAAATGTCTTATGAAAAATGTCGCTCCACGTCTTTTTATCTTTTCGGGCTACTTTTCCTTTTGTTTTTAGCTGTCACTGGCCCTACTTTTCGCTTTTCTAAACGCTTCTCGCCACTGTCTTGATCAACCGCCAAATTGTACTCGTCGATTGAAAAGGCCTGGAAACCAGTAAAAGTTGTCCCGGGTAGGCGAGTTAACTCGGGCAAAACCGTTTACAAGGGAAAAAGATAACCCTAGTGGTAGGGTAACCCTATCCAAGTACTAGGGTTACCCTAGCAGTAGGGTAACCCTACCAGCCTTGTAAACACGTACGCGAAAAATACAAGAAACGTACGAGAGCTAGGGTAACCCTAGTACTAGGGTAACCCTAGTGCTAGGGTTACCCTCCCTCCTTGTAAACAGGGCCTAAGTCTTTGAAATTATAAATGAGAGAACAGACTTTGCAGAAAAATTAGTTGTTAAGAAAATTAAAACTTGTTTCCACTGTTTTGCATTGCAATAGTTTTGCTTACCATTTACGGGACTCGCGACGAGCAGAAATGTGGACTCCAAGCATTCAAGTCAAATTATCTTTCGATTTCTACCGACCCCCAAGCTGCTTAATGTTACGGAAGCGAAGATTATTCAATAATCATTCCATTCATCACAATAAGTAACTTTCAAAAAATGCATAGCTCCTGCTATGAATGTTCAAAGTGCATGTATACGACTAAGACGGCAGCCATTGTCAGTTTAGCTTGTCATGTCTGGACCTCCGTCACCTTGCAATATGCAACTCATAATGCATCGTAAATACTTGTTATGACAACTGCAGCATGCCTTCAGCATTGATAACATAGAATCCATCATTTTAGAGTTGCGTGCATATATTCATATAGACAAGTTAATAGATAAATATATGAGATAGAACTTCGCCATCTTGTTTGTTATTCCTGGTATTTAAATTAGCGCGGGATGGCGCGGGATATATGCACGTGTCAGAGGGTCTTTGTGTTCATGTTGGCATTTCACGCATGCGCAGACAAAATGCCCATGTGCTATTGGCCACTACAAAAAAGAGCAGGGGACTGTGAACGAGTTTATTAGAATTAATGTAATTACGAAATTAAGTTTATGACATGAAACAACATGTTGAAATTATCATATGTGTAAAGTTTGATGTGATTTGACATGATCGGCAGTCGATTCAGTTTATGTATACTTTGAAGCGTAAGCAATTTAATAATTTAACCGATTCAAACTATTCTAGCTTTGTTTGGTCTTCGAAATACTTTGTGACAAGAGCCATCGAGTTTGAATTTCGAAAATATCAAATCAACACAACACATAATTTGCCTTAGGGGACTATACTAGTTATATCCAATGTGACAAACACCCCCCAGGGGACCCGGGGTGACGGACAAAGTCCATCAGGTGAAGGACGCGATCCGTGTATGTCTGGATTTGGCAAGCAACTCCTTCTTTTCTTTCCTAGGGGCCCAGTCCCTCTCGGCCTTCGGCCTCGCACAGGGATCCCACTCGGCCTTCGGCCTCGCTTTCCGGCGTTGCCTGCGGAGGAGGCTAACACTTTTGAAATTTTACAGTGAATGTATGGTTTGGGTAGACAACGTAAAAAAAGAAAGAGTTTGTATGGGAAAATGTACATCTTTGATGCCCTCTAGCATCGTGAATATTAAGCCAAAGTTCACCAAACTTTCCAGATTAGCTAAGTTTGATCTGCTCTGTCAGAAAATGTTGCCCACTTTTGCTAGTTTCTTATTGAATTAGTTTTACGGACTTGGTCCCAGTCCCCTGCTCTTTTTTGTAATGGCCAATTGAATGTTATAATTGTTGTTATGGACCTTTCCGTAGTTTCCCAGAATGCTTCATGATTCTGCGCGTCCAAGCGAGGTCAGGGATAAAAATAGATCGAAAATATTAAGAGAATGAAGAAATTCAGTAAAAAACTTAGACTTTCAAATTAAAGTGCGTAAGAAGAATCACAAAGATAGATGCAAATTCTCAAGCAAAGAAAATATTTTTCTTCTGTTCTTGATTCGTTACAGTAGTCATATTTTCCTCAATACACGATCAATTCTACATATTTTTTTTCCCTGACCTCGCTTGCACGCGCAGAATCATGAAGCATTCTGGGAAACTACGGAAAGGTCCATTGAAAAGTGTTCCGTTGTCTCGTAACCATGGTGACTTATGATGACTCATGAAGTAAACACAGCATAAAAATGCCTTCTTTGTGCAGAAAACAAACAAACGATCAACATTGCCCATGCTCCCTTTCGGTCTTATCGGGTTGGATTGATGTTTTCAGCGACAACATATCATGAAACAACTATACATGTAAAAGGAACCTTGCCTGGACCTGGTATAACACAATTAAGTTACAAATTCCCTTCACCCCTCACTCCTAAGGTTGGCGTTTAGGTATGCATTATGTTCGCCATCCTTTAAAGTGCCTATCATCCCTGTAAGATAGTCTTAAAAATATATTCAATGTATATAAGCTGAATAGTTGGTGGGTTCAGTATTTTGTGATTTGAACCTTGCGTTTATGAGTTATAGAGGTTTGACATCTCAATATGCAAATTTGATGACGTCTACTAAGGAATTTGCCATAACTTATTTAGACTTTTTCAAGCTAGAAGAGCTTATTTTTTGAAATGGGGAAAAAGTTATAAAATCATTTCTAAAGACTGTGAACATATTCTGTAAATTTTCAGCACAAGGGCGTTTTTGTATAATAAATGAAGTCTTAGTAGACGTCATCAAATTTGCATATTGATATTTCAAACCTCTATAGACCCTTTTAATAAATCCCACAATGCATGATTTTCCGCGCTTGACGTCAAACTTATTATTTTGAATTCTATTCAAAATATACAAAGACTGAAAACAATGAAGGAAAATGAATGGAATTCAACAGAATAAATTTGACGTCAAGAGCGGAAAATCACGCATTATGGGATTTATTAAAAGGGTCTATATAACTCATATTAAAACGCAAGGTTCAAATCACAAAATACTGAACCCACTAACTATTCAGCTTATATTGAACAGATTTTCTAAACTATCTCATAGGGGTGATAGGCACTTTAAGCTTTAATCTATTCTTTGCAACCCTCCTGGATCGTGGTTAAAAAACGGTAAAAACGTGCACACATGATCAAACGAATGCTCGCGTCAAATAACCCTTCAAAATTTGCAGCACTAGGTCGATGCTGTAGTTCTCAGGAGAACGTTTTGTTGTAAAAAGTAAATCCATCATCCAGCACTTTCAAACAAGACTAGGTTAACTGGTCTGTTGTAAAAAGTAAAACCATTATCCAGCACTTTCAAACAAGAGTAGGTTAACTGGTCTGTTGTAAAAAGTAAAACCATTATCCAGCACTTTCAAACAAGAGTAGGTTTTGGCTGACTGGCCTGTTGTAAAAAGTAAATTCATTATCCAGCACTTTCAAACAAGAGTAGGTTAACTGGTCTGTTGTAAAAAGTAAAACCATTATCCAGCACTTTCAAACAAGAGTAGGTTTTGGCTCACTGGCTTCATTCTCAAGTGCTTCGCTATCTGTTCTAAAAACTGGTAGTGGTTTCCTTTCTTCACGTGGAACTTCCACTTGCACGAATTGTTCATCTTCTGGTGTATTCCACCACTGTTCTTCGCCTGATCCAAGAATTAGATAAGACACTCCACCAACCACGTAAATGATGGCCGACAGATAAAACACCTTCTGCCACTGACCTCGAGTTGGCTGAAATGAAATACAGAATTAATCAAAGGCACCCGTTGGTCAACTCGTGGATTCACACCCCCTCTCCCCAACGTTGTGAGCCTGCGAGGTACTTCAGCGGTAATGCCATGAAAGTTTACAGCCGTGTGAGTGAGTGATCACATAATTTCCGCAATGTCATCCCGATAACTCGTGGATTACATCATCGATTACATAACAAAATGGTGAATTGCTTGATTTATACGTCATTTCCGGTCTTGTGAGGAATTTTCATCAGCTAAATTGCACCTTTTCGATAGAATACTTTCTGCTTGATAGCATATGGAGGGCAGTGTTTGCCCGTCATTTGAAGGCAAATAGTGAGATTCAAGGACTTTTAACAGCTATTTGAAACCAAGCAATGAACAATTACAAATGTCTCGGTTCGAAAAGTCTCTAGAATATCTTGTTTACATTTGTTCCTGTTATCTATACAAACGCCACCTTCCTTCTTTCCTTTTTATAGTTTCCTTGGTTTTCTTGGAGCACTTTCTCTTATTTCATACCTCTTTCCTTTCAGTAGATTTGTTGTTGTTGTTGTTGTTGTTGGAGGGCCACTGGGTTATCAGTACAATTGTTTTAAAGTGCAACTGTCGTGTCTTTTACCCTCTTGAAATAAAGTGTATTTATTCATTCCTTTGCTCCCATCTATTTAATTACTTCCTTCTTTTCTTCCCATTCTTCCCTTCCATTCAATTCCCTTTCTATCCCATTTCATGAACAATGTGAAGTACGTTTTTACACCTCACCTTATCGTTGGTAATCCAGCCAGTAATATATGGAGATACAATTCCTGGTATTGTTGCAAATGTGTTTGTTATTCCCATTAATACACCTGCATACCTGGGTGCAATATCCAGGTGATTCATATTATAACCCGAAGCAGCCAGCCCAGTTATGCCCAGTGATAGAGAAAATAACCCTACAGACAGCGTCCTGTCATTACAACCCGTGTAACTAGTGGCAACCAGAAGACACGCGGGAGCTAAAAGTCCTACAACATACGAATGAAGTTTTAAACATTAGTGGTATACGTTGGATACATCCTTATCTAGTGAAGAAGTTGAAGATGTTATACATGTACGCTGTTCTTGGCCTAGCCTGTGTAGCTGGTGGTTGGTGATTTTTGGGGGGATGGGGAGGGGAGAAAGGAAGCACCTTCTTTTCCTCCCCCTCCCTTAAAAAAACATACCGCCATCTACTCAGGCTATTCCACAGGCAGCCAGGCCTTTTCATTCTGAGGCTATTGTCAAAAATAAATATATATCATGCACGCACGTCTTTTAATGGGTCGCTTCCCTGTCGCTTTCTGACAGAGCGTAATATCACAGAGAGCCCCAAAACACAGGAAACCCATTAAGATACGTGCATACAAATATATTTTTATTTACTGGGCTACCTGTGGTTATTGCGTTGGTCATTGTGATTATCACCCAATGCTACATAACTCACCTCCTAATGTAAACACTTTTCTAACTTCAGTTGTTGAGATTATTCTCTTATTTCTGAGCCAGTCGGCTAATTGTCCACCCAATACAATTATCGAATACTGGCAAGCATATGGTACAGCAGATAGAAATCCATTCTGCGAAGCAGCAAGGATACGGTAGGAATGACAATGTTGTAAGTTATTTAGAGGTTTATTCTTTACTCATTATCTCATGCATTTGTTCACTTGCTGGCTCAACATGTCCGTATGTTCATGTATGTTTGCATTTACTCAACCTGTCAGTCAGTCTGTCTACACTAGTCAATCTATCAGTCAGTCTGTCAGTCTGTCTACACTAGTCAATCTATCAGTCAGTCTGTCAGTCTGTCTAAACTAGTCAACCTGTCAGTCAGTCTGTCTAAACTAGTCAATATGTCAGTCAGTCTGCCAGTCAGTCTAAACTAGTCAACCTGTCAGTCAGTCTGTCTGAACTAGTCAATATGTCAGTCAGTCTGTCGTCTGTCTAAACTAGTTAATATGTCAGTCAGTCAGTCAGTCTGACTAAACTAGTCAATCTGTCAGTCAGTCAGTCAGTCAGTCAGTCAGTCAGTCTGTCTGTCTGTCTGTCTAAATTAGTCAATCTGTCAGTCAGTCAGTCAGTCTGACTAAACTAGTCAATATGTCTGTCAGTCAGTCAGTCAGTCAGTCAGTCAGTCAGTCAGTCTGTCTGTCTGTCTGTCTAAATTAGTCAATATGTCAGTCAGTCAGTCAGTCTGACTAAACTAGTCAATCTGTCAGTCAGTCAGTCAGTCAGTCAGTCAGTCAGTCAGTCAGTCAGTCAGTATGTCTGTCTGTCTGTCTGTCTGTCTAAATTAGTCAATATGTCAGTCAGTCAGTCTATACAATACAATCAACTTTATTTTAACTCAAATTTAAAGTAGCAAATACATGCTAATATCTTCCGAGACAATTAAAATTAAATAAATAAAAAATTATATAAATTGATAAATACATCACTTTACTAGTCAGTCTGTCTAAGCTAGTCAATCTGTCAGTCAGTCAGTCTGTCTAAGCTAGTCAATCTGTCAGTCAGTCTGTCTAAGCTAGTCAATCTGTCAGTCAGTCTGTCTAAGCTAGTCAATCTGTCAGTCAGTCAGTCTGTCTTAGCCTGTGAACAGGCTCTCCAAGGGGAGGGGGATGGGGGAAGGGGAGGGAGAAGGAAAGGGAGGGGGACTGGGGAGGAGGGGAGGAGAGGAGGAAGAGCCTGTAAACATTCTTCAGAGAAAACTGTTCCGCCCCCTAATGATTTCCGTCACGCTTCGATCAATTTGCATGTGAGTTTGACAGCTCGCTCGAAGTTAACCATGCACGTATAAAGAAGAGTAAATTTACTGGCATAATAAAATACAACGAATAAACGAGCGAAATACAGATGTTAGCGTTCAATACAAGAGTCCCTAGAGTATCGATATATTCTGTTTGAAGAAACAACAGACTGAAAGCTGAGCTTCCAACGGCTCCTACACAGACAGTGAAAATTTCTAACGTCTTTAATAGAAAACTTGGCTGTACTGTTGATGTAATTCCCCTTTCAAAGAGGAGAAGAGTATCCAGTACAGTTCTGTGCTGTTTTAAAACGTGCTTGGCAAATACTGTAATGGGTCAAACAGCGAAGAGAAAATAATAAATAACATCCACGTCGAAATCCTTGCTTCGCAGCTCTTTCTCATCTTCGAAAGCGATTGCTTTCATGCTCAGGAACGGTTGTTTGGATGGCTGACTTGGTCTTTCATTATTGAGATGAGTGGCGTATTAATGACGGTGGCTTTGGTCTGCTTTGCGCGATCGACATCGCTCCGGTTCTTTCCGGCAAAACGTATAGCAGAAGTTGGAATATAAAACGTTCACGAATCCCGTAGGAAGAATACCCCAAGTTCGACCCAAGTCATCGTTTTTCCTTGCAGTAGACATTATACAGGCTTTCTGCTCGCTTTTAAGACTAGTAACACTCCTTCAAACTCGTTCTCTCATTTTGTTTACAGTTGAACTTGCTCATAAACAGGGCATGCTGAATGTCAAAATGTCAGTTGTCACAAAATTGACCAATCAGAGGCTGATACCAGATTCTGGTATCATGGAACAGTTTTCTCTGAAGAATGTTTACAGGCTCTCCTTCCCCTCTTCCCTCCTCCCCAGTCCCCCTCCCTTTCCCTCCCTTTCCCTCCCCCTCCCCTTCCCCTCTCCTTGGAGAGCCTGTCCACAGGCTAGTCTGTCTAAACTAGTCAGTCAGTCAGACTAAACTAGTCAATCTGTCAGTCAGTAGGTCGTTTGGTCAGTTGGTCAGTCGTTCGGTTGGTCTGAAACTTTCCTTTGTTGTGTTCTTTGAAACTTGATATGTAACAATACATAAACAACACTTATTTACTGGGATCTGGGGAAAGCAGTATGTTTCCCGGGGCAAAGTCTCAGTAAATAAGTGTTAATGATGTAGACGGAATAAGATTGTACTGCACCTGTAATATTTTAAAATTAAGAACTTCTTCGAAATATAACGGCAATGACGTCAAGAATGTGTAAAAACCCCAATTGTTACAAAAATGAGTTATGATAATAGCCCAGACAACAGGTGATGTCCATATCACCGCCCATGGCGTTGAGTGAACCTGATAAGAAACATGATGCAATTGTTTAATTCATACAGTGGTAAACAATGTATTGAGGTGGTAAACAATGTAATGAGATGGCATAGGATGGGGAACAAATGGGATATGATGGGTTTAAGGGTAGGATGGGATGGCATGGGAAAGGATGGGATGGGTTAGGGTAGGGTAGGATGGGAAAATATGGAAAAGGAAGAGTTACAATGGGATAGGATTGGTTAAGGTTGGATGTGGGAAAAGAAGGGATGGCTTAGATACATATAGAATATAATAGGATGGGAAAAGAAGGGTTGCAATGGGATAGGATTGGTTAGGATAGGATGGCATGGCATGGGAAAAGATGGGATGGGTTAGGGTAGGGTATGATAGGATAGTACAGGATGAGAAAAGATGGAAAAGGAAGGATTACAATGGGATATGATGGGATAGGGTAGGGTGGGATGGCATGGGAAAGTCCCCCTCCTTTTTTTTCCTTTCCCCTTTCCCCCTCCCCCAGAGCACCGCTATGCAGGCTAAGAAAAGATGGGAAAGGAAGGGTTACGATGGGATATGATAGGATAGTATAGGATGGGTTAGGGTAGGGTGGGATGGCATGGGAAAGGAAGGTATTGGATAGAGTAGGGTAGGGTAGGATAGTATAGAGTGGGAAAATATGGAAAAGGAAGGGTTAAAATGGGATAGGATGGGTTAGGGTAGGGTGGGATGGCATGGGAAAGGATGGTATTGGTTAGGGTAGGGTAGGATAGTATAGTATAGGGTGGGAAACTATGGGAAAGGAAGGGATACAATGGGATAGGATGGGTTAGGGTAGGGTTGGATGGCATGGCATGGCATGGCATGACATGGGAAAGGATGGTATTGGTTAGAGTAGGGTAGGATAGTATAGGGTGGGAAAATATGGGAAAGGGTTACAATGGGATAGGATAGGATAGGATAGGATAGGATAGGATAGGATAGGATAGGATAGGATAGGATAGGATAGGATAGGATAGGATAGGATAGGATAGGATAGGATAGGATAGGATAGGATAGGATAGGATAGGATAGGATAGGATAGGATAGGATAGGATAGGATAGAATAGGATATTCCATTTACCTTTTTATGGCTATCTTGAGAATGTCCTATAGATTTTAAAATATATTCTTTTTCCTCTGCAGATATTCTGGGATGTTCTGCAGGTTTGTCATAAACTAAAGCAGTCCATACTATAAACCATAATATACCTAATGTACCTACAGTTAGAGAGATAATGTGATAAGAGTTATAATACTTTGGAACTAATGAAGAGAGAAAAACATAACATCTTCAAACGTTGTAAAGAAATGTGTTGCATTTCGTCAAGTGTAAATATGGACTTGGAAAAATCCCAGAGTCCCAAATGGGATTTGAACCTGTGACCTTGTTTATAGGTGCTCTAACCACTGAGCCACTGGGAACTCATGTTATGAGCAAATTAGTCAAATGAGTTCCCAGTGGTTCAGTGGTTAGATCATTTTTATAAAATTTACACTTGACGAAATTCCACTAATTACATTAGAACTTTTACCAAGCGACAAATTACTTTATAATTTTCAAAGTTGTTACCAAAAATATAAAAAACAGAAGGCCATCCTCCCAAGAAGTTGGAATCACACAAAGCTCCAGAGGCTGGCATTGCAAGGATTGTACCAATCTGAGCACCTGAAAGATAATAATCAATATGTAATAGATAAAATATGAGAAGCCGCACTGTATGGGAATTAATAGACCGCTTTCAATATACATGTATACTCTACTTGTAACACACAAAGGTTTCAGTGTGAGGTTCCGGGGAATAATTAAATTTATTATTTTATATTTTCATGACTGAATTAGTGAGCATTATATTCCCTGGAGCCTCACTCCAAAACTATATTGTATGCAACAAGTCGGCTATTACAATGTGATATGTCGAGGGCTCCACAGGCAAGATATATTTTCATATGCATAGACATAGCCTGGTCACAAGATAGCGATGTCATATACACATACATGTAGATGTATACAATCATGTTCTACTATAATTTTCGAGATACCAGTAACTTTGGCCAAGAAAATCAAAGTTAAACTCTATGCAAATGAAGACGATTTAATTTGTATCCAATATACAAACTCAGGAGTTCTTATAGGATAAGTAATAGATACAATATGAGCGGGCGCATTGTACGAGATCTACAATCACGAGCCGAACATTTGGTGTTACAGAACGAGATATTGTGAGAACATACTTCATGAGGACAGAATAAAGCAAATCACCACCATAGAGATCTTATTCAATATTGGCATAAAATTTAGTGAAGAATTATTAATGTTCTTCGCCCAATTTCAAAACAGCTGCACCTCTCTTTTTACAGATACAATTACTGCTAATAATAATAATAATAATACATTTTTTTTTTTAAACATATGTAATTTACGGTATAAATATTTAAACACGAAACCGCGCTATAAAAGGGACTGGACCGCCTTCATTTCACACCTTCCAGCTCAGTTGAATCAATTTGAAATGGTGGAGTAACATCTTCGTATTCATGTCGTATTGAACGACTCAAGTTCATAATTATTATTCAGCTGGACTTCGATAAAACTGAGCTAGATATCAATATTTTCAAAACTGATCATTCAAAACTAATAACAAGATTAGGAAAATAATGAGTTCTTGATGTTGTTTTTTTTTAAATTAAAATAATTATTCGTTCTTTTAAAAAAGAACGAAGAAAGTCAACAATTTGAAATTCAAATTTTTGAATTCAAATTTCGC
The DNA here is from genome assembly GCA_033675265.1 of Actinostola sp. cb2023. Taxonomy (NCBI): domain Eukaryota; kingdom Metazoa; phylum Cnidaria; class Anthozoa; order Actiniaria; family Actinostolidae; genus Actinostola; species Actinostola sp. cb2023. The sequence goes on from JAUJYZ010000293.1 coordinate 103,391, forward strand.
GCCCATTGTTATGATCCAGCTCTTGACAGAACGATGGATGACTGACAACTGAAGGTGATAGCTGCCTGGCACAGGCCCTTTTATAGCGCGGTTCCGTGTTTAAGAAAATTGGATAGCTACAATGTACATGTATATAATATTGGATGAAGCTCCTGTGCTTGATCTATTATGATGTTATACATTGCATGTGCACATATCTACATGCCTATACATTTGATACATGTACTACATGGTTTATGTAATTTAATATACATGTATACAATAATTATGTAATTCCCATACAGTAACAGTAATAACTAAATACCACCCAGGGGTTGGGGGTTAGGTGATTACAAGTGTTAGGGATACTTGTCGTACCTTTTAGGCTTTGAAATCCACAATTTGGTATCACCTAGGGGGTCTCTGATTTAAAAGGACCCAAGACACCAAATCGGAAGGGCATCTGTCAGCATATAATTTGATGAGCACCCCCAACACTTTATATATATGGGAGTCCCCACCCCCTGGGATAAATACATAATCATACAGTACCTGCATATGATAGGCAGGTTAGTTTGCTTCTTTCAAGGGGTGGTGCCCAGCTACTCCACAAGGCGTGCATGGCTGGAAATGTTACTCCCTATACCAATACAAATATTATTTACATAAATTTATTAAACCACTTGTGCATCATTTTAGGCACAATGTAAGGTCTCACAAGAGAACACACAAAATATCCAGGCACCTAATTAATACACATTCTTCATGGTTAGTTAATCAATAAATTACTCACCTCTCCCAGTCCTTCTAGAACTCTCAAAACTACAAGTGCACCAACTCCTTGGTATGCTACCCATGGTGTCATCAGAGTAAGCACAGATGTGCACAGGACACCCACACCAAATAGATGTTTTCCACCAAACCTTGACGCCAGCCAACCACCTGGTATCTGAGTAACGATATATCCATAGAAAAATGAACCCAGGATTATACCTGCAAATATGTTACACTAAACTCAGAATAAATGAATGGGTGTAATGACTGTATGTGACGCTGAACACCATTGGCATTTACAGTGGAACCCGGTTAATACAGACACCATCAGGATGAGATGCAGTGTCCATATTAACCGGGTGTCCATATAAACCGGGGGTAGGTACAAAACCTGGACCCCCCATATGGACCCCAATATGGACTCCAATATGGACCCCCCTCCAAATAAAAAATAAATGATTGATGTAAAAAATGCAACTGATTCTTCGTTTTTCTTTATACAATTACTGTTCGTATACATGCAGTGCATTGAGTCGGTTAAAGCCCCATGCAGGGAGGACACAGGAAGGGCAGCTACAATTGACGTCTTGGTGTTTGATTCATTGTTAATAAATAAATAAATGTTTATTACATGCTGCTAATTACAGAGATTCACCAAAATCATTGACATATCATTATGGTAATTGCATGTGAGACCTTGTGTAAATAATAGTGACAATTTTCTAGTGCATGGATAATGAACTTCCCCGTGGTTAGCAGTTTATGTACAACATCACAGCCCGTCACAGAGAACTTGAGTTAATAATGGAAATTTATTATATTATCACTGCTCTAGACTCACTATTTGTAAGTTAGGGCTACTGTTTACCCTATATTTACATGTATAGCACATTAGTGACTATATCATCGAAGATTCAGTATCATCAGAGCTCAGTGTTACATAAACCATGTCTGGAAAAGCGTATAAGGGACCGGCCATTTTCCTTTTGATGTTCATTTTTTTAAGAGCCGCTACCCTTTCCATGCTCGAGAATCCAGCGATCTGAGCCTGCGCCAAAGAGCACCGCTGGATTCTCGAGCATGCTACCCTTTCCTACTGTACGTTATATTAAACAAATGGATTTTGATAAAATAGGCTACAAAAAGCCTCTACCACCAGCTACCAGGTAATATCAATATGTAAGACGTGACGGTAATTAAGATAAATAGGGTTTGCCAATTACAATTAATTTCAATGATTTTGGTGAATCTCTGGGTAATTATAGCAGCATATAATAAACATTATTTATTTTAATACAATGAATCAAACACCAAAGCGTCAATTGTAGCTGTCCTTCCTGTGTCCTCCCTGCATGGGGCTTTAACTGACTCGATGCACTGCATATACGAACAGTAATTGTATAAAGAAAAATGAAGAATCAGTAGCATTTTTTACATCAATCATTTATTTTTTATTTGGAGGGGGGTCCATATTGGGGACCATATGGGGGGTCCATATGAGGGGTCCAGCTTTTGTACCTACCCCATTTTTAGCGGAAACAATGACTGCATGCCACTGGTAATCTGTTTATTTTTAGTGAGGAAACTCTAAATGCACGTAATTACTCGGGCACTTCCGAAGGAAGCCCGAGTTATAAAATGCGTTTTTCGGTAGTCGTCGTCGTCGTAGTCCGGTCAAAGAATGACGAAAGTATGCGACGTATTTAATCGTATCGAGTTTCAAGATTACTCAGCAGATAAGAAAAAAACAAACGACACACAGGACTCAAGTAGATTTGAATCTTAGTTTTGAAAGCAGCTGTAGATCTTCAAGCTATTAAAGGTCAGGATTCTAGTTCATCGTTCAATGACTAGAAGTGGTAGAAGGACTAGAAGCTCGCTTAAAATATATTTAACAAAAACAAACGTGAGGGCGTTATCAGAACCATCTGACCTATATGCAACCTCAAGACGTATCATGTACATACTCACCTGCCACATGGTCTCCCTCGTCACTCAACTGTCACTGATTGTCATGACGTCAGAGAAATGATATTGTATTGAAGAAGATGTCCTTGTTTTATCCGACGTTCGAACCGTAACTCGAACCCGAACTCGAACTCGATTCCAAACTCGACGTTTCGGGATCTGAAGCTAGAGAGGGGGCCTTTACACGAACTCATCAAAATCAAATCAATTGAACTCAAAGTCAAAAGGTAATCAAATGAACTCAAAGTCAAAGGCAAATCAAATGAACTCGACACATACATGTATATACATAGTCTCCCTCGTCACGCAACTGTCAGTCATTGTCAGGTCTCTCCTCACGCAACTGACATTGTCCTTGTCATAAGCCCGAGTGTACGCTCATTGAGCGTCTTGTTACATGTAGCAATCTGTTTACAAGTTGAACGTGAGTTTAAGCACGAATGTGTGTAATATTAATTAAAAAATGATTAATTTACACATTGTCGTTGTTATGAGAAAATAAAGTATCCGTATTAACCGGGTAGAACTTGTATGAAAATGGGCATATTGGGACAAGAAAAAATGTATGTTGTCCGTATTATCCGGTGTCTGTATTAAACAGGTATATTTTATAAACATTTGTATGAATTTCGGCCAGGACAGAACAACATGTCCGTATTTACTGGGTGTCCGTATTAACTGGGTGTCCATAAGCCTGGGTTCCACTGTATTTAATAGAGTACTACAAACACTAAAACTGTGCAACATAAATAGTACTATTAATTTTAGTACTAAATTGTGATATTTATATTGTTAAATTCATATAATAGCAATGATAACCCGAAGATAACTGTCGAGTGGCCATGGCTTCTATTGTTTTCTATTGTTTAATTCCTGTTATCTAGCACTAATTGAAGGGGTTCCTGCAAGAACAGAGTAAGTGACTTGTGATAAAAACCCATGTAAGACTTATATACACTGTACACATGTACATGTACACTGTACATATATATGTTTTTACTTCTGTGGCAATTGTGTTGAATTGAATTATTACCTTGTGTCTTCTGATCCCAGTTAAACTCTCCTCCCTATTATCATTGTTTTAAATAAAATGAAATTATAATTATATTGTGATTGATACAATCCTACATTTAGGAAATTTGCTGAATTAAATTTGAAAACAGGAAATTTAGTTACCAAAATTGCAAAATTACGTACCAAATGAGTTTTGCATGAAATTATTAATATTTTGCCAATACAACTGCCCTGCTACTGCTAGCAGAGTATCCTATTTCTCCCGGGCCGAATAGAGTTGAGAAGAAACGTGATGGATCACATGATTGAATGTTCTAAGCTAAAAATGTTACAATTAAGTTCACTGAGCATTCTAGTAAGACATTTACCTTTGACGAGTTGGCAGAGTCTCCACTGTCTGGACATTCAGGATTACGTGAGTCAGCATTAGCGTCAGCATAAGTAGAGTTGACCATCGCAACAAGAGCAACGCTGAGATTCACACGCAAAGCGTACACAACAGCAAAACCCAAACAGCTCAGGAATGCCAACAAATATCGACATGAAATACTGCATTTTGGCCGAGAATCGCGACTACATTGATGTGTGATTAAGACTTCTCTGTCGTCCATTGGGATCAATAGTTAACGTGAGTAAAAGGCTCTTTGATTGCCGTGACTAGCATTGAAGTAACATAGGAATCATTTTCTTTTCATCACGTGAAAATCCTCTCGTGAAACCTATAAATGTTTTGGTCGCTCGTTCCAGGCTCTTTCATGTCTAAATAATGCATCCGCTGACCAACTTATGTTTTATAAAAATAATATCCCGAACTCCCTCCGAACACTTCCGAACACCTAGTTTGTCCAGAAAACGTACAAGCTAAAACCTGCTAAAACCTAAATGACAGGAAAAACTATTTCAATGATAGTTTAGTTTGCAAATCAGAAAAGAAACAGCAAACTTTGTTCCGAGTTCCTGTGGTACCATAACATTGGGCTCCCTGTGTTTTACACACGGAATCACGCGCGCAGGGCACGCGCGTACGTTTTTCCTTGCGTTTACAGGTACGTTCACCTTGCATTTCTTCATATTAACGTGACGAGCTCATGAATGGAATCCTTTCGTTTCTTAACGTTTGACTAATCGGCTCCTCAACCTTTTCAGTCTCATGGAGTCACATGCTCGGATGGCCTACTCGGGGTTATAGAGTCGTTTTCGTATGAGTGTGGGAAAGCTACGGTGCCGTACCGTATTGAAAACCGGAGTATCTGCACGCTTTTGAGGAAGCCCTTTGTGTGCCACGATGCCGTAGGTTTCCCAACTTTAACTTGGTCTGTCTGTCTGTCTGTCTGTCTGTCGATTGTCTGTCTGTTTGTCTGCCTTTCTGTCGATTGTCTCTCGATCTGTCTGCCTGTCTGTCTGTCATGTATGTCTGCCTGCCGACTGTATCTCTCTGTCTGTCGGTCTGTCTCTGTGTTTTTAATTAATTTGTTTGTTTTTGCTTCATATTCTCCAATCAAGCTGTCGACAGTCTCTACTACAAGAATCAAGAATGATCCAACAGATCTCAAGTAAGTTAAAGTGTTTATTGCATACAATTACAATTACAATGAAATAGGGCTAGAATACATATAGATATATAAGGGGATAAGCATTGCCCTGTTTTTGATAAATTACATCAAATAATCGCGCGTTCTGATTGGTTCACTACCACTAGGCTATCAACTAGATAGTCTGGATATGCCGATATGAGCTAGCGCGCGTTCTGATTGGTTCACTACCACTAGGCTATCAACTAGATATAGTCTCGATATTCCGATATGAGCTAGCGCGCGTTCTGATTGGTTCACTACCACTAGGCTATCAACTAGATATAGTCTCGATATTCCGATATGAGCTAGCGCGCGTTCTGATTGGTTCACTACCACTAGGCTATCAACTAGATAGTCTGGATATTCCGATATGAGCTAGCGCGCGTTCTGATTGGTTCACTACCACTAGGCTATCAACTAGATAGTCTGGATATTCCGATATGAGCTAGCGCGCGTTCTGATTGGTTCACTACCACTAGGCTATCAACTAGATAGTCTGGATATGCCGATATGAGCTAGCGCGCGTTCGATCTGATTGGTTCGCTACCAACAGGATACTGCCAAAATGGCCGAACAATTTGAACAATTCTGAATTTAGGACTCGATTCCATGGAATAATTATTAACTTTATAAAATGGCGCAATAAATCATCAAACATGACGGTTATACAGTCAAAAGCTGGTGACGCAGTGCTATAGTCAAAAATAACGTGCACATGAATAGTTAATCATTGATCGATATCAAAATCGGATCAGTAAATAACGTATCGTAATATTGTTCAGTTTTGACGAACAACTTATAAATATCAATAGCTCGCGCATGATGTAATCATTTTCACCATCCCTGAAGATGGACGACACATTGTCGATCCGAATGCTCGGTATTTAAACATAATTGGATTTAACTTATAAATAAGAAATTCGAATAAGGAGAGACTTATTTAAACATTTAACTGTGAAAATCTGCGATAAAATGTTCTTAAAATACATTATAAAAAAAATTATAATGTATTTTAAGAAAATTTTATCGCAGATTTTCATAGTTAAATGTTTAAATAAGAAATTGAAATGATTATAAATATTCCGTAAAATGCTAATTTGTACTAAACAAGTTAAAACATGCCTTAGATATAAGAGTTGCATCAAGCTACAATAAAATACATGTATACAAATCGAAGTACGATTGGGACTTGTGATGTGTATGATATGATATATAATATAATTAAATTGCAGTTACATAGTCCTGGTTGAGTGGAATTAACGACAACGCTAACGTTAATTGAAACGGCTGTATGTCGTGCTTTTGGGGAATTTAGAGCTCCGAACATTCGATAGATGTGCCACGAGGGCGTGGCATTCCTTCTATCTAACTCGGAGCTCTAACTGAAATTCCATAAAGCCTGACTCGAGTTCATTCTCTATACCCTTACCCTATACATGTACTGCCGTGACGTGTTTTGTGGTTAGATTTATATGGTTGATTAGCTTTGACAAAACTGAAGAAAGGAGATTAGCAGTAAACGTGTAGCTACCATCAAAGAATGAGCAAGAATGGTCATCATCACTTATCTGGTTAGATTATCTCATAGAAGACTTCAACATCATTAGTATGTAAGAATGTAAGAATGATTTGGAACTTGTGGAGATTTAGGAACCGTAATGTTGAAGTGACTCGTAATTGAATACGAGTGAGCATTACGCATGCGCGCGGCCATGGTGTATGACATTGTTCGCCATGGCTACCAGCCAAGAATGAGCAAGAATGGTCATCATGACTTATCTGGTTAGATTGTCTCATAGAAGACTTCAACATCATTAGGAGTAAACGTGTAGCTACCAGCCAAGAAAGTGCAAGAATGGTCATCATGACTTATCTGGTTAGATTATCTCTTAGAAGACTTTAACATCATTAGGAGTAAACGTGTAGCTACCAGCCAAAAATGAGCAAGAATGGTCATCATGACTTATCTGGTTACGGATTATCTCATAGAAGACTTCAGCATCATTAGGAGTAAGCGTGTAGCTGCCAGTCAAGAATGAGCAAGAATGGTCATCATGACTTAATATCTGGTTAGCTAATCTCATAGAAGACTTCAACACCATTAGGAGTAAGCGTGTAGCTACCAGCCAAGAATAAGCAAGAATGGTCATCATGACTTATCTGGTTAGATTATCTCATAGAAGACTTCAACACCATTAGGAGTAAGCGTGTAGCTACCAGCCAAAAATGAGCAAGAATGGTCATCATGACTTATCTGGTTACGGATTATCTCATAGAAGACTTCAACATCATTAGGAGTAAGCGTGTAGCTGCCAGTCAAGAATGAGCAAGAATGGTCATCATGACTTAATATCTGGTTAGCTAATCTCATAGAAGACTTCAACACCATTAGGAGTAAGCGTGTAGCTACCAGCCAAGAATAAGCAAGAATGGTCAGCATGACTTATCTGGTTAGATTATCTCATAGAAGACTTCAACACCATTAGGAGTAAGCGTGTAGCTACCAGCCAAAAATGAGCAAGAATGGTCATCATGACTTATCTGGTTACGGATTATCTCATAGAAGACTTCAACATCATTAGGAGTAAGCGTGTAGCTGCCAGTCAAGAATGAGCAAGAATGGTCATCATGACTTATCTGGTTAGATTATCTCATAGAAGACTTCAACATAATTAGGAGTAAACGTGTACATGGCGAACAATTTCATACAGTCAGCGGATGACCAATAAAATATAAAATAAATACTTTTTTTGGATTAGTTTGCCTGTGTTGGCAAAAGGGGTGGTTATTAAGCTTAGAACGAAGCAAAGATGGCGTACAGAGCGCCCAATTCAAACTCTTTTATAAAATCACCAAAACGGAGCAGAGCTGGCCCTTTAAACTTGGCAAGGACAACAATGGGATAATCACCGATAAAGTACCAAGTTGTAAGTGATTTTGGAACTATCAAAGAGGACATTTTAAGCGGTTTTAATGACACTTAATTGAACTTTCCAATCAGACTTGTGGAAATCAGCTCGAATACCTGAAAGATGTTCTGAACTACAATAACTGTACGGCATCTCGGGTCCGTTACAAAGACAAGTATGGCGGATGCTTAGCTAATTTTACCTATTTTGCATCGGACTTGGGAACACTTTTACACATAATATTCCATATGAGAGAAACACGAACCAACGGCGAGACGAAGTATGTAAGAATGATTTGGGACTTGTGGAGATTGAGGAACCGTAATAATATAAGAGGTACGACAACAATTAAATCAAATTGCACTGTTTTCTCTGTAATTTTGAAGTGACTCGTAATTGAATACGAGTGAGCATTACGCAAGCGCGCGGCCATGGTGTATGACATTGTTCGCCATGGCTACCAGCCAAGAATGTGCAAGAATAGTCATCATGACTTATCTGCCGGTTAGATTATCTCATAGAAGACTTCAACATCATTAGGAGTAAACGTGTAGCTACCAGTCAATAATGAGCAAGAATGGTCAGTCATGACTTATCTGGTTAGATTATCTCATAGAAGACTTCAACATCATTAGGAGTAAGCGTGTAGCTACCAGCCAAGAATGAGTAAGATTGGTCATCATGACTTATCTGGTTATTATCTCATAGAAGACTTCAACATCATTAGGAGTAAGCGTGTAGCTACCAGCCAAGAATGTGCAAGAATGGTCATCATGACTTATCTGGTTAGATTATCTCATAGAAGACTTCAACATCATTAGGAGTAAGCGTGTAGCTACCAGCCAAGAATGTGCAAGAATGGTCATCATGACTTATCTGGTTAGATTATCTCATAGAAGACTTCAACATCATTAGGAGTAAGCGTGTAGCTACCAGCCAAGAATGAGTAAGAATGGTCATCATGCTTATCTGGTTAGATTATCTCATAGAAGACTTCAACATCATTAGGAGTAAGCGTGTAGCTACCAGCCAAGAATGAGTAAGAATGGTCATCATGACTTATCTGGTTAGATTATCTCATAGAATACTTCAACATCATTAGGAGTAAACGTGTAGCTACCAGCCTAGAATATTAAGCAAGAATGGTCATCATGACTTATCTGGTTAGATTATCTCATAGAAGACTTCAACATCATTAGGAGTAAACCTGTAGCTACCAGCAAAGATTGAGCAAGAATGGTCGCCATGACTACAGCCAGGGGGAAGCTGGTATGATTGAGTCTTTGTGTATGAATTCATGCTACTAGATGCATGGTTAGAGATGTATAGGTCATGTCCACCACCAAATGTTGGACCATAGTTATCCTTTCCATAAATAGCATTCCGTTGTACTTTCACGGCCAGCTTGAGTGGTTGATACCCTTTGATGTCATACAAACTATATAGAAACGAGCGGGAGGACTTGGAATATTGAAAGCGGGCTGTGAAAAAAGAGGAGGAAAAAGGCATCAAAAAATAGTACCCAAAACGGATGAAATCCTTTAACTATGTATTCAGCCTAGCAGATCAGACGTAGCTATCGCATAAATTAATGTACAATTAATAAATATATAGATTACTTACTATGCCAGGATACATCTGTGTATCCACCAAACACGAATTCACGCACACGAACTATCGTAACTGTGGGCCCTTTGCCATCGCATTGAGGATGGAATGTCTTCTTAACATCCCATCCATCTACGGAGGCATGCCAGCATCTTACCCAGCGACTTTTGCTTGAACTTCTTAGAACAGGGGCTAAGTAACCAGTCAGAGTCTGAAAATAGCTCGCGTTGCCGAATCTGTCAAGTATTGTGGATTTCTCGAGTCCCCCTGGAAAATAATGAAGTTTTACAAACTTTAATATACGCTGAATACTGATGATGAAGTTTGATCACCATTTAAACAGGGAAGAGCCATTTTTCATCATGGATCTGTTTAATATAAATAAATCGTTATTATTATTATTATTATTATTATTATTATTATTATTATTATTATTATTATTATTATTATTATTATTATTATTATTATTATTATTATTATTATTATTATTATTATTATTATTATTATTATTATTATTATTATTATCAACAATCAAGTAAGTAAATTATATTGCTTTTCCTTCCTTCGTTCACTCATTTGTTTTCTTAGTCATTTCTACCTTCCTTTCGTTTTCTCTCTCTCTCTCTCTCTCTCTCTCTCTCTCTCTCTCTCTCTCTCTCTCTCTCTCTCTCTCTCTCTCTCTCTCTCTTTATTTCTCTTTCTATATCTACTCATTTTATTGATTAACTTTCACCTAGCCGGCAACTGACAGATATACATACTCGCTGTGCATTTGTTCCCGTTTCCTTGGCTGAATCCATCTTTGCACGTACAGACATGAGCACCTGGAGTATTGCTACAAACTGCATATGTATCACAACTGTGTGTATTTGTAGCACACTCATCGATATCTAAGCACAATAACAAAGTAGGTTGAGTGTTGCTACAAACTGCATATATATGTATCACAACTGTGTGTATTTGTAGCACACTCATCGATATCTAAACACAGTAACAAAGTAGGTTGAGTGTTGCTACAAACTGCATATATATGTATCACAACTGTGTGTATTTGTAGTACACTCATCGATATCTAAACACAGTAACAAAGTAGGTTGAGTGTTGCTACAAACTGCATATATATGTATCACAACTGTGTACATTTGTAGTACACTCGTCGATATCTAAACACAATAACAAAGTAGGTTGAGTGTTGGTACAAACGTTGCATATTGATGACAACTGTGTGTATTTGTAGTACACTCATCGATATCTAAACACAGTAACAAAGTAGGTTGAGTGTTGCTACAAACTGCATATATATGTATCACAACTGTGTGTATTTGTAGCACACTCATCGATATCTAAACACAGTAACAAAGTAGGTTGAGTGTTGCTACAAACTGCATATATATGTATCACAACTGTTTGTATTTGTAGTACACTCATCGATATCTAAACACAAATTATAACAAAGTAGGTTGAGTGTTGCTACAAACTGCATATATATGTATCACAACTGTGTGTATTTGTAGCACACTCATCGATATCTAAACACAGTAACAAAGTAGGTTGAGTGTTGCTACAAACTGCATATATATGTATCACAACTGTGTACATTTGTAGTACACTCGTCGATATCTAAACACAATAACAAAGTAGGTTGAGTGTTGGTACACGTTGCATATCGATGACAACTGTGTGTATTTGTAGTACACTCATCGATATCTAAACACAGTAACAAAGTAGGTTGAGTGTTGCTACAAACTGCATAGTATATGTATCACAACTGTGTGTATTTGTAGCACACTCATCGATATCTAAACACAGTAACAAAGTAGGTTGAGTGTTGCTACAAACTGCATATATATGTATCACAACTGTGTGTATTTGTAGCACACTCATCGATATCTAAACACAGTAACAAAGTAGGTTGAGTGTTGCTACAAACTGCATATATATGTATCACAACTGTGTGTATTTGTAGTACACTCATCGATATCTAAACACAACTAACAAAGTAGGTTGAGTGTTGCTACAAACTGCATATATATGTATCACAACTGTGTGTATTTGTAGTACACTCATCGATATCTAAACACAATAACAAAGTAGGTTGAGTGTTGCTACAAACTGCATATATATGTATCACAACTGTGTGTATTTGTAGCACACTCATCGATATCTAAACACAGTAACAAAGTAGGTTGAGTGTTCAGCTACAAACTGCATATATATGTATCACAACTGTGTGTATTTGTAGTACACTCATCGATATCTAAACACAGTAACAAAGTAGGTTGAGTGTTGCTACAAACTGCATATATATGTATCACAACTGTGTGTATTTGTAGCACACTCATCGATATCTAAACACAGTAACAAAGTAGGTTGAGTGTTGCTACAAACTGCATATATATGTATCACAACTGTGTGTATTTGTAGCACACTCATCGATATCTAAACACAGTAACAAAGTAGGTTGAGTGTTGCTACAAACTGCATATATATGTATCACAACTGTGTGTATTTGTAGTACACTCATCGATATCTAAACACAGTAACAAAGTAGGTTGAGTGTTGCTACAAACTGCATATATATGTATCACAACTGTGTACATTTGTAGTACACTCATCGATATCTAAACACAGTAACAAACTATATCAAGAAATATGTGCTTTTTTCGTAGACCAGCCACGGGGACTGGGTACGAGTTTACCGGTCCCCCTGTGTTAGGTTTCCCAGTCTTTTTGGCCGTGTTACAAAATGGAGGACAATGTTTACATTCATTTACTCGATTTGTTGTAACTTTGGATGGATTTTTCGATAAAAATCGTACTTTTAAGCGAAAAATATTTACAGGGTTTCCAAATATGGTAAGTACAATGCCCAAATATGGACATAGGAAAGCTGGCCGAGCAACAGCACACTTTAATGGGGGATTTTGTAGGTTGAGTGTTGCTACAAACTGGACACTCATCGATATCTAAACACAATGACAACTTGAGTATGTTGAGTGTTGCTACAAACTGCATATTTATCACAACTGTGTACTGATGTGTAGTACACTCATCGATATCTAAACATGCAAACAAAAAAGTTTATAGAGTGATGCAAACTGATCAGTCAATGCGAGGCGTATGTGCTTTGGAAGCTTTAATTTCAAAATATTCAATCCCGACCTTCAAAATATACGTCTTCTTAATTTACCGTTATCTCTTTTTTCATTTTGAACATGATGGAGTTTTTGAAATGGCACAAATAACCCGATTCTATTGACATGCGATAGAAGTAGTTTCAGTAGCCCATTTACTTGCACAATTCAAAGCAGAATTTCCAGTCGAAAATGTGCAGTATAAACGACAAGGTTATTAAAATCGAAAAACATCCTTAGATTTCAGGCACTATTTCAGAAAATAGTTGAACATAATTTATGCCACTGCCATTACAACGAAGGGAGGCTCTCTTATCAACATAGAACATTTTAGCAGAACCACGTCGGGCACAAATGACCCCAAAATCGGCAATGTTAAACGTACCTCTTTTACATTACCCTTCGTATTTTCAACAATTGCACATCAATTGGGATGAAAGTTTCAGAAGTTGCTTACTACATGTTGTGTTTTATTTTGACATGCTAAAAGTTACCACTGACGTAATTGTGACGTCATCACGAATTGCTACATTTCTCTGGAAAATCGAGATCACTTTAAAACGTTCTGAAAAGGAGATATTTCGAAAGAGAATAACATTCTCTAAAATTTGGTACAACTTTTACCTCGATGCGATAATTTATGGCTGAGCGTTATAAAGGATATTCATTTTATGATGACGTCATAGAAATGACGTCACCTAAATAGCGTTAACGCTTTACGGAGCAATAGGGATATTTTAAAATAGGGATATTTTAAAATATTGGTAACGTCATTATGACGTAACAGGAATCTGCCTATATATTTTATTAATATATATAATACTTAACTTCAAAAAATCGAAAATCTAAAAACATACGATTTGGGGGGCTTCTTAGTTCTTTCAATATGCAAAGTGTTAAGACAAAAGATTTTCAAACAAAAAAGTTTTATGAAGAAGTTTATTTACGGATGGCTCTATATAATTCATTTGGAAAATTATGAACAATGATATATAGCAGAAGCTCATAAGTAGGAGCTTCCATCTGGGATGTATTCGTGAGACGACCTGTGACCGGATCAGGCTATTTTTAGAACACCAGTTTTGCCGCGAAATTTTAACACCAAGGATTTTTAATTTCGGCTTTGTTACGGAGTTTCAAGCTTTTGGCTTGGTAGGTTTACTATTTGATGTTTTTTTAGTTCCTTGAGAAACAGAACACGAACTTGAAGACTCTCGGTCACTTTCCGATGAAGAACTAAACTCTGCAAAAGAGTCACTGTAACTATCACTGTCATTTTCGCTCTCTTCACTTTCAGTTTCTTCAATTTCGCCAATTTCTTCGTCCGCCACTTTGTTCATATATCACAAATAAACACAAATCATCTACCTCATTGATGCTGATTGGCTCTGTTTAATTCCCATGGGGGATTCCTATTGATTGATGTTTAGTTCGCGGGAAAAGGTGTTCTAAAAATAGCCTGATCCGGTCACAGGTCGTCTCACAAACCCAGTACGGTAGATGGAGGCTCCTACTTATGGGCTCCTGTATATAGAAATAACTTCTTCTTTCCACTTTTTTGTTTGGAAATATTTTGTCTTTACACTTTGCATATTGAAAGAACTAAGTAGCTCCCCCAATCGTATCGTTTTATATTTTTGATTTTTTGAAGATAAGTATTAGAAATGTTAATCAAAAATATTGGTAGATTCCTGTTACGTCAAAATGACGTCACCAATATGTTAAAATATCCCTAATAAAGATCGTGGACTAAAGTTTTCAGCTTCGTCTATTACAAACATCTATTATTAACCATAAATGACCACGAGAACGTCATTTCATCGATTTTCATTGCTCCGTAAAGCTTTAATGCTATTTATGTGACGTCATTTCTATGACGTCATCATAAAATGAATATCCTATAACTCAGCCATAAATTATCACATCGAGGTAAAAGTTGTACCAAATTTTAGAGAATGTTATTCTCTTTCGAAGTATCTTCTTTTCAGAACGTTTTAAAGTGATCTCGATTTTACCGAGAAATGTAACAATTCGTGATGACGTCACAAATACGTCAGTGGTAACTTTTAGCATTTCAAAATAAAACACAACATGTAGTAAGCAACTTCTGAAACTTTCATCCCAATTGATGTGCAATTATTGAAAATACGAAGGGTAATGTAAAAGAGGTACGTTTAACATTGCCGATTTTGGGGTCATTTGTGCCCGACGTGAACAAATTTAGCAGCGAAACAACATGAATAAAATCAACCAGCGTCTTAATTAAGATGTACACTTATCCCGAATCATGTGATATAAAAAAAAATCAATTTTAATTAGTACCTTTGCACGTGCGTCCATCACCATGGTAACCAGATTTACACTTACAGGTATAGGAGCCGTCGATGTTGCGGGCACAGCTGGCATTAGCATGGCACTTATGGACACCAGACGAGCATTCGTTGATATCTGACGACAACGATGAAAACCAGCGTAAACAATAATAATAGGTATTTTTCAGTAGTGTTAGGCCCCATTTGGGTTAATACAGCGATTTGCAAAAATTATATAAAAATCAATATCGATAGATATATCAATATATCGGGTGCATTGTGGGTAATTTTCATCATAAAATGGCTGAATAAGCCCTCTAAAGTTAATTTGTTTCAATTGTTTTTTCACATACATACTACAAAGGTTATTTGGGTTTAGATTCAGGCATAATAAAACCCAAAAACAAAGAATTAGGATTATGCAAATTACTATATATCGATATATCGATATATTAAATTTTACAGAATTTTTGCAAATCGCTGTATATATTACAATAATAATAGGTCGTTTAAAGGTTTAATTGTTTTTTTTCCTAGAAAACAATATATTATGTTTACAATAGATACTAATATTAATATTGATATTAATAATTAAAGACTTACACTTATCACGAATGACGTGTTGAAAAAATATATTTTTAGTACCTGTGCACGTGCGTCCATCACCATGGTAACCAGGTTTACACTTACAGGTAT
Organism: Actinostola sp. cb2023; assembly: GCA_033675265.1. NCBI lineage: Eukaryota > Metazoa > Cnidaria > Anthozoa > Actiniaria > Actinostolidae > Actinostola > Actinostola sp. cb2023. The sequence continues at coordinate 119,359 of JAUJYZ010000293.1, forward strand.
AGGAGCCGTCGGTGTTGGTACAGTCTGATTTAGCATGACACTTATGGACACCAGACGAGCATTCGTTGATATCTGACAACGATGAAAAACAGCGTAAGCAAAATTAATAAAATCAACCAGCGTCTTTTAACATTAAAATGTTTTTTAAATATTTACACTTATCCCGAATCATATGATTTAAAACGCTATTTTTAGTACCTGTGCACGTGCGTCCATCACCTTGGTAACCAGGTTTACATTTACAGGTATAGGAGCCGTCGGTGTTGGTACAGTCTGATTTAGCATGACACTTATGGACACCAGACGAGCATTCGTTGATATCTGACAACGATGAAAAACAGCGTAAACAAAATTAATAATTATAATATTAATATTAATTTGCAAACGTTTTTAAGACTCTTATTCTTTGAATTTTCATCACTTCACCTTGATAATGGCGTCATGATGACTCCGAAACGTCGGTCATATATTTTGTCATATATTTTTTCCTGTCTATGTATTAGTAAATCATTATTATTATTAATAATAATAATAATAATAATAATAATAATAAATAATAATAATAATAATAATAATAATAATAGTAATAATAGTAATAATAATAATAATAATAATAATAATAACTTTATTTCTCAAAACAAATTACAAATAAGAGATAAAAATAAAAATAATCAGTAATAATAATAATAATAATAATAATAATATAATAATAATAATACAAATAATTAACAAATAAACTTGGAAAGTTTGGGAGAAAACTCGAGCTCTGTGTAAAACCTTGACTGTGCACGTGGATCGGTTTTACACATCAGCTCTCGACTTCCCCCAAACTTCCCTCGAAAATGCCTCGGGCTATGTAAACACGGAAAACGTTTTATATTTGTTTGTAAAATAACGAGACGCAAAATGATATTAATGGTGAATTAAAGCAACTTTTAATTTTTAGCCGAATCAAATCGAAGAGCGCATGCGGTCACTACTGACGCCATCATCACGCCATCGAGTGCGCGCTGGGTTTGTTTTCTTCAGGCGTGTTTACATAGTCTCATATAAACATTATTTTAAAGCTCTGAATGTTTCATACCGCAGGCGTTTCTATCTGGACACGGTTTCTCTTTGCAATCCTATAGTTTAATAGAAAAAATAATAATTAATAATAAGTATAGGTAATCAAATGGTGTCGAGTGAAATTTGGAATAAATTCTGCAGATTTTGACAAACACGAGTGAAATGTATCCCAAATTTCGAGTTACCAGTTTGATTACTAATTAATACCATAAAGTACAAATTACGGTAGAAACCGTAAGAGGATTATCAGTCTGAGAGAGAAGGAAGTACCAGCATGACAACGTGTCTCAGGGGCTGAGCTTGTTTGGACTTCGAGTCCGTTCTCGGTCTGTGTTAAGTTATTCAATAAAAATAAATAAAATAAAAACGTAGTGAAATTTCACATGTGAAATTACAAATCACGCGCGAGAAATCAGTCAGTTTCGCATCGCAATTTGGGAGTAATTTGTACTTTATAAGTCATTAAAATAATTCATTTATTCAGTAATAAAAACAGCGAGTTGCTGTTGGAAGATACTTATTAGGGAGTTTTAGTTTAGCAAAACATTAATCGAAAGTGTAAATATATTCTGTTCGGAGTTAGCGTTTCATACCTTCATAATTGGTATTCCCTGTGGATGAAGTAACCTCACAGGCTTAGGCTTGGACTAAATCTCTAATGTACGAAACTCAGAACAGAAGTTATTTACACTTCCGGTTGACGTCGCCGTCGTAGATTTTGTAAAGCTTAGACTAATACTGGTACAGAGTTTAACTGCTGAATCATGTGTGACAAACTTGTATTTCACATCACCTGTGGACCAACGTAAATGAAGCTCTGGTCCGCTACGAGATCGCATGGATGGTGGTGTTCATCTGAATCGTTGATGTCACATCTTCCAGTACTTGTTTGGTAGTTGTAGGACTTACAATCATCGTGGAGATGGCACTTGATCTGACAAACTACTTCCTGGTCAGCGGTCAAGCCGTGGATAGCGTGGTTACTAAGGAAGTAGCCATGTATTGTATGGAGTTCTGGGATTCGCGGTTTGCACTGACCTAGGCCTGTTAAGTTGGAACCGTTTGGTCATGTTATTCATTATTATTTGATGATCATCCATCTAACCCACATTCAACCATTAGTGTATTAATTAATATCTATACAAGCATCAAGAGTTCCAGACTTTAACAAAGGAAAAGTGAGCACCAATTCTAGACACAGGGAGCCCAAGCCATGTTTTTGCTCACTTGTTGCTCACTTTTCCGGCTTTGTAATAATCTCACAATGCATTGCGCGCGTACCGGAAGACTGGAACTCTTGATGCTTGTATTAGACCAATGTTCTAATACACTTGTTTATGAAAAGCACCACTGACTCTGTAGCTATAGCTGGCTTTAAAATACTTCAACACTCGGCTATTTGTACCGATACTACTGAGTCACTACTCTTCCCTTGCTTACTAGTCTACCCCTTGACCACAAACCACCGTGTTTTTGCCTCGCCATGGAAAGCTGGCTGCGTCCAAGCATTTCAACCCTCCTGTAGATGATCCGATAATACGATCAACATAATAACAACATCTAGAGGAGTTATTTACAGGTGCTATCTTACCGTTAACACCAAGCCCAAGAGCAGCAATCACGCAAGTCATCTTGACTAACACATTAAAAAATAGCATTCTTGTCGAAGGGTAAACAGCGACAGTGAAGTGTGTGAGTCAAATGTGAAGTTGTTTTCGCCGCACAACACTAGTGAACAACATTAACTTCTAATGGAAAACAAACAAACTTGATATTATTAAACTATGTGGAAGTGTGCAGAATGCAAGGAGACATGCGATTGGTCAATTTAAACATCCTCGGGCCATGATTGGTTGAAATGGAGTCTGTCTATATTTCATTCATTAATTATTAATATTGACATGAAATTAATACACTTTATGGCTTTACTATACGCTCGGGCTAATGTGTGCTTATGGAAGTGTTTACGATTAAAAAGTTTCAAATTGCATTAGTAATATTGATCGAAGTGTCGTCTTTATTGCCACCGTGAATCCCGTGAATACATGTGACTGCGGTCCGAAATATCTCGAAGCATACGAACATATCCAGATAAGTAATCGTAAGGAGTTCGGCATACGAAGATATTCTGATAAGTAACCGGAAGGAGTTCGGGATACAAAGATATTCCGATAAGTTATAACCGGAAGGAGTTCGGCATACGAATATATTCCGTTAAGTAACCGTAAGGAGTTCGGTTGTGCTTGCGATTGCGACAGTTGTTGCATAATACTAGTATGTTTTAAGGAATACCGGCAAAATGCATGAAAAATGGCATTGATAATAGTCGTCCATTAATCACAGCATTTCAGAGTCTTTAAAGGCTATAAAAAATCGCATGAAAATCGTATAGTGTTAATACAGGTATTTAGATAATTGATTTCTTACCTGAAACGACTGGTACAAAGATTGCAAACATTCGCTGAATTGTCTTAGACATATCGAGATTAACTGAGTACCGGCTTTTGGAGCTCTTCTGGCCTGGCCTACCTTGATGTGTTGGATAGAGGCATGCCGTACTGTGTCGCTAAAATTTTCCAAGATTATGGCGATATTTAGTGCAGACTTTCGTATCTGTTACCGAACGAGTCGTCTAAGTCAAACATGCCAGCTCGAGCTAATATGATATCCCGCTCCGACAGATGCATGCTCGAGAATGCATCTCGAGCATGCGACAGATGTCGATTCTCGAGCATGCGACAGATGTTGCCTGGAAAAATGAAGTGAAGCAATGCGGCTCTGGATGTTATCTTCACAGTTTGTAATGGAAAATAGCCGCGAAATACTTATATAGAATCGCCGCATTTAGCAAAGAGCTTAGAATATTGTAGGAAACAAGTCATCTTTACTGGTGAAATGAACTAGAATCTCGGACTTCGTACCTTAATTATCACTTGTTTTTAATTAGGTTGTCGATTTCTTTTAATTTTGGCACTAGATGAATTGTAATTTGACTATTACCCAAAGTTTGGGTCGTATAATTTAAATATAATAATAATAATTAATACAGGGTTAATAGGGTTAATATGAGTGTTATAATATAATTTAAACTATATATTTCTAACAATGTCTTAAGAAACCTTAAAACAGAAAAAGAAAGGAAATATAGTTTCGAAAATATATTGTAGTAAAATTAGTTTGCATAATCAATTGACAAGTAATTTGCATAAACCGGCTTCAAAGCAGCTCAGCTACAGCGCCGCCGAACGCGTCACAACGTACAGTTTATAGTTTATAATTGAGAAAAAAAGATCATATTCGATCTATTTATACCTGAAAATAAAGTTTAGTCACAGTTTATTTCAATGCTAATTTGCATATGTAATGCAACATTTTAGCCGAAAACACGAAAAGTTCGAGGTTGCTGTGGAGAAGATATAGATAAAAAGCGCAAAATGTTTTTATGATTTCAACTTTACCAACCTTCAATTATTAGAACGATTTCACGTAACCAATATTTAACATGCAAATGAGTTGGTGAGTAAAATAACATGCTAATGAGGTGTACGCGTGGCTACACGCTTCCCGGAATCAGCTAAATTTCTCAAATTGAAATATAATTCTAAAGACAAACATTCGTGGGCACATAGAAAAATAGACAGTCTAGGACTGCATGTGGCTACTGTTAGTAATAAAGTTCAAAATTATATTAAATATCACCAAGAGAAAATGAGGTAAGAGAAGGAATCCCTGGTACCCCATCATGTGCCCCGTTAATTCTATTTTTAGATCGAAGCTATTTTTAGCTTTAGTTACCATGCCCGCGCAACCATTCTTGACTTGTAGAATTTTAAAATACTCAACCTTACCTTGGTTTTTCCTTTCAAAAACTTTTTATTTTTTGTCATTACTGCGATTCTCAGTATTATGCGAACTCAGACATTCAAGCAGTCGGCTGGAACTTGGTTTTTCGCTGCCGTCAATCGACATAAAAAATCAGTAAACTTAAAAATATAAGTCAGAAGACCCACCAAATGGAAACCAAATGTGATTTTGAGCTAAATTATGGATCACTTGGTCGAAGAATGTTTTAGTTTTGAATTCGTTTGAGTTTTGAATTTGATTGACGGGTAGCGAAAAACCAAGTTCCAGCCGACTGTTTGAATGTCTGAGTTCGCATAATACTGCGAACCGCAGTAAAAAGAAAAGCAAAAGACTACACAGCTTCTGCTCCAAGATAACAAAGCAGTGGTCGCACGTATGAAGTCAATTCCTGGACAATATATTCATGTCGTCGTGTCATCACGTCATCTCGTTTTGTCGACATGTCAAGTCGTCGTTCTACCACATCGTCTCGTTGTTTTTGTACTTCGTCCCGTCGGGTTCCGAAGTCGATTCGTCAACAATTTATCCTTGTCGTCATCTCGTCGTGTCGTCTTTTACAGTCTTTTACCACTTCGTCTCGTCGTTTTACCTCGTCGTCTCGTCGTGTTTTACCACGTCGTCTCGTCGTTTTACCTCGTCGTCTCGTCGTTTGACCACGTCGTCTCGTCTTGTTTTTGACAGGTCGTCTCGTCGTTTTACCACGTCGTCTCGTCGTGTTTTACCACGTCGTCTTGTCGTTTAACCACGTCGTCTCGTCGTTTTACTTCGTCGTCTTGTCGTTTTACCACGTCGTCTCTTCGTTTTACTTCGTCGTCTTGTCGTGTTTTACCACATCGTCTCGTCGTTTTACCTCGTCGTCTCGTCGTGAAGGCCGGTCAGCGGCTCTTCGCGCTGGTGCTTATGTTGGCTCATGTAAAATGGAGGAAATGCTGTCGGAAGTAAAAAGTTGGCTTCGTTCAAGTATAGAAGAAATACTCAGTCGTTTAAACGATCGAATGTTTGAAGACCGAGATGATTGTGACTATTTATGTGCATTCATAGACAGAATCTTAAACATATTGGCTAGGATTTCAGTGTTGTTTGACGATGACGTTCCTTCACAAATCTACTCTGGACTACAACAAGCAAGAAATGCATTGTCAGCCAGTATGAATACCACCAATAAAGGGCCAATATTTATTTCCACGGGGTGTCGTGGGCGACCTGAAATATTTATTTGTAAAGAACGGTTGGAAATGTACCTTGAACTTTCTTTCTCTACTTCCTTGATTGCTAAAATGATTGGTGTATCAAGTAAAACTATTCAAAGACGGATTGCTGATTATGGACTACAGAGAAAATCGTTTAGCGATTTGTCAGATGTGGCGCTTGCCGTGTGATGCCAGGTACTCTTCATGATAAGTTTTCTTGTTTGTTTGTCCCATCCATTCATTTTTATTTTGAATTAAGCTTAAGCTTGTATTAATTGTGTAAACGCGCGTATTTTACAACTGTATTTAATATAAGCTTAATAGTTGTGTTTCACAGCCGGTGCAGCGGGGTGAACGTATAGTACAGTGTACGCGGACAGATTTGTTACTCTCTTCGACAATAAGTTTGCTGATTATTGATCCTTCTGCAGATGTAGTGGGTAATTCCTACATGTAACTAGATGACTTAGTTACATGAAATAAACCAAACCACTTTTGTTATGGCTGCATGTGCAAGGGGTCATGTTCACTCCCAAATGATGGGGCCATGGCACCCTGCTACACTTCTGTATTTACATATGTTCCAAGTGTAGATTGAGTTTGGCTAGATTGAAAACCCGATCCAGAGCCAGAAGACTGCGAAGTGGTCGTTGATGTAACAGACGTTATTCTTTCAATTCGATTCAATGCATCCTTAAGGATATCTTTCACTTCTTCCATCGTTTGTAGAACTGGCTCGTTTGACAACCAACTGAAGTGATGAACCATGTGCTTATCGTTCCCACAATTCCTCTGTTCTTTATCGGAACATACAGGGAGCCCAGAGAATGCTTCATGATTCTGCGCGCGCAAGCGAGGACAGGGAAAAAATATATATTTAGAATAGTCCCTTTTCGCGTTCACAGATCCCGTTGTAAAACCGCTGTACGTATTGACATCAGACGCATTTGTACAGGGTTAGCATCGAATCAGTGTAAATTATTCACAAATATCAACAAGAACACGAAAAAATGTTGACATAAAATAATAGAAGCATTTTTGAATTGCACGGACTGGTTTCTGAATCGAGGCTAAGCCTGTACAAATGCGCGTCTTTTGTCAAGGACAGCGGTCATCTCTAAACAACGCGAAACTGGAGTATTGATCGTGTATATTGAGGACTACTGTAACTAATCAAGAACAGGAAAAAACTATATTCTTTGCTTGAGAATTTGCATCTATCTTTGTAGTTCTTCTTACGCACTTTTAATTTAAAAGTCTAAGTTTTCTACTGAATTTCCGCTTGCGCGCGCAGAATCATGAAGCATTCTGGGAAACTACGAAAAGGTCCATACCCAATCTCGTCCCCAGAGCCGTTATTTCTTACTGCGCATGCTCGACGAAAGAACTTGGCTCTGGAAAAGTCCAATATTTCATGCTTTGTGATTGGTTCTTAGGAATACAAAGAAAGAAACCGGAAATGAATTGATATTCCTTCAAAACAAACAGATTGCCATGCTTACTGATATCTTCTTCTGACTAAAATTGAAAATAAAGAGAATTCATGTGACCTGAGGTGGATCAAGGTCCGTTTGGATAGACCGGACGAACGAGGGAGATTCAGAAGGACGCGATACGCGGCGAGAGTATCGAACTCAAAGACAACCACACAGGCCGAAGGCTAGGATAACTGGTTTATTCAAAGCAAAGATTTGCTTACATAACAACCGGGATAACAATTACGATGAATAATTTACGGGATGAAATTGACATAAACAAGTAAACCATTGCGCAAAACTGACGACTATAAAGACATTCCTTTGTCGACCTGGTGCCAATACGTAGGAAATCCATCCTGACTCACCATAAACCTAGTACAGTGGTTTAGACTTGAACAAGCTACATTGTATGTGAGCTTCAATAACGATTTCAAATGTAAACTAGTTAATTTATAACTAAAACTTCACTTGGCTACAATAACAACCCGATATAAACAAACCAGTTCACGTATTAATTTATTACCTCATCAACTTTCCATTTAGAGATCGACATCCCTTTCTCTCTTAACTTATTTATACTTGATCCATCATCAAGGAATTCAACAGAGAGACGATAAGCACAGTGCTTTTTCAGCCGGAGTCATGACGAGCGGCAAACGGCGAAACGGCGGCAAACATTCATTTGATAAATTAACGATTTGCCGTATTAAACCAGTGGGTAAAACTACTAAAGTATCATTGTTGAGTGTTACAATGTTCTTCATGGCGTCGTATTGCTTCGTTTAAGATGAAAGCTTTCATCAAAACCCATTTTCTCGAGGGCAAACCAAACAGCTCCCTCGAGTCCGCCATATTGTTTCCGGTAAGTCTCTTTTATGCGCATGTCACAAAATACCCAGATTCTGGGTTCAGGTCATTGGACTTTTCCAGAGCCAAGTTCTTTCGTCGAGCATGCGCAGTAAGAAATAACGGCTCTGGGGACGAGATTGGTCCATACCCGGCTGTAAACCGAACGAAGTGACGAGACGACGTGGTAAAACGACGAGACGACGTGGTAAAACACGACGAGACGACGAAGTAAAACGACGAGACGATGTGGTAAAACGACGAGACGACGTGGTCAAACGACGAGACGACGAGGTAAAACGACGAGACGACGTAGTAAAACACGACGAGACGACGAGGTAAAACAACGAGACGAAGTGGTAAAAGACTGTAAAAGACGACACGACGAGATGACGACAAGCTAGGATAAATTGTTGACGAATCGACTTCGGAACCCGACGGGACGAAGTACAAAAACAACGAGACGATGTGGTAGAACAACGACTTGACATGTCGACAAAACGAGATGACGTGACGACACGACGACATGAATATATTGTCCATGAATTGACTTCATACGCACGATTTCTATGATGTTTACATGCAAAGTCTGCACTGAATAAAAATACAAAACTGAGCGAAACAATATCGTCAACTCTCTGAGAAAAGGCCACAATTTAATTATCTAAGATTCATTGAAGGATTTTACGAATACTCAGGCGAATTGAGCAAAATTAAGGTGCTACAAATATAAATTACACAACGATCAAAGTCAAAGCAATCACGAAAACAAACTCTAAAGTTAATGTGGTCTTACCGGCACTTGTATTCAACAATTACGAAGTCCAAGCGTTATTCTCAGGTTGGAAAACACGAAGGAAACTTTACAAGAGCCAACATCACCAAAACCTTGAAGCACCAGCCATATTGTGGACATGAAAATTTTTAAATTCAACCATCTGCAGTCCTACAAGACGCCGGCTACAACAAAACGACTCCTTGCACTTATCGGTTTTCTCTGTCGAAGGACATGGCAAACTGAAGCTGTTTTCCTCTATTTAGAATCGTCTCAAGTGTCCCAAATTCACAATAATTTCAGTCAAATCCCAAAAGGATAATTTGGTAAAATCCTTTATTAAGTTTTCGAAGTAAAAATTTGTAAAATGTTCGAGAAAGTTGAGAAGATTTTCTTCGCTCACGTCGCTCAATTTTTTGAATTTTCAAAGCGTGCGGCCTCCGTGACCTCGCCTTATATGATCTGACCAATCACGTTCCGGTTTAAATATATATTGATTCTAAAAATAGAATTAACGGGGCACATGATGGGTCAAGACCCCAATACCAGGGATTCCTTCTCTTACCTCATTTTCTCTTGATATCACATGCTCATATTAATAATAGGAGTAAAAAGAGAACTGCAGAGGTGTTTTTGATTGACCTTGTCTAGTAGTCAAGATCAGTAAAACTGTTATCATTATTAAAGTGAACTGAGATCAGTGTGAAAACCGCATCGTACTACAATCTCACTATCCTTTAGGATGTTGGTGAAAAGCATGGATAAACAGTATATAAGCCACGCCACCGGCTACGCCCATTTAATTAATTTTTTTTGGTAGAGGCGAGGGTATTTTTTTACCCTGAGTTCCACCTCCCTCTTGCCAGAAAACAATGTTGGGTGATGTTGGATCGAATTCAGAGTTTCTAAAAACAAACTAACACTCCCCAATATCGTCTAACAAGGTCTTCAAACTGAGTGAAGTTATAGCCTGCGTTTCATCCGAACAAACCCTCGTCAATCCTGGTTAATTATAGTCTCCCTCGCAGCCGTGCTAAGTGTCGTCACGCAACGCTCTCTCCCCTCAGACACGGCTGCTTACCCAAGCTGTACATTCCGTTCCAATTGTAAGTGTTTAGCCAATCATATAAAGTTATTCGTTATTAATGTTCACTGGTTGTCAACGACTCGCCGACACCCCCAGGCTCATGTTTCGTTGTTTATTTACGTAAGAACATTACACAGTTAGGAAATGAATTCACATACACGATTTACTAGTCTTCCTGGCAGCCGTGTTTAGTGTATTGGTTTAGTCTTGGTTTAGTGTATTGCCCAGTTAAACTCTTTAATATTCGTTGATATGAAATTATTTCGCTGCAAGGCAAAACGGGGCAAAACGCTTCGTCAATAGACGTCATCCTGTTTGTCACTGGTCTTTGGTATGTTCTGGAGTAATGGCGACAACATGGAAACGTAGCTTCGACGTTTCCATCAATCAATAGAATGTCGACAATCCGAATTGTCGAAGTCGTACGTCGATCGATTGTCGACCGCCTACATCCCCTCGCTCGACTAATAACCCTCGATTCATGATTGGCCCCGAACTCTATCCGAAGATTCTATTGTTACATTACGGACTTACACACTCGATGGCATAGTGGCTTCGTTGCTAAGCAACAGTAGCCACAAAAATGTATTAATCGGCTCACATATCTCAACAATCGAAAGATAACTAATTAAACACTTTTCATTTTAAAGGAATTTAAATTCATCACTCCAAATTCAAACTTCAAATGTAAATTGCCTTCTTCTGACTATTTTTGATTTACAAGTTAATAAACTAGATTGCCGTCGTTGCTCAAGCACTGAACGAAAATAAAGAAGAGCGTGTTTCAGCAAATACTTAGATATGTTGGAATAGTCTACTGAACACGTCTCTCTGCCAAAAAATCCACAAGCTCGACGCAAATTGGCATCAACCACCTTGGATGTGTCCAAATACTTTCTATAGCCTTATACGCTGTTTTACTTTCTAAGAATATGTGGCGTCCCTGGGAAATGGAAAGTGCGTCTTCGAACGACAACCAAACATCGAGTGCCGCAGGTAAGTTCAATACAGCAAAGAATTCACTCATTAAATATTTCAACTTTTCATTGGCATTTATTCTTCAAAACATAAAACAGGCACCGAAAAGAAAACAAGAGCAAACGTAGGCGATATGGAAAGGAAGTTTATCCTTGAATGTTACAACCATTCCATGGAAAAGGAATGGAAACAGGTCCTTCTTTTCACAAAAGAACGAATAATAGATGCAGGGCTGCCTCAGCGTGTTGTGCAGATATACATGGATGCCCCACAAGACCGCGTCATAAGTCGCATGAAAAATATCGTCAAGAAGGCCCTGGCGTCCCCACTTCCTTCCACTTCGGCAACATCCTCTAAGCCAATATATGAAGAGGAGCAAACAGAAATGCAGCAGAAGCAGATCAGGTACGCTTCGAAAGGGACTCCAGCCCAGAGAAAGTTGCAAAGTAAATTGAGTAAAGAATTTGCAGCGTCCTCCTCGGTTAGCGTTCCCTGCTGACGGAGAGCCGAGATAAAGCAAAACAAAAAGAAGAGAAAAAGCGACAGGGAAGTTGCACAAGAAACGCAAGAAGCACATAACCAGATGTGCAACAACACACTCGAAAGAGTAAACAGTCTGCTGGTCAACCATGCTCGAGGATCCAGCGGTTTTTGTCCGCGCTCCGAAGTCACCGGCCGAAACATCGGCCGGTGACTTCGGAGCGCGGACAAAAACCGCTGGATCCTCGAGCATGCTGGTCAACGTGGACAGTTAAATTAAGAACAGCCAGAAAAAGGCTGCGTAAAGTCTGCAGCTTGAATCTCAGAGTCATTAATTTAAATTCCTTCAGCTGAATTGTTTAATTGTTATCTTTCGATTGTTGATGATATGTGAGTCGATTAATACATGTTTCTATGTGCCCACGAATGTTTGTCTTTAAAATTATATTTCAATTTGAGAAATTTAGCTGATTCACGGAAGCGTGTAGCCACGCGTACACCTCATTAGCATGTTATTTTACTCACCAACTCATTTGCATGTTAAACATTGGTTACGTGAAATCGTTCTATTAGAATGCAATAAAAACTTTAAGAAATCCATTATGGACTTGGGACTGAGATAAAAGCTATTTAGTAAGGGATGGTTTGTCATGATTTAGAAAAGCCGTAAAACGGGTATCAACTACCTATTATCCTCCTTTTTCCCTTTTTCGTTAACATTCAACATTTTGTTTAATTTATACACTTGAATGGATGTACAAGTCAGGAAAAATTATAGTTTATTCCAGGGTTTTATATTTTGCGTGCTGTGACGTCTTAAATATGTGCAATTTTCAATTGAAAATAAATACAAATTAAACGACGACGGTGGTATAGTTAACAAATAGATTCCATTTTCCCGTGCGTCTGTACTCTTATAGATGCACAGATGACGTCAAAATGTGGTGAGAACAAAAAAGTACGGCGTGACTACTGTTGTTCTCAACACATTTTGACGTCTTCTGTGCATCTATAAGAGTACAGACGCACGGGAAAATGGAATCTATATGTTTTATATAATATCTAGATGGCTTAGTATTATTCATTTGCTTTATGATAGATTCTTCAATCGTAAAAACGGATAGAAAAGAGCATACTACCTTGTCGTTGAAAAGTACAAAAATAACGAAAACAAATTGAAATATTTCATAAAACTTAGCTTTATTATTTATCTCTTTACCTTGTAAATCTTTCTTATACTTCAGAAAGCTATTTTCCAGATTTGCAGCAATGTTTTCTTAAAAAACTGCCGATCGAGTGACAAAGTCAACAACGACAAGCTCAAAAACATCACCTAAACATAGCTCAATTATCTTGAAAACCCACACAATTTAAAGGATAATTTTTGTGAACAGTTTCATGGACATTATAATATGTTACGGTAGTTTGACAAAGTACCTCAAAAAAGTAATTTTGTAGTCTAGTCAAGCAGCAAGTGTCATGAAAATACCTCCCGTGTGACTTCTATGAAGAAAGCAAGCCACCTATCTAGATTTAAGACATCCCTAAGGAACAATAAAAACTTTGTTGACAGTCTGTCAACTTGCTAGTATGCCCGTTAAAGTGTATATGACACGATTTTTTTTATTTTTGAAAATCGATTAGATATGAAGTGAATAGTGGGATGGTTCAGTATTTTGTGATTTGAGCTTCGCATTTGCGAGTTGTAAAGGTTTGAAATCGTGATATTGTAATTTGGTGACGTCAGGTTGTTTTTAATTTATTATACAAAGCGTCCTTGTACATATTATTGACATTATTAATCTGGCAAAAAGTTTTCTACAACTTATATAAATGATGTTAAACTTTTTTTTCTATTTCAGAAAAGAATGCTACTTGAAAAAATAAAAATAAGTTATGGAAAAAAACAATCTGACGTCACCGAATTAGCATAACTCGCAAATGCGAAGCTCAAATCACAAAACTGACTGAACCATCCCACTATTCAGTTCATATGTAATTGATTTTCAAAATAAAAAAAATCGTGTCATATACACTTTAAAGGCATATTAAAAATGGCCATCCGACCTCTGGCATGGAAACGAGGCTGAATTAGCTCTTTTGGTCATAAAAACCATGTTATTTATGACAAATGATCATGAAATTAATAGAGATGATCAATTAGCATCAAAGTGTTAGCTATAAGTTATCAGAGTTGCGATCACGTGAATAGAAAGTGGTTGCATGGAAACAAGGCTCCAATTTACAAAATGCTTATGATTGCTATATATAGGTAAATTTTAGCTGTCAACATACTTAGAGTTCTATCATAGTATTTTGTATAATTGTGAAAACGTGATTATGAATGCTAATCTAGTGATCAGAAACATCAAAGCGAGGCTAGATGTCTCAATTCAAGGTTACATAATAATATTTATATGTAAAAGGATTTGATTCTATAATGTTTGGAGTATTTCTGCGTGGAAACAGCTTATAATACTATTATGGTACTTCAATACGAATTTTCATCATCATCATCATCATCTTCAAAAGCAACATCACTGTCATCATCAACATCATTGGGGATCGTTGTTAAATTAATTCTCGCAGATTCTATTTCTGTATCAGAACATCTGCATAGATCGGTACATGGCAATCCGGGCACTTCATGTAAGTTGAGTTTGTCAGTTCGTTGTCTCCCTTGCTTCGCTGGTTTTTCTCCGGGTACTCCGGTTTTCCTCCCTCATTAAAAACGAACTAGTGAGATGAGTGTTGGGTGTACAGAATACAGAATGTAGTAAGAAGTGAGTGTGAGAGTCGTATTCCTAATAGACCTCTTTAGCTTTTTTTGTATGCAAATTGCCCATTTCAAACCATGTGATGTAAACATGATATTCTCTGGAGAATTGCTCCTTTATATTTCTGAAATGTATTCGTTCATATTGAAAGGACTAATTCTCCAGAGCACACCATGTTTACATCACATGGTTTGAAATGGGCAATTTACATACGAAGCTAAAGAGGTCTATTGGCAGTAATGCTAGATCGATTCACTCGTTAAAACTGAGTATTTATTATTTATTATTATCCAGCAGTTTCCTACACTGACAATGACTTGTTGAACAGCGTGTCTTGATACATCCACACTTTATGAGATGGATTACTGCCTCGGGTGCTGGTGATAGTGGTGTCATATTACTGGTGACCACTCATTTCTTGCAACTCCCACCCATACCCTTGTGGCGATGGTAAGGTAAGATTGACAGCTGTGTCATGTTCCCATATCATAGCTTGGTAGTGAGCTCTCTTGATGCCTTCTAGAAGTGCTGATAGTGTAGGTGGGAGACTCTCAGATTGGGCCTGCTTTTTCTTAAAAAGCCACCACCTAACCTCCTTGACTTGTGTGAAGTGCGTCATTTGGAATGCACAGTTTATGTACACACAAACTGCTCAAGCTCAGTCAAAGTTGCTTCTGATGGATTAAGGTTGGTACCAAGATCTCTAAGTGCAGCAAGGACATCTCTGCTACTTTCGTGAAATATCTTCCAGGATGTTAACTTGCCTTTACCAGCAAAGTTCCCAGTGTTATTTGCTCCAGTCATTGCATGGAATCCAGGTCAAGCTGCTGCTTTTTCTTCATCAATGGCTCTGAAGATTGGGTTCAATGGAATAACCCGGCGCCTCTGCCCAACACCAGTTACAAAGGACGTCAGTGTCTTTACATAGCTGTGGATACCGCCTGAGTGCAAGAGCAAGCACATCAGTGTCTGGGAAATGAATGGTCGTAGCACCAGAGGATGTAGCGTCTACAGCATGAAGTATCATTTTGGGGTCTGCTTCTTCTTGTTCACTTTCGTCTTTGTAGATGGGACTGACATGTCTTGGTGTGAAGCTTGACTGTTTAAGAAAAAGCAGGCCCAATCTGAGACACAGCTGTCAATCCTACCTTTCCATCGCCACAAGGGTATGGGTGTGAGTTGCAAGAAAATGAGTGGTCACCAGTAATATGACACCACTGTCACCAGCACCCGAGGCAGTAATCCATCTCATAAAGTGTGGATGTATCAAGACACGCTGTTCAACAAATCATTGCAGTCAGTGTAGGAAAGCTGGATTGCCATGCATCGATCTATGCAGATGTTCTGATACAGAAGATAGAATCTGCGAGAATTTAACAATGATCCCCAGTGATGATGATGATGATGTTGATGATGACAGTGATGTTGCTTTTGAAGATCATGATGATAATGATGAAAATTCGTATTGAAATACCATAATAGTAGTATAAGCTGCATGTTTCCACGCAGAAATACTCCAAACATTATAGAATCAAATCCTTTTATTATACATATAAATATTACTATGTAACCTGAAATTGAGACATCTAGCCTCGATCGCTTTGATGTTTCTAATCGCGTGTTTTTCATTCATGATCATTTTTCCACAATTGTACAAAATACTATGATAGAACTCTAAGTATGTTGCAGCTAAAATTTACCTATATATAGCAATTATAAGCATTTTGTAAATTGGAGCCTCGTTTCCATGTAACCACTTTCTAGTCACGAAAATCGTGATAACTCTGATAACTTATAGCTAATGGTTTGGTGTTAATTGATCATCTCTAATAATTTCATGACCATTTGTCATAAATAACATGTTTTTTATGGCCAAAAGAGCTTCATCCTCGTTTCCATGCTAGAGGTCGGATGGCCATTTTTAATAATAATAATAATAATAATAATAATAATAATAAGTTCTTTATAAACGCATCATACAATAGTCTCGATGCTTTTTACAATTAATGAGGACGAAACAGTGGCAAAAGCTAAATAGAAGAAAAAATGGTATTAAATATTCCTAGTAAACAGGAAGGTTTTAAGTGAAGATTTGAAGGCAGCAACGGAGGCAGCGTGTTTTAAGTTTTCAGGGAGATTGTTCCAGAGTGCAGGTGCAGCCATTGAGAAAGTTCTGTCGCCAAAAGTAGAAGTTCGGTTTAATATGCCCTTAACGGGCATACTAGCAAGTTGACAGACTGTCAACAAAGTTTTTATTGTTCCTTAGGGATGTCTTAACATATCTAGATAGGTGGCTTGCTTTCTTCATACAAGTCACACGGGAGTACACATGCTGCTTGACTAGTCACAAAATCGCTAAAACAGCAACTCGGGTTTCAGCAAATTTCCAAGATAGCGATTTGTGATGACGACATTCAAAGTTTCAGCCAATGAGCGCGCGCGTTATGTTGTAGTGACGTCATCTGTGTGTCTGTCCTCTAATAACACATGGCTCTCGACCAATCAAATCGCGCGTAATATACCAATTATTATTTAACAAATAGAACAGCTTCATCTGTGCTCCGTTCAGTTATAAAGCACTTAGAAAGTAACGATAGCACTCGAGAAGTGAGGAGAAACACTCGCCTACGGCTTGTATTTCTCCCTACACTTCTCTCGTGGTATCGTTACTTCCTGCGTGCTTTATAACTGAACGGAGCACAGATGAAGCTGTTCTGTTTGCTTTATAATATAATAACTATGAATTTATGGCAAGACATTTGAGGATTCTGCTGTGTTTTTTTTTTTTTTAAGGTTGGTGTCTACTAATGTCCGCGCGCACATAGTTCTGCGCACATTGTGACGTAAAATAGCACAGGAAGCCCATTTTGTGTTTTCTGGAAAACTTCAAAAAGTGCAGTGAAATCGAGTCAAATTCACCGAAGAAAGAGTGAATGCATGTCAATTTTCTATAAATAATCAAACGATAAGTATAGATTCCCTAAACAGTCTTCTTGCTAAGTTTCAGAGCACAATATATATTGTCAATGTTGCCCGGATCAATCGGATAGTTCAAGGCATCCTAATTTAAAGCGACTTACTTTTGTATAAACTATTCCATTTTCGGCACTACATATCGAAAATTAATCCACCTGATATGCAGATCGTTTCATATAATAATAATCAAGTTAAGGAAAGCCATGAATGTCTTCAATGTTTGATCAATCACTTGCAAAACGTTGACCGAGTCGATAAACAACACAATATTCAATAAAAACAAGACAAAACTGACCAGCTAATAAATATATTTTATTTGCATTCATTACTTACCAGAACAGTTCACAAATGTGCAATGAATATGTGGAATAACGAAAGTTCTTTTCCACTGAAATTTGCATTTTGAAGTCAACTACTTGCACGTTGTTCGCGATCATTTCGACGAATAATTTCAGGTTTTCCTTTCGTATTATCGACTAATGATTGACGTGAAGTGAAGATAAACATTTCATAAAGCACTCTAACCGAGGAAAAGTCCTATTTCCTCTCATATTAGCCAATATTTCTTGAAGAAGTTTGCCAAAAACACGAGTTGCGAACCACAAGATCAACGACGACAATAGTGACTTACTAGGGAGGGCTGGGGAAAATGTGTCTATCGCGACTTTCAAATTGATAGAATATATAACTTTTGACGACAATAACTTTTTAAAATGCATGGATACCCCATTTTCTCTTCTTCTCAATAGTTTCAATGAGGTTTAAGGAATTTGCATTCAAAAAATATCCGAACAATAATTGACATGGAATATAGATTTTTACCGGAAAATGTACTTTTTGACAGTATTCCATAGAAGCGGTAACGGAGGAAAACATAGCTATAAATAAAATGATTCATGGGAAAACCTTCTATTTTTCCTTTTCTCTTTAAAGAAATTTCTAATTGTAAGTCGAAAAACTGTGTTTATGGAATTTGTTTATGAATTTACAGTACTAAATAAATATTTTAATGTAAATGTTGAATATTGCTGGTCAGCGGTTATTTACGATGTTCGTCATTAATTATCTCCGTTTAGTGCATGGATACCCCCAAATTTTGTTTCACAAATCAATTGCTTTAATGATGATCAACATGTTTTATATGGAACTTTCCAAACAAAATTGGGTCGCCATTAGTAGGCACCATCCTTAATTTAATACAATTTTAGTGAGTGAAGTGCGCGCGCTACTGACGCCAGTTACGCCATCGAGCGCGCGTTGGGTTTGTTTTCTTCAGTATTTTGGTCTTTTTGAAAAATAGCGTCATCAAACCGTGCTCCGTTCACAGGCAGCCCAACCATTCCTTTTGAGGCTACTAAATAATTCAATAA
Source organism: Actinostola sp. cb2023 (assembly GCA_033675265.1). Taxonomy (NCBI): domain Eukaryota; kingdom Metazoa; phylum Cnidaria; class Anthozoa; order Actiniaria; family Actinostolidae; genus Actinostola; species Actinostola sp. cb2023. The sequence continues at coordinate 138,248 of JAUJYZ010000293.1, forward strand.
AAAATGATATTTGCGTTTTTTTATGGGCTTCCTGTGGTAGAGCGCGCGCGCATTTATATATTGGGTTCCCTGTGCATAGAAATGTATGGTGTTGGGATCCCTGTGTGCGTTCTGCGGGATGCGCCCGCAGCAAATGTGTATATTTACATTCACACCTTGTTTCAATATACACATTGCTGCGTCCCGCAGGACGTACACAGGGATCCCAACATTATACCTTACTCAACACAGGAAGCCCAATATATAAATGCGCGCGCGCTCTACCACAGGAAACCCATCAAAATTAAGACACAAATATCATTTTATTGAATTATTAAATAGCCTCAAAAGCAATGGTTGGGCTGCCTGTGTCCGTTCTCTGATAAAGCACAGTTTTCAGCCAATCAGAGCGCGCGGATTAGGCATAAGTAGATTGTGCTCGGCAACTTTTGAGCAACTTTTGGCGTTTTGAGCAACTTTTTGTAGGACCAGCAACCTAGGGCAACTTTTGCCTTCCTTGGCAACTTTTGAGCAACAAATTGGTATAAAATCGATCCAAACCATCAAAAAGTTCGTTATTTCATCTAAAAAATAATTTTATCAAAGCAGATTTTATTAAAACTAGGCAGGATCCCATAAATGGCTCCCAAATGGCTCTGGACTCACTCGCTTTACGTGTGCCCACGAAATCTGGACAGCGGCTATATTTATAACGGGCGCTTAAATATCCAGCGGTTATTCGCTGCAACATGAATTGCCGCCGGCCATCTTTGCTGTAGTGCTTTTAATGATTGGAAGAATATTTAATGAAATTGTTGAAATGAAAACAAACAAACAAACATGTTTTGAGCATTTATCTAGAACAAACGACTCTAGAGAGCAAGCAACTTTTTTAAATTGTGGTGGCAACTTTTGGATATATTAGCAACTTTAGAGCAACTTTTGGCTATATTTTCAAGCAACTTTTCCCAAATTTACTAGCACAATCTACTTATGCCTAGCGCGGATTGACTTGACTACATAATAAATAAAAATAGATAGAAATATAATAGAAATATAAATATATCTTTATTAAAAATAATAATGGTGTAGGAATTATGAGCTGTAAAAACATTAGTTGATGAATTTCGAGAAATAAAAGTCATAGTGATTACCTACTAATAATGCCTTTTCATGATGAAAGTTTGACGGGTCGGGAAAATATTTCTGACCCGAAAGGCAGTGGGCCGCTTTAACAGAGACTTTCTCTTAAGTTGGAACCGTTTGAAAATGTTATTCATTTTTTGATCATCCATCCAACCCACAATCAACCATTGGTGTATTAATTAATATGTATTAGACTAATGTCTATTTCACATGTTTTGGAAAATTGATTGCTTTGCTGACCGCGAAAACAGCAGGATATAATGCCTTAATACCAGGGGATACTCGCGGAATTAAAGTGCTACTTAGACGAAAATCGATCGAAAATTTAATTTAGCTGAAACTTCATTGAATAATTCTTCAATGGTCTAATGATAACTAGTTAAAATATTTTTTCGATATTCCAGAGGGAAGTACTATATTTTCATGAATCTTTAGAGGTGTCAGTGACGTCATCTACTCAACCCAACATTCAGTTCCATACATTTCTTTGTATTTTGCAAGTCAAAATATCTCAATGTTTTGTTCAGATAACAGCTCTACATTGGAGAAAACTGGTCAGACAATCAATCCTAAGCACAAATAATGTAAGAAAACTCCTTCACCCAAACTTTTAGCTTCATAGAAATACAATAATTCAAGAAACTAAACACAAAGAAATGTATGGAGCGAAGCTGTGTTGATTGTTAGGGTTGAGTAGATGACCTCACTGACACTTCTAATTTTTAAAAAGATTCATAAAAATGTAATACTTCCCATAGGAATTTTGAGAAAACACATTAACCAGTAATTGTATGGCTCTTTGAGATTATTCCAGTGAAGTTTCAGCTAAATTAAATTTCGGTCGATTTTCGTCTAAGTAGCACTTTAAGGTACCATGGGACCTTCGTGACACTGTTCATTTAAAGCCGCGTAGCGCGCTAACCACTCGTCCAACATGTATAAAAGTATACATTTTCTTAAAGCTGAATAAATGCAGATTCTAAGTATGCTGGAGATTATTTCCTATTTTGTAAATATATTTTGTTATTGCACATTTTAGAAAATTCGACCGGCCTTGTTCAAAGAGAATTTTGCACGCGGTAATTCAATCGATTTTTAAACGGAAATTGCCACGTGTCTCCGATTTCCAATAAACGCTTTTGTTGAGGAGATATTTGCTGTCAAAGTTCATTAATGTGTTTTTAAGCGATTTACACATAAATCATCAAATAACATTTAAACGAGGCAACGTATCAACAATCGGAGACACGGTTTTTTAGAACAAACTTTGCTCATTACAATGCCACTTTCCGTTTAGAAATCGATTGAATTCCCGCGTGCAAAATTCCCTTTGAACAAGGCCGGTCGAATTTTCTAAAATGTGCAGTAACAAAAAATATTTACAAAATAGGTAATAATCTCCAGCATATTTAGAATCTGCATTTATTCAGCTTTAAGAAAATGTATACTTTTATACATGTTGGACGAGTGGTTAGTGCGCTACGCGGCTTTCAGTGAAGAGTGGTCACGAAGGTCCCCTGGTACCTTAAGGGTTTTTCAAAATTGATTCTCAAATATGGTATCGTTGTATCGGCGTAACAACATCTAGAGGAGTTATTTACAGGTGCTATCTTACCGTTAACTCCAAGTCCAAGAGCAGCAATCACACAAGTCATCTTGACTAACACATTAAAAATTAACATTCTTGTCGAAGGGTAAACAGCGACAGTGAACTGTGTGAGTCAAATGTGAAATTGTTTCGCCGCACAACACTAGTGAACAATTAAAACATTAACTTATAATGAAAAACAAAGAAACTTGATGCAAGGAGACATGCGATTGGTCAATTTAAACACCCTCGGGCCATGATTGGTTGAAATGGAGTCTGTCTATATTTCATTAATTAATTATTAATCTTGAGATGAAATTAATACACATTATAACACGAGCCAAATAATGGGCTTTACCCTCGGGCCAATGTGTGCTTATGGAAGTGTTTACAAGTAAAAAGTTTCAAATTGCATCAGTAGTATTGATCGAAGTGTCGTCTTTATAGCCACCGTGAATCCCGTGAATACATGTGACTGCGGTCCGAAATATCTCGAAGCATACGAACATATCCAGATAAGTAATCGTAAGTAGTTCGGCATACGAAGATATTCTGATAAGTAACCGGAAGGAGTTCGGGATACAAAGATATTCCGATGAGTAACTGGAAGGAGTTCGGCATACGAAGATATTCCGATAAGTAACCGGAAGGAGTTCGGCATACGAACATATCCCGATAAGTAACCGTAAGCCGAGTTCGATTGTGCTCGCGTGAGCCAGAAACTTAGCCTGCGTAGCGGCGCTCTGGGGGGAGGAGGAAAGGGGAAAGGCATACGAATGTATTCCGATAAGTAACCGTAAGGGTCGAGTTCGGTTGTGCTTGCGATTGCGACAGTTGTTGCATAATACTGTTTTAAGGAATACAAAATGCATGAAAAATGGCATTGATAATAGTCGTCCGTTAATCACAGCATTTCAGAGTCTTTAAAGGCTATACAAAATCGCATGAAAATCGTATACTGTTGATACAGGTATTTAGATAATTGATTCTTACCTGAAACGACTGGTACAAGGATTGCAAACATTCGCTGAATTGTCTTAGACATATGGAGATTAACTGAGTACCGGCTTTTGGAGCCGGAAAATAGCCCCGAAATACTTATATAGAATCGCCGCATTTAGCAAAGAGCTTAGAATATTGTAGGAAACAAGTCATCTTTACTGGTGAAATGAACTAGAATCTCGGACTTCGTACCTTAATTATCACTTGTTTTTAATTAGGTTGTCGATTTCTTTTAATTTTGGCACTAGATGAATTGTAATTTGACTATTACCCAAAGTTTGGGTCGTATAATTTAAATATAATAATAATAATTAATACAGGGTTAATAGGGTTAATATGAGTGTTATAATATAATTTAAACTATATATTTCTAACAATGTCTTAAGAAACCTTAAAACAGAAAAAGAAAGGAAATATAGTTTCGAAAATATATTGTAGTAAAATTAGTTTGCATAATCAATTGACAAGTAATTTGCATAAACCGGCTTCAAAGCAGCTCAGCTACAAACATGTAATTTTTTAAGTACCGATATTCTGAAGTAGAGAAAATATGGTAAATATCAGGGTATGCAACATTGAAATTTGCCATTTTTTGAGAAATTGGGAAACAATCACTCATTTCCACATAATAATTACCACAATAAAATATTTTTGATAGATTTCAATTTTATTTGAAAGCAGTTATTTTTACAAAACATATTAGTATATTTTACCAGTGAACATACAGTGGTATACAAATTACAATCTTTGTTATATTTCTTTATCCTGGTAAATTGGTGATAAATTCCATAATTTTTCTCTGGTCGAAGCCCAAAATGTGTTCGGAAATTTCCGAACACATTTTCAAAAATACATGGTAAATAGTAACACCAAGTGGGCGAAGCCCAAAATGTGTTCGGAAATTTCCGAACACATTTTCAAAAATACATGGTAAAATAGTAACACTGAGTGGACGAAGCCCAAAATGTGTTCGGAAATTTCCGAACACATTTTCAAAAATACATGGTAAATAGTAACACTGAGTGGATGAAGCCCGAAATGTGTTCGGAAATTTCCGAACACATTTTCAAAAATACATGGTAAAATAGTAACACAGAGTGGCCGAAGCCCAAAATGTGTTCGGAAATTTCCGAGCACATGTTCTATTATACATTAATAATAATTATATTATTATTATTATTATTACATGTATGGTTATTAAATTGTGGTAAAATTCTAAAACTCAATGGCCGAAGCCAAGACTAGATACATAAAAATACTAATAAGGTATAAATAAAATGTATCAATACTGCACATATATATTTTGTACAGACTGTTCTCTTAGCTACATGTAGCTAGCTATAGCTACATCCATTTGTCCAGCACCATGATTTGTTAGATTTGTTCATGCTTCACTCTATTGAAGAAAAACATACAAAAGTGTTTAAATATGAAATCAAAATTGTAAAAACTTAGGCAAAGTTAACCATGGCATGTAAAATACATGGTATACATGTACTTATTTATAATATTATAAACTATATGTGTATGTGTACATTGTACATGTACCTCCCAAGAACGTGCGATTTGATTGGTTGCTGAGCGTGCATTATTTTTGTATAGATGCACAGCGCAGCGAAAAGAAAGCAGAAAGCCTGACAGTGTTTAAAACTAGTTTTATGTTATAAAGCGAATAGAAGTTGACTCTCTGTGCTTCTATACAAAAATAATGCACTTCTGAGGTCTTGAAAGCAGCTGAATGCACTTGTATTCCGCTCGTGCATCCACTAGCAGCTTTCAAGTATTTTTGTATAGAAGCATGGAGAGTCATCTTCTATTATTTAATTATAAAATAAGTACATGTATGATATAACGTGAGCTCTGATTGGCCAAAGGATGCATAATGTGCATGTTCTGTGAGAGCATACGCACAGTGCACGTGCGCGCAGATATTCAAACATTTTTGCAACGAATAAAATTAAAAACTTGCTTTAAGGTAATGCGATCGTGCATTCGTGCGCATTTTTCCTGCGCATGATATTCAACGGCGATTATCTAAAAATCTAAGTCGGTGACCTATGCTGATTTTTCCACTGTAAGTCTAGGTCAACTAAAGCTAGAAAATATCAAAAAATGAAGACAGGTCTTCGAGCTATTTTTTGAGTAAATCTACGAAGTGTTCATTTTCGAACTACTTTTCATTGGTTGGGCTTCCTGTGGTAGAGCTCTTTCAATATGGCGGATCAAGCATTTTAATATTCAACGGCGAATATCTAAAAATCTAACACGGTGACCTACCCTGATATTTTTGCCCTGAGTAGGTATTTACGAAAGCTAAAACATATCAAAAAATGAGGGTAGGTCTTCGAGCTAAATTTTAAGGAAATCGCCAAAATGTCCAAAAATAGGATCGTAAAGGACGGTCAAAATGTATTGTTTTTGAAATTTTGGCTTTGAAAACTTATTGTTCGACACAATAAAATGACAAATTTCTGTTTTTTCATTATATTATGTTAACATATGTATCATTTGAAAGTATTGCTTTTATTATTACCGACTTATACGGATAGCAAGAGCTTGTAATTCCATTATCCATTTTTGCCAGAAAAGATGGCCGCAAGCCCCATCTTTGAAAAATTATATCTTCTCAATGGATTCGGTGACCCCCATTTTTTATTTCATTTTTCTACTCTAGCACTCAAAATCAATATTTGTGCCAAGTTTAAAAAGAATTGTTCGACAAAAAATTGCACGATCGCATTACCTTAAAATCATACTTGTAATTTATAAACAAAATAGAAAACGCGGCAGTTGTGCTCTATCGAGTTATAAGCACTTGGGAATTGAAAGAAGACTCGAGAAGCGCGAGAAGCATGCTCGAGGGTATCTCCTAACACTTCTTTCATCTTCTTCCAATTCCTGCGTGCTTCTATAGATAACTCGATAGAGCATGCTGCCTCGTTTTCTATTTCTTCAATATATATAGTTAATTGCATAATCGTTGTCCGGTTGAAAATCATAAATCATAGAAGCTGAGACCGCAAGAATGGATGGGAAATCAGTTCATGACCCACATTGCATACAGATAAATTCAATGTTCTCATAGTTTTGAAGGTATATGAGCTATTTAACTAAGATCCTACAAGTCTGGATAAAAATGTCGATCATTTGACGGGGTTATTTGAGAGTTTTAATTTCCCAGAATTCCTTTTGGTCATAGCTTTCATGATTTTCAACCCGACAACGAGTATGCAATAAGCTATATACACAATATAGAGTGATGGCACTAAGCTGTGAAACAGATATTAGCCATGTAGATATAAATAAACTGTAATTCCATTGTTTTCTTTTGTTTTGACTATTTATAGTCATACATTTGTAACATCATCATAATAACTGATAACAGTAATAATAAAAATTGTATACACATGTATGTATATTATGGAAGGAAAACTAATAGATACATGTAAGCTTATTTATATTTATATACACAACAACGTCCGTTGGACGTTATGCACCTATCATCGGTTATCCCCTGGGGGGGGACCCCGGGCAAATACAGGTTTGCATGGGGACTTTTAGGGAGGTTTGAATGCTATTTCTCCCTGGGGGAGGGGAAAATGACGGAGATTTGTTGGAATTTTTTTAGTGTCATCAGAGAACTTGCGTGATGATACTAAAAACGGCTGCGAAGGAGGCTACTCTAGGAGGGGCATTTGTTTGTTGTATGTCCCCACTTACCAGGGGGAAATTAACAACTTTGACAGGCCCTTTTGCAAAGTCCCCTCCCTTGCCCGGGGTCCCCCCCCAGGGGATAACCGATGATAGGTGCATTAAGCGGGGCAATTCGAATATGTCGATCCCTTTATTATTGGTAGTGGGGGAAGAAACACCAGCACACTTGGGACTTATTTGTAAGGATGGCTACATGAATGGTATTTCATTACCGTTATGGGCTTTTGTATCTGGCATGTACGTATCATCTCGTCCATCGACATCAGGAAGGAGTATTAAAGTTTACAACTTGGAAAATTTCAGCTTGTCATCAGTCTGCTTTATCATCAGTTCTAATACACTTTCCTGGGTTCATTGTACGATTTGTCTGCTCGTTTTCCAACTGTTGTGCAGGCTGGTTAGCTTTGAGACCTCTGCTGTAGTTCGTTGTATTCTTATCGCCAGTAAATACGACGAATTACCCAAAAGGAAAAAGCACAGAACAAACCGTCAACAACATGGCGGACACGAGAATAACTAAAAACAGTCAGGCGTTGCACGACTAGCTCCATATTTGGAATATATCCCCTGCAGCGCTGCACTCTGATTGGCTTAGAACACGGTTTTGAATTCTTGTGAGCGCCATTTTGTCATTCTTCGGTTGAGCAACGAACATAAAACGTGCAGTGGAAACTGTCAGCCGAATAACCACTCTTTTCTTCTACTAAATCCCTGGAGAACGACATGGACCAATTGACATGTGTGGCAGAGTGTTGTTTCTTGACAAACATGCGGGATTCAAGAAAGTGTGCTGCTTTCACAAGGTAAGATTCGATCGATCCTTATAATACATTAAGCCTTTAATATTAAATATAGGAATGAATGAAGCCATTCATTGATTCAAAAAGCATTCTTCAAACACATGCCAAAAGGCCTGATGTACAGTAATCCAGATCAAAGAATGCTTAGATTATAAACAAACCAATGCTTTGTTTAATACTTTGCTAAAAACAGTAAATAAGCCTCAGGTTTATTAATTGCAACAGAACAAAATTACCCTGCTAGATGAGTAGATCAGACAGAGGCTCCTTTTTATCCCATCCCTTTCTTACATGTATATATATTTATGTTACATGTGTGATCTCTTCTTGATACATAATTGTTGAAGAGTAATAAAGTAGATGTACACATGTAGATGTTCTTCAGAGATTTGAACTGATTTATTACCTGCATGTAGGGTTAAAAAAGGAAAGAAACCATACATGTATCTACTGATTATTTCAGTTGTTATGTATGATGTTTTAAAACAACTTATACAAATAATTATTATTATACTTATATAATAATAATTATTATTATGAGTGTATTTCATCTAGAGGTTATTCAGTATATTGTGTATACAGTGTGTACATGTACATGTATATCGTAGAATCCCGGTTATAAGCCCTGGGCTTAAATAAGGGTTTTGTGGTGGGCTTATGCATCTATCAGCGGTTTCCCTGTGGGGTCGACCCCCGGGGCACCCACGGGAACCCAGGGGGATTTGTCGAGATTTTCAGAAAAAAGCTGTTATTGCTAATTCATTGTAAGAATTTATCAACAAAGGTACCATGGTACATGTGTGGAGATCAGTAAAAATAACTCAGCAAAATTGTTCCCTTTGTTGTCAGTTATATCAATGGTCTGGAGTCCTTATGTTTAGCCCCTGGGGTGGGGATATGTCAAAAATTTATGTCCCACACCCAGAGGTATTTGATGAAGTTTGATAGGGCATTTGGACAAATCCCCCAGTCCCCGGGGGTCGACCCCTGGGGGAAGCCGCTGATAGATGCATTATAATCGGGGCTTACAACCGGGGGGGGGGGGGGGGGGGGCTTATAAAAGCGGAGGAAAATAACCTCTGAAATCCATTCTATTTAAAGAAACAATGTTTATAATCGTGACCATTTTAGTTAAACAGTGTTCATACAACAATAACAGCTCAGGAAAAACTATAATCTGAGTGGATTTTCAAGCAATGAGCTACCGTATATACTACTGTCTCATTTGCTACAATGTACATACACCTATAATTGCTTGATTATTGTTTCCTGTATATGGTACCCTGTATGGGGAGGAGTAAATGAAGGGGGCCTATAACCGGGGGGGCTTATAACCGGGAGGGCTTATATTAACCGTGAAGGCTTATAACCGGGAGGAAATTTCTGTTAGCAGACAGGTGGGCTTATAACCGGGGGGGGGGGGGGGGGGGGGGGGGGGGGGGGGTGGGGCTTATAACCAGGATTCTATGGTATAAGTATACCATGTATTTCACATATCACGGTTAACTTTGCCTAAGTTTTTACAATTTTGATTTCATATTTAAACACTTTTGTATGTTTTTCTTCAATAGAGTAAAGCATGAACAAATCTAACAAATCATGGTGCTGGACAAATGGATGAAGCTATAGCTAGCTACAATGTACATGTAGCTAAGAGAACAGTCTGTACAAAATATATGTGCAGTATATGGATACATTTTTATTTATACCTTATTAGTATTTTTATGTATCTAGTCTTGCTTCGGCCATTGAGTTTTAGAATTTTACCATATACATGGTGATTTAGAAAATGTGTTCGGCTTCGGCCACTCTGTGTTACTATTTTACCATGTATTTTTGAAAATGTGTTCGGAAATTTCCGAACACATTTCGGGCTTCGTCCACTCAGTGCAAGGGCGCTAGGACAAAGACGTTGTGTTTATTTGAATAGTAATAAATATGCTACGAGTTGTACTTATCTGTTAGTTGCCTGGCCAAACGAACGTTTCAATTTGAATATATATGTCAGTTCCAGTCCGATATATTGTCGTTTCTTATTCGGACGTATCATTGACCTTTCTGGCCTCTGTTGTCCCCTACTAGTTGCCAGTAAGTTGATTCCTGGCCAAACGAACGTTTCGATTTGAATTTATGTTCCAGTCCGCTCTCTGCCAAACGTATAGTTAGTTATCAGTGTTAGCTAATAAGTTAATCAAATTCGCCCTAGCATCACTAGAAGAGGAGGGGGTAGGCAAACAGAGGCTTATCTATTGTCCTCTCGTCTGCTGCTATAATTGAATTATTTTGACAGGTACGGGGGCAGGCGACGACAGACTTGACTTAACTTACCCGACTAACGCTCTTACCGAGGGCACCCATGAGCGGGTCAAAGTTCGACGCTAAACTGATAAACAAAGCGTGACTGCCCGGCAGGATATCAGTTCAGTTCAAGTAGCAACGGATTATCTTCACTATAAATCATATAAGACATATATATATGTTAGCTCATTTCCACTGGACAGCATTTAGGGTTAATATAGCATTGCGAAATTTGTCATGGTTTTGACTGACCGGAACTGTGAAAAGCTTTCGCAACAACCGTACGTACGTACTTACATCCTCGGGGATTTCCTCACTTCTCGTGCAGCTATGGCTCTTGATCGTGACCAAAATTATGTCTTAGAAATTATACGAAAAGGTTTTAATATTTTTTTAACTGGTGAAGCTGGAATCGGTAAGAGCGTTAGTCGGGTAAGTTTAGTCAAATCTATCGTCACCTGCACCCGTTTATCAGTTTAGCGTCGAACTTTGACCCGCTCATGGGTGCCCTCGGTAAGAGCGTTAGTCGGGTAAGTTAAGTCAAGTCTGTCGTCGCCTGCCCCCGTACCTGTCAAAATAATTCAATTATAGCAGCAGACGAGAGGACAATAGATAAGCCTCTGTTTGCCTACCCCCTCCTCTTCTAGTGATGCTAGGGCGAATTTGATTAACTTATTAGCTAACACTGATAACTAACTATACGTTTGGCAGAGAGTGGACTGGAACATAAATTCAAATCGAAACGTTCGTTTGGCCAGGAATCAACTTACTGGCAACTAGTAGGGGACAACAGAGGCCAGAAAGGTCAATGATACGTCCGAATAAGAAACGACAATATATCGGACTGGAACTGACATATATATTCAAATTGAAACGTTCGTTTGGCCAGGCAACTAACAGATAAGTACAACTCGTAGCATATTTATTACTATTCAAATAAACACAACGTCTTTGTCCTAGCGCCCTTGCTCAGTGTTACTATTTTACCATGTATTTTTGAAAATGTGTTCGGAAATTTCCGAACACATTTCGGGCTTCGTCCACTCAGTGTTACTATTTTACCATATATTTTTGAAAATGTGTTCGGAAATTTCCGAACACATTTTGGGCTTTGTATGGTGTATAAAGTATTCTTTACATCAACTATGTACCACAGGGTTTAAAACAACATATTTAAAATCAATTTAACCAGTTTTTATATTGTAGTAAAAGTTATAGAAAATCAATGAGAAATTTGCCATTGACCATTGGTACATTTATATCATAAACTCTCTGATTGTTGACATTCTTTGTAATTTGGTAAGAAAAGAACCCAATAGTATTGAAATAAAACATTGACCTATTTGTATGTGTTTGGTGAGATTTATTCTAATCACTTGCTGTTCTTGCTGACTTTGGAAACTTTGGTTGAAATATGAAGGAATTTGAGAAATTCCTGCCATCACATCGGTAAAAAATAGTGTATTTATGACAAATTTTGCCAAAATGTCTACTTCAGAATATCGGAACTTTAAAAATTACGTGTTAACAGTGCCGCCGAACGCGTCACAACGTACAGTTTATAGTTTATAATTGAGAAAAAAAGATCATATTCGATCTATTTATACCTGAAAATAACGTTTAGTCACAGTTTATTTCAATGCTAATTTGCATATGTAATGCAACATTTTAGCCGAAAACACGAAAAGTTCGAGGTTGCTGTAGAGAAGATAGATAAAAAGCGCAAAATGTTTTTATGATTTCAACTTTCCCAACCTTCAATTATTAGAATGCAATAGAAACTTTAAGAAATCCATTATGGCCTTGGGAGATAAAAGCTATTTAGTAAGGGATGGATTGTCATGATTTAGAAAAGCCGTAAAACGGGTATCAACTACCTATTATCCTCCTTTTTCCCTTTTTCGTTAACATTCAAAATTTTGTGTAATTGATACACTTGAATGGATGTATAAGTCAGGAAAAATAATAGTTTATTCCAGGGTTTTATATTTTGCGAGCTGTGACGTCTTAAATATGTGCAATTTTCAATTGAAAATAAATACAAATTAAGCGACGACGGTGGTATAGTTAACAAATAGATGCCATTTTCCCGTGCGTCTGTACTCTTATAGATGCACAGATGACGTCAAAATGTGGTGAGAACAAAAAAGTACGCCACGAGACGAAGTCGAGTGGCGTGACTGTTGTTCTCACCACATTTTGACGTCTTCTGTGCATCTATAAGAGTACAGACGCACGGGAAAATGGAATCTATATGTTTTATATAATATCTAGATGGCTTAGTATTATTCATTTGCTTTATGATAAATTCTTCACTCGTAAAAACGGATAGAAAAGAGCATACTACCTTGTCGTTGAAAAGTACAAAAATAACGAAAACAAATGAAATATTTCATAAAACTTAACTTTATTATTTATCTCTTTACCTTGTAAATCTTTCTTATACTTCAGAAAGCCATTTTCCAGATTTGCAGCAATATTTTCTTCTTTTGACAGTCATATTGTAAAAAACTGCCGATCGAGTGACAAAGTCAACAACAAAAAGCTCAAAATCATCACCTAAACATAGCTCAATCATCTTGAAAACCCACACAATTTAAAGGATAATTCTTGTGAACAGTTTCATGAACATTATATGTTACGGGTGTTAGCAACTCGGGTTTCAGCAAATTTCCAAGATGGCGATTTGTGATGACGACATTCAAAGTTTCAGCCAATGAGCGCGCGCGTTATATTGTAGTGACGTCATATGTGTGTCTGTCCTCTAATAACACATGGCTCTCGACCAATCAAATCGCGCGTGATATACCAATTATTATTTAACAAATACAACAGCTTCATCTGTGCTCCGTTCAGTTATAAAGCACGCAGGAAGTGACGACGATAGCACGAGAGAAGTGTAGGGAGAAACACAAGCCGCCGTAGGCGAGTGTTTCTCCTCACTTCTCGAGTGCTATCGTTACATCCTAAGTGCTTTATAACTGAACGGAGCACAGATGAAGCTGTTCTATTTGCTTTATTATATAGAAACTATGAATTTATGGCAAGACATTTGAGGATTATGTTGTGTTTTTGAATACAATTTTAGCGAGTGAAGTGCGCGCGCTACTGACGCCAGTTACGCCATCGAGCGCGCGCTGGGTTTGTTTTCTTCAGTATTTTGGTCTTTTTGAAAAATAGTGTCATCAAACCGTGCTCCGTTCTCTGATAAAGCACAGTTTTCAGCCAATCAGAGCGCGCGGATTGACTTGACTATATAAATAAATAAAAATAGATAGAAATAGAATAGAAATAGAAATAGATCTTTATTAAAAATAATAATGGTATAGGAATTATGCGCTGTAAAAACATTAGTTGATGAATTTCGAGAAATAAAAGTCATAGTGATTACCTACTAATAATGCCTTTTCATGATGAAAGTTTGACGGGCCGGGAAAATATTTCTGACCCGACTGAAGGCAGTGGGCCGCTTTAACAGAGACTAGCCCCTTTCTCTTAAGTTGGAACCGTTTGAAAATGTTACTCATTTTTTGATCATCCATCTAACCCACAATCAACCATTGGTGTATTGATTAATATGTATTAGACTAATGTCTATTTCACATGTTTATGAAAACCACCATTTTAGAACTATATAGCACTAGCTGGCTTAAAAAGACTTCAACACTCGGCTATATGTACCGATACTGAGTACTACTCCCCCCGTGCTTACTAGTCTTCAACCCAAACCACCGTGTATTCGCCTCACCATGGAAGCCGCTGGCTGCGTATGGAAGCCGCTGGCTGCGTACCAGCATTTCAGCCTCCTCGTATCAACTTCGAAATTGCATTTTTGGAAAATTGATTGCTTTGCTGACCGCGAAAACAGCAGGATATAATGTCTTAATACCAGGGGATATTCGCGGAATTAAAGTGCTACTTAGACGAAAATCGATCGAAATTTAATTTAGCTGAAACTTCATTGAATAATTCTTCAAGGGTCTAATGATAACTAGTTAAAATCTTTTTTCGATATTCCAGAGGGAAGTACTATATTTTCATGAATCTTTAGAGGTGTCAGTGACGTCATCTACTCAACCCAACATTCAGCTCCATGCATTTCTTTGTATTTTCCAAGTCAAAATATCTCAATGTTTTGTTCAGATAACAGCTCTACATTGGAGAAAACTGGTCAGACAATCAATCCTAAGCACAAATAATGTAAGAAAACTCCTTCACCCAAACTTTTAGCTTCATAGAAATAAAATATTTCAAGAAACTAAACACAAAGAAATGTATGGAGCGAAGCTGTGTTGATTGTTAGGGTTGAGTAGATGACTTCACTGACACTTCTAAAGATTCATAAAAATGTAATACTTCCCATAGGAATTTTGAGAAAACACATTAACCAGTAATTGGATGGCTCTTTGAGATTATTTTAGTGAAGTTTCAGCTAAATTAAATTTCGATCGATTTTCGTCTAAGTAGCACTTTAAGGGTTTTTCAAAATTGATTCTCAAATATGGTATCGTTGTATCGGCGTAACAACATCTAGAGGAGTTAATTACAGGTGCTATCTTACCGTTAACTCCAAGCCCAAGAGCAGCAATCACACAAGTCATCTTGACTAACACATTAAAAAATAACATTCTTGTCGAAGGGTAAACAGCGACAGTGAACTGTGTGAGTCAAATGTGAAGTTGTTTTCGCCGCACAACACTAGTGAAAAACATTGACTTCTAATGAGAAAAACAAAGAAACTTGATATTAATTAAACTATGTGGAAATGTGCAGAATCCAAGGAGACATGCGATTGGTCAATTTAAACATCCTCGGGCCATGATTGGTTGAAATGGAGTCTGTCTATATTTCATTAATTAATTATTAATATTGAGATGAAATTAATACACATTATAACACGAGCCAAATGGGCTTTACCCTCGGGCCAATGTGTGCTTATGGAAGTGTTAAAAGTAAAATGTTTCAAATTGCATCAGTAGTATTGATCGAAGTGTCTTCTTTATTGCCACCGTGAATCCCGTGACTACATGTGACTGCGGTCCGAAATATCTCGAAGCATACGAACATATCCCGATAAGTAATCGTATAAGGAGCTCGGCATACGAAGATATTCCGATAAGTAACTGGAAGGAGTTCGGCATACGAATATATTCCGATGAGTAACTGGAAGGAGTTCGGCATACGAAGATATTCCGATAAGTAACCGGAAGGAGTTCGGCATACGAACATATCCCGATAAGTAACCGTAAGCCGAGTTCGATTGTGCTCGCGTGAGCCAGAAACTTAGCCTGCGTAGCGGCGCTCTGGGGGGAGGAGGAAAGGGGAAAATGGAAAAAAAGGAGGGGGACTGGGGAGGAAGGGAAGAGGGAGCGCCTGCCATGACGCTATTGTTTTAGCGTTTACCGCCCTCTCGCTTCCAACCAATCACAGCTCAGTTAAAGTTTTACATATTTACTTCCGTTTCTCCCGGGTAAAGGTCAAGAATCTGTCGAAACTGTGATGTTGACAAAGCTTTATTGACGATCTCGACACGACAAGCGGCTCTCAAATCAAAGTCGTTATTGCTTATCCTTCAGTGTGAGATTCATCTATTACTAAAGCTATAAGTACTATTAAAATTATCACGGAATAGTGACGATTTCTTCAGGGCTTGTACTGAAAACCTTCGATCCGTTGCACACTCAACGGATACAAACACAATGGAGTGTTTGCCAGATTTTATTTCATCGAGGCTTTCTAAACTTCTCAGCCAGAGAACATGCAGACTGAGCCCAAGGGATTGAGCTTCGGCGATCTGATCGTTGATTATGCTATTGAGTGTCGTTACAACCACTAGTGAATTCAAAGCCTCGACATTAGTTGTGCGACAAGAGCAAGCGTTTGAAAATTCAAACTCTTCCCGTAGCCAGTAGGTAGAATAGCCACCAAGTGCCAATGCCGAATAATTGACGTATGGACTGATGCTGCTCTTCCTTTAGATCGAAACTTTCACCTCTTTTTAAACTAGATATAATACAATTCTTTTAAAAACTCTCTTCAAAATCTTCGTCCGCCATTCTGTACTCCAACGTATATTTCATCCAGAGATTGAAATGCGATGATTGACATCATACACCTCTCGACCAATAGGAATTTCCCGCACCCAGAATGAACGAGTATAAACGCTAAAACAATAGCGTCATGGCAGGCGCTCCCTAACCCTCTCCCTCCCCTTCCTCTCCCCAGTCCCCCTCCTTTTTTTTCTCCCTTTCCCCTTCCAATCCTCTCCAGATAGCCGCTACGCAGGCTACCAGAAACTAAGAACTTCCGATCCCCAATGAATTAAACCAATAATTATAAATTTTGAGAATTCTGTTTTTTCTAGAACGTCTGCTTTGTAAATCCGTCTGATCAGTTTCCATACAGCCCGTTTCCTTGACTTTTTGATGATTTCACCCCTGGTTTTACAGAAAAGACAAAGTTTCAAATAGCAAGAAACTGTACGTAAATACTAATGGCAGTCTGTCAACAAAATGTTTACACAAGCTTAATGGAAAAGCTCGTGTATGCATTTATTTTGAGTTGATAGTTATCACTTACAAAATTAACAACAAATTATAGGTTCAAAAATCCGAGGTTCATCAACTTAAAAATTATCGAAGCGACTCTGATCTCTCCCCCTTTAAATATATTTGTTATTGGACGCCATGCAGTTTGCATGTGCAAGGTCTAAACGCACAGAATATCTGATAACACAGAAGGTTGTTTATGAGAATACAGCCACCCACCAACTGTGTCATTAGTGTATGACATTCAGGTGAAAGCATACTACGCAATTCAGCCTTCTGGCTGCAAAGTTTTAAAGTGCCTATCACCCCTGTGAGATTGTTTAAAAAATATATTCAATATAAGCTGAATAGTTGGAGGGTTCAGTATTTTGTGACTTGAACCTTGCGTTTATGAGTTATAGAGGATTGAAATTTGATGACGTCAACCAAGGAATTTGCCATAATTTATTTAGACTTTTTCAAGAATAACTTATTTTTTTTAAATGGGCAAAAAAGTTATAAATTCATTTATAAAGACTGTGAAAATATTCTGTAAGTTTTCAAATGTCAATGATCAGCACAAAGGCATTTTTGTATAATAAATGATTCCTTAGTAGACGTCATGCAATTTGCATATTGAGATTTCAAACCTCTATAACTCATAAACGCAAGGTTCAAATCACAAAATACTGAACCCACCAACTATTCAGCTTATATTGAATATATTTTTAAAACAATCTCACAGGGGCGATAGGCACTTTAAGCTTAATAAACTATATATCTAAAGCATAACCACGTGATAATACCTACATCCTTGTAAATATAATAAAACCTTGAAAATAATGTCTTCAATGATTCAATTGGTGAACAAAATAACCTAGTGTACTGGCTAGTGTATCTTGTGAATGGATAGTCTATTTTTGTGGAAAGTACGTACTATGATCACAGGCAGCCCAACCATTGCTTTTGAGGCTACTAAATAAATCAATAAAATGATATTTGCGTCTTTGTTAATTGATGGATTTCCTGTGGTAGAGCGCGCGCGCAATATATATATAATACGTAGATATGCTGGGCTTCCTGTGTTGAGTACCGTATAATATTGGGATCCCTGTGCACATCCCGCGCGTCCCGCAGTACATGTGTATATTGAAACAAGGTATGAAACTAGGTCACGTGACAAATACGTTTTTGCTCCTAATCTTTGTCAATATGACGTGAAAATTCAATTTTTCTTCGAATAACTAAACTTTACCGTATTCTCTAAATACTTCATAAGTTTCAGCCGTCTAACTTCACCGTACGCGGATAAATTTTAATGTTGACATTTTGCGCCTCATGGACCGATGTGCGGCGGCGCACTTTAGTGGTGCACTTTTCCGTGAGGCAGTCGGATTTTACCTTCGAGAGAACATCGACAAGCGCTCGGCAAATCTAAACTATGATATTTTTGACAAGTTTTAACATTGATATGTTCACTAAACATAAGTCAAAACATCTACGATATACTTATATTTGTTTTCTGTTTTGACTTCTTTAACGTATTTGTTTTGTATTTTGATTTTTATCGATTAAAATGCTTCAAAATCAACGCATTGTGTTTTATAAATGCTGAATAGTCTCAATATTTAGTACTGCACAACACATTTTTGCTGTCACTATATCAGTACTTGTACCGCAAAATGACAAACAAACGTATTTATTACAACAATAAGTTTACTAGCTTTTTACACACTGTTTTGCCGTTCTTTCTGTGCAATTTATTCACTATATTGATCAGTAATAGCATGGATAATTAAATAATTGTACACAACCGACAAGTTGTGAATGATTGAATAACAAACATCAGAGTGGAAACGATAAGCTTACTTACGTTCTTACGAAACATACAGTTAAAATTATTCTGTGTTTCTCAGATGATAGTATTTGCTAAATGTGTTGTGCTATTTCAATGACAATAATGAACAACTGTTAAGTATATTTTAGTTCACTGCAGCTTCAACTGCTTCATGAGTCCATCGCCATTCATGTCTCCTTCGATGTCAGTGAATTTGAGTTCGTCTATATTTTTGCTTCAGATGGTTTATGCATATGGTCGGTTGGCGCTCCCTTGTGTCAGAAGAACTATAAGTAAAGTACAAGATTAGTCGAACACTTTCTAGATGAGACTGTCAAAATGTTTAAACAGATAAAGTACTATCAGTCATTTGAGAGCTATAGGTTCCTTGTTGAAGTGTATTTCGATCACTGACAACTACACAAGTCAAATATAGCTGTCATAATTTATGAAAAAAACGGATTTGTTGAGGAATACTTAAGCAGCCATTCTGCCCTAGTATAGGCAAGTCCTTTTATTAGAGAACATTTAGAGCAAATACTACGGGAAAACCTTGACAAAAATACTTTTAGTTCAGCTTACTTTTCAACAAAACTTTCTCACGTGTCGAGCACAACATATCCAAAAGTTTTTCCACCATTCAAAATGAAAAAGGACTACTTTAAAACAGTCAAATCTCTTCTAAATTTACTTGAGGTTGACATTAATTGTAAACTGCTAAACTTACCATGAATAGGGAATAGAATCCCAACGCTTACACCGAAAAAATCAGTCTTTCTTGAAATGAACTTCTCTTCCATGCCCCGCCATTAGCGACAAAATAACGACTTCACCCTGGGTACCCCCCACGGAATAGGCAAACGTGTAGATTGTCTACGTCTACGTAATTATGAAAAGCGCTGTAAAGACAGGGGTGTAGGTAGGATATTTCAATGGGGGTCCTACGCCAGTGTCGTATCAGGCCCGTAGCTGGCATTTTGAAGAGAGGGTTCGTTTCCGTTACCGAAAATAAGCCTATACATATGCCGGGCGTGCACCGACAAATTTGAAATCTAGGTCCTCTTAACGATAGTTCTTTCAATTTCAACGTACCGTTCAAGCTAAGGTAAAACGTTCACCAACAAAAGAACTTCATAGCTGCATGAAGCCAAAATATAAAATAAACTAGTCGTTGCATTTGCAAGTGCTGCTGAGCCGAACATGTTTGTCTGTCGTTGTACAGTACCGGTCAGAATATAGCGAACCAAAAAACGCGTTAATTTTGCGAGTGCGTTGCGTTTGAAAAAAACACGTATTCGCGTTTGCGTTTACGTATTTGGCAAGCGCGTTTGACTGAAAATATCAGTAAGACCGACACAATACAGGTTATTAAAAACTAATCGGCCAACTAATCACCAAACATTGCCTTGAAGCTTATTGATGCGAAGTACATGTAAACTTTCGAATTAAAGTGTATTGAGAGTTCAAATGTGTGACGTCGATCAAGCAGTTTATTTGTATTCATATCTCGGGTTCTACGTAACAAGGAACTATCAAACTTAGCTTAAATTAGAGCTTATAAGTTGAGAAACAGAATTGAGGCGTTTTATTGATGCGAAGTAAACTTTTGAAGTGTATTCAGAGTTCAAATGTGTGACGCCAAACAGCATACTATTCGCGGCAGTCCCTTTCATGTTCGTAGTAAGGAATGGAGATAATTCCGACCGCGACAAGGGCCGGTGAAACACCAAGTTCCATTCCCAAGACAACTAGTACGCCAATACTCAAACTACGAGACCACACCTCTATACGGAGCCGCCAATACTCAAACCATGCCGGAGACCACACCTCTAAGGGGCCGCCAAAACTCAAACAAAAGGAGCGCCAAAACTCAACAAACACTTACTATAGCGTACACCTATAACTAATGAATTTTGCCCTTCCTATATACAGGAACTTTTCAAGAAAAACACTTGCAATCAGTATAATCTTAGAAACTCTGACTTCACTATACCTAGATTTAACACAGTTACATACGGTAAACATAGTCTTAGATATTTTGGACCTGTTCTATGGTCAAAACTTAGTGATACCATAAGAAAGTCTAGCACTATTAATATTTTCAAATCACATATAAGGAAATTAGAACTTAAGGATTTAATACAAGAAACATGTCACGCTTGTTTTTTATGTAATAATTAGTTAATTAATGCATTTTATATATACATATTATAATTTTGTTTAGTAATATATATATATTTTTTAATTATTTTAATATAACTTTTAGATCTTAGATTTTTGATATTATTTGTATTGACATACAATAATATATATTAGGTGATATATTTTTAATTATTATTTTTAGTTCAATTTTTCTAGATAGGTGTCCCCAATTAGCATACTTTTAAATGTAAGCTAACTAATTAAGACACATTAATAAAGTTTATTATTATTATTATTATTATAACTCACGGAACTCCGGTCGGACAAGTTCGTACTTAATAAGTCCAAACCTCGTCGGGTGCCGACGTAGAACGATTTAGCTTTAATATGAAATAAATCATCACTCAAGCTCAAGAATGGTGAGATTAGGGCGGAAAGGCAGGTGTGTACAACATGCCAACCTATACCAAGATGTTCAACATTTTCGCAAACTCCTTGACTGCAAGGATGGCTAAAAAGTAAGCTTTAGGCTGCTTCTTGGGAGAGTGCAACTTATCCGAGAGAGTGACAGAGTACGGGGGATGCAGCCATGCGTTCAAATATAGCCAGGGCTTCGTATATCGAAATTCTCTTCTCTACGAAAACCATATTGGTTTGTGGAGTATACAAGGGGCGGATCACAATAGGGGCATGAACACGTAATACATCATATGCTAAGGAAAATGATGGAATATAATGCAATCACGACAATAATACTATTGTAAAAGGGACAAAGCAAAGAAAGTGGTCTGTGCTATTAGCCATTTCGGAGTTGATGTTTGCAGGGCATTGTGGGGCTGTTTTGAGGGACGCTTTATTTTCAATACGGCGACAAGTTTGAATAGTGATGTACCAAAGTTTTAAGTAAGTGAGTTTGGCACACAATAATTATGTTTCCCAGTCGTTTCCTCGTGTTTTACAGTAAATAGACAGCAATGGCGTCCCTCAAAACAGCCCCACAATTCCTTTTGAACATCAACTCCGAAATGGCTAATCAAGGACAAACATTATACTTTAAATACACAGTCGTAAAGAAAACAACGAGCTTCCGAATAATTTAGAAACGTGAATGATACAACTAACGTAACAGAGTGACGCTCAAAACTTCGAAGAATAACATAATTATAGAACGCTGTATCACGCCCAGCTACCATCCCTTGGGTAGTAATGATAAATAAGGGAGCCAAAAAGAAAACGATAAAGAGCCTTATGTAAGGATTAGCCTCATAATTGTTATGATGAAGCAAAAGGACCCACCCAAGGGATGGCAGCCTGCTGAGCGTCAGTAATCCGACTAGGGCATTAGACACCCTTTAGGCTACCATAGGCAATGGAAATATATTGAAATCAAAACAAAACTGACCAACGGTCGATGAGAGATACTAAATTGGGTTAAAGCAAACGGAACTAATAAAACATATACAAAGGGCAGATACAATTGGCAAAAATAAAGCAAAACGGAACTAATAAAACATATACAAAGGGCAGATACAAATAGGATGAACAATGAGTTCGCAAAAAATAAAATAAATAAAAAAATAAATAATAGAAAAATAATAGAAAAAATAAAAATAAATAAATAAATAAAAATAATAATATCAATAAATAAATAAAGGACTGATTGATAGAAGGAGAAGAATGCAATAAAGCCGCAATAAACGATACTATTGTAAAAGGGACAATGAATGATCGAGGGCGGTGCCATGAAACAAACATATTACCATAGTACACTGCCGTAAAGAAACAAACGAGTTTCTGAAGAATCTAGAACTAGAAATGGTATGACAACCAACGTTACAGGGGGAACTAGAAGCTTCGACGAATAACAGAGCTACTCAGCCTGCAAATATATAAAACGAAT
This sequence comes from Actinostola sp. cb2023, assembly GCA_033675265.1. NCBI lineage: Eukaryota > Metazoa > Cnidaria > Anthozoa > Actiniaria > Actinostolidae > Actinostola > Actinostola sp. cb2023. The sequence goes on from JAUJYZ010000293.1 coordinate 161,181, forward strand.
TGACGGGGAGTGAGAAAGGAGGCAATAAATAGTTTCCACAAATCTCGTCTTCTTATGCAGAACAATGGCTGCTGAGCCCAGTCATGCAGGACCGGAAAATGAACTCAAAACTGAAAGTATGCATGGACAAGTTAAATCATTAAAACAGAAATTTGAGCAAATATAACGTCTTCTCCTACCACTGTCTAGTACTGGCTGCTCATCCCTCGGGGAAAATTAACTGCATAACATACAAAATCAATAATGAAAACGTGTATGGGAAAATAGATCGTCTTCTCAGCCTACTGGCTCCTCAGCCCTCGGAGAAGCTGATTAACTCAGAAGAGTTTGCATGGACAATTCAATTAATAAAACAGGAAACAATGTAAATATCAATGACAACAGGTGCAATAACGAAAGGTTTCTGGATAACGGGGCTTGTAGGGACAGGCCTCAGTCAATGGACGCAATATGCAAGTAATGGCAAAAGAATGAAGCGATTTAAATACATTATAGTTATGAACTCTTGTCAAAATAAACACAAAATCAACAAGTGCAGCAAGCTAAACTTGACTTTCCAAAAATACTAATCAGCAATAACATGCTAAACTGGGGTATACGTTGACTGAAGATGAATAAACGGACAAGATAACAAATAATCAGGGAAACAAATTAAATAAAGGACCTGGACTTAAATTCACGGTTCAAGGACGTACAAACAATGGGAGCTCACAAAAAGCACAGCAAATGATATACGGCCAACAAAGATCATTCCCGGCCAACAAATAGGAGGGAGTGGCATTCATTAAAACCGGGCTACCAAGGGAATAACTGACACATCGCACACAATTCGATGTCATATCCGGGATATTATCTAATTAGCATCTAGTTTTCAGTCTACCGTGTCGAATTTTGACCTCCCGGTCAGGCAAATTTACAGTAAATTCGGTAAAGTCCTCAGGTTTGTAGAGACATGCTGTAAATACGAAACACTTAGGAAACATTTGTACATCTGGATATAAAAGTTCAATGAATAAGGTTTCTTGACTTACATTTATTTTCACACAAGTAGTGTTTATCAACCAGCTTTTCTCATGTGAACTCGTGCTAAAATGGCCTCCCGATGTACGGTAAATGTCAGCGTACGAAGTAAATCGTCTTCTTGTTGCTCGCCAGTGTCCATGAGAAAAAATTGTACATCGGGAATTTCTTGTATTTATATTGGTCTTTCTAATCCACAACTTGTTCTTGTGTTTATACAATTCCAAGAACCACCTTTTTGGAGTTGTTGACATTTGTCCGTAGTGCCGTGACTCGAGGCAAATGCCGATAATTCGCCAAGCTTTTCCTCGACAAAACAGTAATTCTGGTAGCCATTTTGAAAACATTAGTACCCAAGCATCTGTTCCACAGGGAAACTAAGTTTTCTGGTCCCAGACTCCCTTAGATGATCGATTAAGTTTGACTGAAAAAGGCTGAGAATTCAAGAGAATTGGCCGATTGGGGCCTGGGCCCGAATTTAAAATTTCTCGCGGGATTTTGCGAAAACTGCTTCGGAAAAATATATAAACACGGTTTTTGGGGAAAATAAATACAGGATTATTTTACAAAATGTTTATAAATTATTGGAGTGTTTTATATTTGCCATTTAACCAAAACCACGATCATGACACAATTTCTTGGGCAATTGTGTGCGATGACTAAAAACAATGGTAGGAAATAAAATGAGTATTGGGGCGTAAAGAGCACGGCTAATATATGCAAAACACTAGCAAACTATGAATATGCGCGGCATAACAAAAACACACGAAATATATGAGCCTAATGAAAGAAAAGTTGGCAATAAGGAAAACTGATAAATACTGCGACTATGAAAAGAAACTAATAAAAAAGTTTAGGAAGTTTAAAGCTTTATCTGACGTACAATATCGACATACATGTACATCAGTTGAAAACCTCAATTACTACCAATATACACTGTATACTGGGGGCATAGTTGTCTTAGAAGACCTCAATTACAACCCGCAATGTCTTCGCAGACCTCAAAGCAATCACAACCGAAACAGGGACGTATCGTTTGTCTACACAGACCTCAATTAATACACCGATACAGGGTCATAACATTGTCTTCTCAGACCTCAACTGTATACTGGGGCATAGGTGTCTACACAGACCTCAATTAGTCTTCTCAGACCTCAACTATCGATATACTGGGGCATGGGTGTCTACACAGACCTCAATTTGTCTTCTCAGACCTCAACTATCGATATATACTGGGGCATAGGTGTCTACACAGACCTCAATTAGTCTTCTCAGACCTCAACTATCGATATATATACTGGGGCATAGGTGTCTACACAGACCTCAATTAGACTTCTCAGACCTCAACTATCGATATACTGGGGCATAGGTGTCTACACAGACCTCAATTAGTCTTCTCAGACCTCAACTACCGATATACTGGGGCATAGGTGTCTACACAGACCTCAATTAGTCTTCTCAGACCTCAACTATCGATATACTGGGGCATAGGTGTCTACACAGACCTCAATTAGTCTTCTCAGACCTCAACTACCGATATACTGGGGCATAGGTGTCTACACAGACCTCAATTAGTCTTCTCAGACCTCAACTATCGATATACTGGGGCATAGGTGTCTACACAGACCTCCATTAGTCTTCTCAGACCTCAACTATCGATATACTGGGGCATAGGTGTCTACACAGACCTCAATTAGTCTTCTCAGACCTCAACTATCGATATACTGGGGCATAGGTGTCTACACAGACCTAAATTATTACACCGATACAGGAGCATAGTTGTCTTACAGACCTCAATTACAACCGAAACAGGCCGGGGCATATAGTTTTAGTCGATACATAATAAAATTAGGGAAGAAACCGAGGGAGCAACGTTCTATGAGCAAATAAAAATTCACTGGGAGTTAAAACGGCAACAAAACCGGGTGAGCGAGAGGACGAGAAGGTTGACGACAATATAGAACGAAAAGGACGAGGGAAGGGATTCTAAGACCTCTAAGAGAAACATGAGCGGGATGGGAAAGGGTTCACATAGGAAGTTACCTATAACTGGGGAGCAGGGACTTCAAGAATTACCAAAGCTTGAGCCTACAACACGTTGATAGGAGCTTGTTCTTGCTCAGCCATGACGATGCGCACTGAACGCTAGTTACTTGAATTGGGCAGAGTTGATTAGTGGGCGTTCCTTATATACTCGCTCTGCAAGGGACTGGTGCGAATAGACCTTCGATGGGCGTTCATGCGTTCATGTCTGTCACGCCGGTCGATCAAGCAGTTTATTTGTATTCATATCTCGGTAATACTTGACATGACATCTTATAAGATAAACAATACTCACCAGTCAGGACAACGAAGAACAGCAGTGTGCAAAAATATCGTGCTGTGATCACGTGAAACTCACGATCACGTGATACTTACCACCAATAGAAATCTTGATACTTACGACGAATTGAAATATCCGTATGGACCAATAGAAATAGTTATACTTACAACGAATAGGATTTTCCGTAGGTACTAACAGAGAAACAGACAGATACTCGATCTGTTGTAGCGTTTATGATGCTGCTCGCCTGATGGTTCGCAGCAAAAAGGGGTCACCGTGCTCGTTTCTGAGTTATCAGGGGGTATACTGGGGAGGTTTTTGTCACTATCTGGGCCAAAAACGTAAATAAATGCAATTTTGACTAAATAATAATATTTTATATCTAATACATTTCTCGCAAGAGTTACACATTGAAAGCTAGGGAGGCAATAAATGGGTGAACGGAAAGGGGATGTGTAGTTCCTACTTATTTCGAATTATGAAAGACTTTTATAATGCAAATTCAAAAAGATAACTGATAAAAACATGGGTTCGCCGTACTAATAAATGCCATATAGCGATATGAGAAACTGGGTTCTAGTATTTTGAGGACTGTTTAGAACGATCGATTTTGTCTTTCTACACTCTAATGACTCTAGAACTCATTTAACACTGATGTAGATACCACAGACGAGGAATTAAATTTCTATTGATTCATTTTCGTGAAGAACCATTCGTTTCGTTTGTGGACAAAACAGCGACAATTGGAAGACTGGTGATACGAATTTTAACGTAATATCAGATAGATATAGATAGATAGATTATAGATAATAATTAGATGAAATTATAAAAAAGGTAGAATCTATCTACAGTTATTGGGTAAGGGAACATGAGTAAGATAAATAATACTCATGATATGATTTTTTGTAATCTCATAACAAAACAATTTCAAAGTTAAAATTAATTCCGAGTCCGAGTCCGAGTCCGAGTCCGAGTCCGAGTCCGAGTCCGAGTCCGAGTCCGAGTCCGAGTCCGAGTCCGAGTCCGAGTCCGAGTCCGAGTCCGAGTCCGAGTCCGAGTCCGAGTCCGAGTCCGAGTCCGAATCCGAGTCCGAGTCCGAGTCCGAGTCTGGGTTCTACTGTATGCCAAACAAATCGTTACGGCAGCGAGGAATCGAACCCGCGGGGCCATGTGCTTCTACCGCGCTGTGTTTCAGTGCGAACCACGGGACCACAGTAATTTGCACAACAATAGACAGTCCATTCACAAGATACACTAGGTTATTTTGTCCTCCAAATCTACAAGCGTGTACGATAGCCTAGTGGTGCGGGGCAGTTACTTAGTGGGCCTAGGATCCAATGGTTCCCCTCCCTATTTGACTACTATGCTGATTGGTTTCAACCCGGATAGCGCGGATGGGGCCGAAATCCTCATCCTATGCGTAACATAGGGTGACTCAGCATAATGTCTGGGAGTATGGGCCTTTTTAGATAAATTACCGGTATTGATATATTTTGAACCTGGGGGTCTAGGGTTCGAGTCCGAGCCGTGACCTTTTTTATCTTTCAATAATAATATTTATTGCTTATATTGCGCAATTTTGTTTTCTTTTTGTTTGTTTGTTTTCTTTTTTTGAATTGTTTACATATTTCTTCGTTTTTTGTAAAAAAAATTGTCAAAAACGCTTTCACCTCTTGTCCGTTCCAGACTCCTAGGTCCAGTTAAATAATTTAATTACAAATAATCATATATGATTTTTAAATATAATTTATACTTCTCATTCTCATTAATTATTCATTAGGTATCCAGCCAACCAGGTGCCCTCAATTTGGTCACATGATGGACCTGGATACCCCGGAAAGTACTGGCGAGAGTAACTGGAAATTGTTCCAGTAACTGGAAAATTTGTTATTCCAGAACTGGAAACATTTCCAGTTACTCTCCCCAGTACGTATCATGAGGGACGATTAGAACTAATCGTTTCTCATGACTGTACATGAGTTCTTATCCCTCATATAACAATCATCGGGATCTTGGACAGAGTAGAGGCAATACCACTCTGTCCTATTTCGCTTTAATCTGAAAGCAGGCTCTACTTAAGGTGACTCCGTTATCATTCTCGGCGCACTCGTCTATGACAAACTTTGGGTCATAACTTCCTCTGCTTTTATGCAATTGCCATAAAACATTGGCAACTATTAGAGCTATCATTCACCTATAATACAATATAATTCGATTGCACTGCAGAACATTTTTGAAAATAATATTAGAACTTAAGTAAACTCAATATTTTGGATAAAATTGGATATTGCGAAAAATCTGTCCTTTTTTTTTTGATGAAAGTTTTGGAATCACTTTATATTGATATAATTCATAATCTGACCAAGTTTTAGCAAAATCGTTGGAGCGAAAGCAATCGTTGAGCTAATTTCCGTGCTTAATTTTTGTTGTTTTCATGCGGCCGTGCTTTAGCTCCAACGATTTTACTAAAACTTGCTCAGGTTATGAATTATGTCAATCTAAAGTGATTCCAAAACTTTCATCCAAAAAAAAAGGACATATTTTTCGCAATATCCAATTTTATCCAAAACATTGACTTTACTCAAGTTCTAATATTATTTTTTTAAATGTTCTGCAGTGCAATCGAATTATATTGTATCATAGGTGAATGATAGCTCTAATTGTTGCCAATGTTTTATGGCAAGTGATAAAAGCAGAGGAAGTTATGACCCAAAGTTTGTCATAGACGAGTGCACCGAGAATGATAACGGAGTCACCTTAAGCTTCATACTACTCAAGAGTCCAACACATGTGGGATACGATGTCCTCGACTCTGCGCATGAGTAGAGCATATGACACTTGTGATGTCTCTGCTAATTCTACTAATGTTCGTTGGTGATGAAGTAGGTTTCCTCATGACTTATCTGGTTAGATTATCTCATAGAAGACTTCAACATCATTAGGAGTAAACGTGTAGCTACCAGCCAAGAATGAGCAAGAATGATCATCATGACTTATCTGGTTAGATTATCTCATAGAAGACTTCAACATCATTAGGAGTAAACGTGTAGCTACCAGCCAAGAATGAGCAAGAATGGTCATCATGACTTATCTGGTTAGATTATCTCATAGAAGACTTCAACATCATTAGGAGTAAACTTGAAGCTACCAGCCAAGAATAAGCAAGGTTGGCCTAGAAAACAGCCAGGGGGAGGTTGGTATGAAAAAGGATTTGTACATGAATACTTGTTACTAGCTGCATGGTTTGGGATATATATGTCATGTCCACCACCAAATATTGGACCATATATGAAACCCCCACGAATAGCCTGGTGGTTGTCTTTTCCTGTCAGGTTCAGCTTGAGTGGTTGATAACCTTTGATGTTGTACAAAGAATATAGAAACGAGCGGGATGACTGGGAAAATTGACCTCGGGCTGTGAAAAAAAATGTGAGGGAAAAAAACATCAAAAAATGCCCAAAACGTATGAAATCCTTAAACTAACCGGCAGATGTAGTTATCGTATAAACTAATGTACAATAAATATAGATTACTTACAATGCCAGGATACATCTGTGCATCCACCACTAACAGATATAGCTATCGTATACTAATGTACAATCAATATAGATTACTTACTATGCCAGGATACATCTGTGCATCCACCACTAACAGATATAGCTATCATATAAACTAATGTACAATAAAAATAGTTTAATTGCTATGCCAGGATACATCTGTGTATCCACCACTAACAGATATAACTATCGTATAAACTAATGTACAATCAATATAGATTACTTACAATGCCAGGATACATCTGTGTATCCACCAAACACGAATTGACCCACACGAACTATCGTAACTGTGGGCCCTTTGCCATCGCATTGAGGATGGAATGTCTTCTTAACATCCCATCCATCTATGGAGGCATGCCAGCATCTTACCCAGCGACTTGTGCTTGAACTTTGTAGAACAGGGGCTAAGTAACCAATCAGAGTCTGAAAATAGTTCGCGTTGCCGTATTGATCAAGTATTGTGGATTTCTCGAGTCCCCCTGGAAAACAATGAAGTTACAAACTTAATATACACGCTGAATAATGATGAAGTAATAATATTGCATTTCCTCAGTTCTTCGAATTCGTTTGTTCACTCGTTTTTCTTTCTCTCTTTTGGATTTTGTCTTCTTTATTTACCTTCTTTCTATATCTACTCATTTTATTTCACTGATTAACTCCGAGCGAGCAAAACAGATACATACCCGCTGTGCATTTATTCCCGTTTCCTTGAAATCCAGCTTTGCACGTACAGACATGAGACCCTTGGATGTTGCTACAAACTGCATATTTATCTAAAACACACAAAAATAAGTTTGAGTGATGCAAACTGAGCCAGCGGGATGCGAAAGTGCTAAAGCTTTAATTGTATTTTCAAAATATTATATCAAGTCAATCGTTTGGAGTTCTAATAGGCTATAAGTAAAAATATAAACAGTATATCAAATTTAAATAAAGAAAATGAATAAAACTATATCAAACAAATATTAGTCATATTAGAGTAAGTTATGTTTCTCGAGAAAATTTACTTTTGACTCGATAAAACAAGCTTTCGGACTACACGTCCATCATCAGTATAAATGGCAAAAAAACGAATCCGTTCATGATCCAAGCCTCCTTCCATTTCCTCTGAGACCATTTATTTTCTCTGCAGATCAGACTTTCGTATCTTCCCATTCCACGTCGTGGTCGATTTTATATACGTGTTCGGCTAGCTCTGAGTTCTCTGTTTTTGCGTATCGCACGCTTCTATGATGTTCGCTTCTACGTGTTCTAAGCGGACGACCCGTTTCACCAATGTATTCTACACCACTTTCCTTGCATGGGATAGTATAGACAAGCCCTGTTTGATCCAAGGCTGTGATTGGGTCTTTACGTTTCATAGACACGCTGACCTTGTGTTTTTGCAGAACGGACAGTCTTCAACTTCTCTGATGTACCCTCATTGTACGGGATAACCGCTACACTTTTTTCAGCACTCCTTTCTCTTCTAGATTTTTCATGGGTGTCGTCAGTGGATGTTAAGCTATGATGCAATTTCTTATTTTATGTTCCTAAATAAGTTTAAGTTTTTGAGTTTATGTCTCCCCGATTAGTCTTGGCACTTGTGCCAAACTAGAAGTTTGAGACTTTAATAAAGTTATTAGTCGGGCTTCCTGTGGAAGCTCCGACTCTAAAAATGAGCTCCGTTCTTCGTTGACCCCAAATGACTAATTGGGTTCTACAGCGCATGCACCTAGACATGAAGTCTGGCCAAGAAAGATTACAAAGCACAAACCAATCAGGGAAAGCACCGGAGGTCAAGGGGCCAAAATATAAGTCTTTTCTCGTCTAAATCTAAATTTAGATTGAAACAGGACGCTCTAGTAGCGTGAAGTCGGGCTATTAACGTTTTTACTGATATACTGTAAAGTTCGCAGTACTGAAATTGCAAGGAAAGCATGTTCTATCGAGCTCGAGTCATGCAACGACGAGCAACCAAAAACTGTTTCAATCGCACTGAAAATCGCACTATAAGATATCTATATTTAGTTCAAATAGGTTACATTTCATTTAGAAGCCCGACTTCACGCTAGAAGAGCGTCTAGTTATTACTATTATATAAGTTACTTATACTATAATTCATTAATAATTCATTAGGCAGCTGTCCAATCTGTGCTCAGTATTCTGGTCGCGTGGCTACCTTGTGGCTACCACGTGGCTACCACGTGGCTACCACGTGGCTACCATACAATTTCCAAGAAACTTAAAGCACGGGTAGGGCTTGAATAGTTGGCAGGGAATAGGTGGGGTTGATTAATTTCTGTGAATTGTTCATACATGTAAGTATGATACAGAATAGTAATAAAGCTTATTTGTATTCTGTATCTGATACCGAATACTAATAGACCTTATTAGTATTCTGTATCAGATACAGAATACTAATAAGCTTTATTACTATTCTGTATCGATCAATGCATAATATGAGAGGAACAATACATTATCCTAAAAGCTAATTAAGAAAAATACTGGTTAGATTTTGTTCCGCAGATTCTTTAATGTAACTCATTTCCTCTATTGGAGCTTTGTACCTTCACAGTTTTAACTTATACTTACTAATGCTACAATCATTGGATTTCTAGCTTTGTGCGGCAAAACAAACTTTGAAAGACTCAAGATTACTTCAAATTAAAGATGACATATACCACAGTTCGCTAAATATTGAGTTACTTGCTACATTATTGTTTTCAAGAACCTCGGCTAGAAACATGGTAAAGTTATGTTGACCGAAGAACTTCATACGGAATTTATGTGTCAAAAGACAAGTCAATAGACTCTTTCCTTGCTACCTTGTGTTTACGATACATCTGCCAGTCTTCAAAAATCTTTACACTCCACTTTAAAGTTTGGGCACATTCCCTCAACAAATGACTTTCTTGTGATGTACTGTTGGCAGTTTACAAAAATTACGAGCCATCGTTTCAAATGCCCGTCTTAGCTCTATGGCCTTCCTATAAGAACTGTTCTTGATTTGATTGAAAAGAATCAAAACTCCGTTCGCATTTCATTCACAATTAAAGCCCCCCTTTGAAAACCAAATAAAAGTGTAAATGTATTCTAAATGAAAAAGCATTCATATTATATATGCCGTATTTGTTCTTTGTATATGTCTCAATGAGCAATCAACTCTATTCAAAAACTACCAAGTATGAAAAGGAATAAAACATTTATTAAACAATCGATATCTTAACTAAGCTATAATACGAAACTGCTTTCATTGTTCAGTGCGGTCAAGCAATGGGAATGAGAATTGAATGCTAAAAGAACAGTTATTATATTCTTTTCATCTCAATCAGATATTGACTACAATTCTGGTTGAAACGCCTACCTGGTTCAAACAATGATTCAACAATATCATAAGTAATTTACAATATGAGTGACAATATTGTATCTTATTTACAATTTCTCGCCTTCGGCTCGAGATTGTAAATAAGATACAACATTGCCACTCATATTTTAAATACCACTTGGATACCCATTACACTTCAAAGACTTGAAAATGTACTGTTCCTCTCTACTCTGGCTTTCCTGTCCGAGCTAATCTGCGCTGCCCTATTATATAGTGTTCTGGCAACAGAAGCTTTGTGTTGGATTTGGTGATTGGGTGAAGTGTAAATAACGGTCTGAGTGCGCTGGTTTCCTGTAAACCGATGTATGGATTGTTCTGTCAGCAGTGGGGTGTCCAGGGAAGGTATACCAGTTTCTCCATATCTTTCGATTGTAAACTGTATATGTTGGTTCTGCTATTCATTGTGTCCATGGAAGGTATATCAGTTTCTCCATATCTTTCGATTGTAAACTGCATGTTGGTTGTGCTGATTCAAGTGGTTGTGAAATAAAGGAATTTGTGATTTCTTGGCGTTAAAGCAATGGCTATAGAAAACTACGGTGACTCAGAAGGGACAGCGTAAACAACATTATTATTATTATTATTATTATTATTATTCCTTTCTTCTTTTGTTTGATTCTTCCTCGCGCGCTTTGTGTTTGCTCACGCATCCCGTTAGTTTTTTCAACGTTGTAATGACGCCTACATACACATTGTAACCCTGAAGATGAGCGCGTAGCTCGAAAGCTCGGTTTATATTTCAAAAATAAACTCAAGGTCGATGAAACAAGCTTTTACTTATTATGAACAATATTGTTGACTAAAATTAATCAATCTCACTGCAAAAAAATAGTTTTTCACTGCAAACTAAAATATTTGTCGCGCTGCAAACTATAAAAATGTCGCGCTGCAAACTATAAAAATGTCGCGCTGCAAACTATAAAGCTGTCGCGCTGCAAACTATAAAAATGTCGCGCTGCAAACAATAAAAATGTCGCGCTGCAAACTATAAAAATGTCGCGCTGCAAACAATCCACGCATGCGCATATGCAATATTGATCGCCGCTGACTTTTTCGCTTTGCCGGCTCCCCGATGTAGAATCCTTCTCCCCGGTCTTTTTACCCAAAGTGAAAATAAACGTTACATTTCTGATTTATCGTTAAAACGAGCCTTGAAAATGTTGTCTTCCTAACTAGATGCTTTTTGGAATAATTTCTCAAGTAAATTGTCTGTCGAAGAAAATGCTGTAGGCGTTCCTCGCTTTACACACAGGTAGCCCATTTCAGTCAAGCGCCAAATACGGTCATCAAGACCGTAGTTTGAAGCGCGACATTTTTATATAGTTTGCAGCGCGACATTTTTATAGTTTGCAGCGCGATATTTTTATTGTTTGCAGCGCGACATTTATAGTTTGTATCGCGACATTTTTATAGTTTGCAGCGCGACATTTTTATAGTTTGCAGCGCGACATTTGTATAGTTTGCAGCGCGACATTTATAGTTTGCATCGCGACATTTTTATAGTTTGCAGCGCGACAAATATTTTAGTTTGCAGTGAGATTGATTAATTTTAGTCAATAATATTGTTTCTTACGCTGTCCCTTCTGGGCCACCGTAGAAAATAAACAGCTGACGTACTGCAATATAATCAATTCTAATCTACCGAATTTCAGATCGAACTGATATCGATCACCGTTGTCATGCCAGCTGGACTATACTCACTACATTCATCATGCTACACTCTACATTCACTACATTTCTGTAGAAATGCGCATAGAGAAGTATAAATCCATACATTTTTGCCAGGATTAGTTATAGTTAGTGTTAATTAGTTTAATTATACTTTTTGCACTTTGTTATTACAGCACTAAATTAGCAGCTTTTAAAGAAAACTTTGACTTTTCTAATATAATTTTTTCATTTTTAAAACGATTAAGAAAAACTTATTATTAAACATTAATTGCATGTGTATTGGCTATACATATTTGAAGTTGATTAGCTGTTTTACATTCAAAAATCGAATACACTAAGTTTTATTTTTAGTGGTGTCCCTAAAATACTTTTGTGCAATGAAAACAAAACATACTTCACTTGCTTTTATATTCATTATTATCAATAAAAATTATAAAAAATATGAACTTTTAAGAAAAAGCTTTCAAAACTGTTTACATACCCACTACCATTTCACAGTGATCTCCAAAAAAGTTATTCGGACATTTGCAGGTGTAGGTGTCGTCAGCGTAGACTGGAATGCAAACTCCGCTGTTCTTGCATTGTTTGGACAAACATTTGGTCTGGATTTTTAAGAAAACAATAATGTAAAAAGAAGCTACGATTACCAGACGAGTTGTTGCACTTGTAATCAGGAAAAGACAATGAATGAACAAGTAATTTCAAAGTGAACAACTGTAAACAAACCTGGAAGGCAAAGTGGTGGAAGTTGTCATTGCTTGTTTGTTTACTGGGCGTATCGTGCACTGTTGTGTCAAGCAATTCACACTTGTAGTGTCCATTGGAATCAGGAAGCTTTGCCACATTTAAAGACAGGCAATTGAGATCTGCAATACAACGTAACAGGCAAGCCTCTTTCTTTTTGAGCTGCAAGACTTTGAACGCTGTGACGCTTAAATACTTATTCTGAAGTTTGACAAAATTGGCCAAAGTAAGTCCCGTTTTTGTATCGCGCACGAGTGAAGTGTTGGCTGCACTGTATTTGATGACATCTAGATTATCACATTTGGTTTGAATGGAATAACATGAAAGTATCCAAACCAAGGAAGCCAAGGTTGGGAAGAGATCCATCCCCAAGCAGCTGTGGCAGAGTCTGCAGGCTTAGTTCTATTGACTTGACAATTTTAACACATTTTATAAAGATGTATAATTAAAAACAGTAAATGACATGCGCAATACACAACTCCGCATAGTAGTGTTCAGTAATCATTAACAACTGTTAGAAGCCGCTGTTGGTATTGATAAATATAGTAATTGTATCATATATCTATAATCCCATACAAGCACCTATGGTATTATTTTCATTTTTTTTTCAAACTAGACTCTGTCCAAATTAAATATTTTAATCTAAAAATAATAATAATAATAAAAAAATAAACAATTAAATTAAGTTAAATTAAATTAAAATGTGGATAGTTTTCGTATGGACTTTTCAGAAATGATATAATTAACAAACAATTGAGACTCAGAAATGATATAATTAACAAGTAACAGGACTACATGCCTGTCCAAAATGGAAATAATTGGATGAAAAAAATTCCGAGGACTGCCAAATTTGGACGAGGCGATAGACCAGTCAGAGGAATGTTATAACCTATGACAAATTTGCACTATAGAGAAGTGCAAATAAATGTTTTCATAGTAACCGAATTTCCTCTCATCCAAAACATTCAAAATCATATGATTTCCCTTTAATAATATTCATGAAAAAAAGAAAGAAATATATGGAGTATTTCACTGAAAAATACCAAAATTCTGAAGAAAACAAACACAGCACGAGCTCGATGGCGTGATGATGGCGTCAGTAGTGCAACAGAATCTTCAACTTTCTTGTAATCTCAACAACATTTTTTAGTCAAATCGTATGAGATACTCGTGCAATTAAAACGATATTCAACAGACACAATAATTCTAGCCTGCGTAGCCAGGCTCTCTGGGGCAGGGAAAGGAGGGGGAGGGGGATATGGGTCTGGGGACGAGGAGGGGAGCGAAGAGGGAGGATTGAGGAGAAGGGAATGGAATGAGAGCCTGCAAGCAAGGTCGGGTATTTTAGATAACCGCCTACTTTTAAACAACGCGAGATCGAATTTCACCAACCAATCAAATTGCGCCGGAAATGAGAGAGATTACAAGGTCAAGGGACAATTCACGCGCAGAACCCCACAACAATAGTAAATACTGGACAAAAATCCAAACTAAAACGCAACGAATTTTCTTTGGGGTCGGTTAAAGTCAAGAAGTAATAATTTACACGTTATTTGAGTTCAAATAAAGGTGTCTATCTATCTATCTATAAAGCCGTAACTCACGTTCAAGGACTAAACCACGATACAAGCCAAACGGTTGAAGATATTCAGCTGAGCCGTTCCGCCGATTGGGCAAGTCAGCAGCAAGGTATTACGGCTTGATCTTGCTCTTGTTTTAATTGAACTTCTCTAATAAATTACATTCTTGACTTCACGCATCCACTATAAAATACCAAAAGGATTGGCTTGGTCTGGGATGTGTTAGAATCTGTCTGTTAATCACATGTCACTTTGGTCAATTTAGACCAATAGAAATTCGCGGCCTCTGGCGGCCGCGAGTTATCTAAAATACCCGGCCTTGCTTGCAGGCTCTCATTCCCTTCCCTTCTCCCCAATCCCCCTCTTCGCTCCCCTCCTCGTCCCCAGACCCATCTCCCCCTCCCTTTCCCTGCCCCAGAGAGCCTGGCTAGGCAGGCTACAATAATTCAGGAATTTATTTTCCTGATAGATCCACCTGTTCAAAGAGTGCATAGCGTAAATAGCATAAATCAACTTATCTACTAGATCTAGATATACAACTGATTATTATACTACTATTACGTAATTTTTCCTTATAAGGTCAAGAGAACTCGAAAAATATGGTGCCGTATTACCATAGTTCTAAAAGCCGTATTACCATAGTAATACCATAAATTTACTCAAAAACGAAAAAAAAAATTTCGTTCAAAGTCGGTACTTGGAAAAATACGTTCGCAACTCGTAAAATATCAGCCAGTATTACGGGAAAAACCCCAAATAAGATATAATTATACATTTTCATTTAGTGCGCGGTACGGCTGGAGTCGTGCCGTATTTTGAAGAGATGTAGGCAGTTGTACTGCATACTAAAATGTATAATAAGTTATAAGAAAGAGGAGTTTTAACAATTTTAATAATTTCATTTAATTTGAATAATGTAATAATTTTTATAATAATTTTAATTATTATAATTTTTATAATTATATTTAATAGTTTTATTAAAATATGGATATTTGTACAGTACTAATTTATGTACTTTTATAGTTGGCCGGGTCAGCAGTTAGTGCTGTCTACAACTAGAATAACCTGAGTCCAAAATGAATATTAAGGATATGAGTGAACGACGTTTCGTTTTCATCTTGACAACATCTAAATTCCCATGATTCTCAGCGATCGCACCTTTGTGATACGCGCAGGTAATTGAATATAGAGTGGAAGACTGGGTTCGAATCGTAACCGCAAAGCATTTATGGATTGTTTGGATAGACAGGTCCGCCATATTGAATGTACTGTTAGGAAGTGCTTATTTGCAGAACTTACCAAATAAGGATTTATAGTACTAGTCACATTTTATGTATGTATCGGGACGATCTTATCCAGTTAGTACATCTAATGCCACACCCTGTAAACACTCGAACTCAAATCTGGACAAACACTTGATCGTGAGAGTTCTCACAATAAGCGTGAGAATTCTCACAGGACCATCAAGTATAAATAGGGTGCCAGTTCGATATACTAGTTAGAAAGAGTTGGAGTTGGAGTTTGTGTAGAGTGAAGCTCAAGAATAAAAGTCATAGTCCCCCAAGACAGAGACTCACCACTTCTTCGAGGTCCGTAACAAAGTGGTGGAGATCTCGATCATTTCAACTGCTGTGTTCCTGGTTGAACCAACATGCCATCTTTAACAGAGCACGCCATGTAAGTAGAATCCATAGATGCTTTGCAGTCGCTATTCGCACCACTCATTAAAGGCGAATAGCACTAACTTGACTACCTTAACGATCTCCGTTTTCCAATTTACTTGAACACTGTTTCGCACTGGTTTCTTTCGCTCCACTGCTGTGACATGTATTAGGGTAAGATATCAAACTTATGTCCTGCATCATTGAACATTTGCTCCTGTTGTCGTTGGGATCCAGTATCACGCAGATAACGTTTTTGTTAATGCGCTTGCGCAACATGATTGAATTACAAAGGTGTTTTGTTTAATAAAGCACGTTTGAGGCCCGATTGATCCAGCAATTTGTTCTGTGGCCGCTAAATTAAATAAAGCAGATTCGTACGTGACTGGTTTATCATTTCTCAATTCATCTTTTTCCTTTGACAATGTGTAAATCAGGTAGCTAAAATATAAAAGAGGATGGTAAGCTGCATATGTTTCCTCAACAGGGGAAAATATATCACAAATTCGAACTTACTTATTGAACTTGTGTGTAAATATTGGAAATTGCCTTCAAAAAGCGTCCTTTCCGAGCAATAATTTTTTTTGCGAATTCGCCTATGTAGCTTCTACATACAGACCGGGATACAGAGCACCAATATGATGTTCACGATTACCATAAAAAGAGTTTTAGATTTCATTTTGCCGCAGCTTAATGAAGTTCAATATACATGTATTTTATATCAAAATGCGCGTAAAATTACAGAGTATAATATTAGAATCTAGCGGTAGGGTTTTGATTGACACAATTCCCAAGCGATTCAGAGGGATTTTGTGTGCAGCGTATATCACGCTCTCCCATATCTCTTCAGATATTTCATGAGTTCGATCGATTTTGAAGAAACGAGAAATGCCGCGGTCAAACATATTTATTTTTGCTTAATTTCCAGCGTATTATTTACTTACATATTCGTCTTTTATATTTTGCTGGTAGGTTTTTGTTTTTTATTGTAACAATGCAGTAAAAAGCAAAACATGTATCAAATTCAGTGCTGTTTTTATTGATAGACCGCCGTCGCCTCATCTTCATATGTGAAGCAATGACCTTTTTTGTATAACATAAGTTTGATATGTAACTTATTTAACAAAAAACGATACAAACAAAAATAAATGACTGTATATATAATATTATACATGTATGTGTGAGAACTGCATGTTATTACAAAATGGGTCTTAGTCAACAAGACCCCTTTTGAGAACACAGACCTCATATATAGCTAAGTACAAGAAATATATTCGAAAAGTCAAATATCTTTGGTCTGCCCATAAAGCCCTAATTGTTTTTGATAAATTATAATTACATCATGGGCTCCTGTATCAGCTGCTCATTGCTAGTGAGTTATTATTATTATTATTATTATTATTTATTATTATTATTATTTATTATCCAACTAGCTATACATAGACGAGTAAAAATATCGCGCGAGTAGGACTGGAGCGAGTAAAAATATCCAGCGATATTTTTAATTATTCTATTTCGCGCGCGCTTTTATATAAATATCCTTCACGGGAGGAGTGTTTTTTTTTCGCATCACAAAAGGGTTGGATAATAAATAACTTATTTAACATTTTAGTGTGTAGTAAGGCTGGACATTTTTACTCGTCTTTGTATTTTGTCTCGCCCTACGGGATCGACAAAATACTGCAGACTCGTACAAATATCCAGCCGTACTACACACTAAATTTTCAAATAAGGTATATTTATTATTCAGTTTATTAGAAGAGGTAATCATACGGTTTCGAGTTCAATTTGGAAATAATTTAATAAGTGTGTTTTTCAAAGAGTATCAAAATTGCCTAAGCCCGTAGGGCAAGTTGACCTCTTTGATAAACACACGAGTGCAAATTATTCCAAATTGAACGAGAAATGGTATGATTACCAATTAATAATATACATAAAAAAAAACAATTTGCACTGCAGTGCATATAATAAAGGTAATTTGCACATTACTTTTCAACTGCACTGCTCTTAGCCAATCAGAATCGAGCATTTTTTCATGAATATCATTATTATTATCATTATTATTATTATTTATTATTATTTATTATTCAGTTTATTATTATTATTATTAATATTTATTATTCAGTTTATTATTATTAGTTGCGAAATTTGTAAAAATGGCCAATCAATTTTTTTTATATTTACGATTTCGATTTCGTGGAATAATTGTTAAATATATAATCATTATGACGCAGTTGATATAGTCAATCTGATTGAATGGAAAGTGTGTTTTATCAGAGAACGGAGCACGGTTTGATGGCGCTATTTTCCGTCTGTTTTGTTTGTTTAGGAAAAATACCAAAATACTGAAGAAAACAAACCCAGCGCGCGCTCGATCGATGGGACTCGATGGGACAACTGGTCGCGCGAGCAGCGATCGAACGCTGGGCTAGCTAGATGAGTACTGAAACCGGCGATTTAGAGCGTGACTTTTAACAACTTTTACAATATAGTTGATATATATAGCTAATTGCATAATCGTTGTCGGGTTGAAAATCGTAAATCATAAAAGCTGAAACCGCAAGGATGGATGGGAAATCAGTTCATGAGCCACAATACATGCAGATATATTCAATGTTCTCGTAGTTTTGAAGGTATATGAGCTATTTAACTAAGATCCTACAAGTCTGGATAAAAAAGTCGATGATTTGACGGTGTTATTTGAGAGTTTTAATTTCCCAGAATTCCTTTTGGTCATAGCTTTCATGATTTTCAACCCGACAACGATTATGCAATTAGCTATATGTTAAAACCGAAGAGATAATTGACAAAGTCGTATATGCAATCAGAAGATATGATTTTTCAATGTTTGGAATTAAAAGTGATTTTGTGCTTCTAAAGTCAGACAGTTGTTTACTAGTATAAACAAAATGAGTTCTAACTTTGTAAAGAAATTCATTCCACCAGCTGCTAAAATGAAATGTTCTAAAAATAATATATTTCGACTGCAATCGGCCTAGCTTTTTCAGTTATTTGTTCGGTTTTGAACATATCTCAATGAGTTCTTTCAAACGCGCTTATTAAAATTTTCCATTTTCCTTATTTTCGATTTCGCGCTAAATTGCTGACGTCATTTTTCCGCCAAAAATGGTAACATTAAGAAAACTAAAACGAAGAAAAGTTATTAAAAGTCACTCTTAAAATCGCCGTTTTCATGTACTCTTCTAGAGTGGCGCGCACTTCAACTTCAACTGTATTCAAATTCACAACGGATTCCTCAAATGTCTTGCCATTTGTTTATTTCAGCATTCTTGTTCTTTTTTTATTAAAAAATCCATAGTTTCTATAATAATATATAATAATAGTAACCTTTATTAACGTGTCAATAATTTCCTAGCTTACACAAGTGTATGCTAATTGAGGACACCTATCTACATATAATATATACAATAAAGCAAATTGAACAGCTTCAACCGTGCTCAGTTCCGAGCAGAAATAAAGCACTTAGGAAGTGCCGAGAGCACTCAAGAAGTAGGGAGAAACACTCTCCTACGGTGCTTGTTTCTTCCTCCACTTCGCCCCACCTACGAACATTGTCCAATCAAGAGCGATAATTTATGATTATTATTAGTAACTCAGGTTACAGTTTCTCCGATTACAGATTTCGCGGCAAATTCAATGCACGTTACTTTGACCCGTGGCTATGATTGACAGGTCATGCCAATCATCTTACGCCCCCTATTTTGGCGGGAAATCAAACAATCGCTTTTTAACGACGAAGGAAAAATAATCTTTAATATTTGTTTTTACGAAGAAAAAAGAACTCAGGAGAAAATCTGTTTTTGTTTTACCTTGTTGCTACCTTAACCACAACGTTAACGTTAATTGAAACGGTTGTATAATGTTCAGTTTCTGCTACTGGATTATATTTTAATGAGTGATGTTCTAATGCAATGTTTATAAAACGAGAGGCCGTGTTGTATCTATAACTTAGCATACTCCATCCATTTAGCTCAATTTACCTTGATTTAAACAGTATTACACGGATTCTATAAGCAAATAATACAAGAAAATTACAAAACTTTCTTGTAAAGGTACTTTTGACGTCACTGTCATGCGCAGGATACACATCAACTCATCCCACATTGGAGCTAGCTAGAGAGGTGTTGTATTCGTAAGTAGGAAGCCGTAAGGATATTCGTAACTTGGTGTCGGTGCCATGCAAAGGATTAGAGAGATTTAGATTTGACAACGAGTACGAGTACGATTACGAGCATTCTCGTTCCCAGAGCTCCTCGGTTTCGGTCCTCTCCCGGTCCTCTCCTCTACTGTTTTCAAATGCGCATGCGTTATATTTCGTCCAATCAGCATCGAGCCTCAAATGACTGCGACCAGAGCCTTCTCGGGAGAGGACCGAAACCGAGGAGCTCTGGGAACGAGAATGGATTGCGAGTTTTCGCCGTTACGATTACTGCGCATGCGTGAAACCGTGACATTGTCACGCCAGCTTGAAAATCTCGTTGTCGTCGTTTCGAGTACGACGAGATTTCTTGCAAAACTCGTTGTCTAGAGTACGAGTTTTGAGTGAGACATTTTGACTAAGGTTTCGGTCTTTTAAATCTAGAACACTCAATAACAACTTCTATGATAATAATATAATAATCTTCTATAATAATAATGAATACATAATGATTGTTCTTCTTGTTTTGACAAGCATAAATTAAAAATTAGTGTTATTTTTGCTAAAATTAAATTTGAAGAAAAAGCTGAAGCCATCAAATTTTTTTTTTTTTGGTTTTGAATGTAAATTTTGAATTTGCACGAGTACGATTACGACAACAAGTTAGCGCGCGCACTCAAAACTCGTACTCGTTCTAGGATCTAATGCTCTCTATATGAGTAAATGAGACCTTTGCATAACCTGTTTTACAGGCGCGCAATCAGTCTTTAACACTGATAAAGAACTGATGAATAAAACATCAGTGTCTTTATAAGTCAAATAGACACTGATGTTTTATCGATCAATGTTTTATCGGGCTATAAAGATCCATGCATGTGACCGATTGCACAAACCTGATTGGATCAATTGCAAATGAATTATTAATGAGTTTGCCAAGGTAAGATTTTATGGCAGGTAAACTATGACAAAACTGAACAAAAGAGATTCTGAAAGGAAAAGAACTGACATCTTAAAAAGTTTAAACCAGTGTGATTTTGAGCCACAACTGACATCAATGCAGTTTATATGCTGATGTACAGAACAGACCATTGTATCTGACTATATTATCTCATAGAATTACTTCAACATCATTAGCAGTAAACGTGTAGCTACCAGGCAAGAATGAGCAGGAATGGTCATCATGACTTAATATCTGGATAGATTATCTAATAGAATTCTTCAACAGTCATTAGGAGTAAACGTGTTGCTACCAGCCAATAATTAGCAAGAATGGTCATCATGACTTATCTGGATAGATTATCTAATAGAATTCTTCAACATCATTAGGAGTAAACGTGTAGCTACCAGCCAAGAATTAGCAAGAATGGTCATCATGACTTATCTGGTTAGATTATCTCATAGAAGACTTCAACATCATTAGGAGTAAACGTGTAGCTACCAGCCAAGAATTAGCAAGAATGGTCATCATGACTTATCTGGTTAGATTATCTCATAGAAGACTTCAACATCATTAGGAGTAAATGTGTAGCTACCAGCCAAGAATGAGCAAGAATTGCTATAACTACAGCCAGTGGGAGGCTGGTATGATAAATTATTTGTGTATGAATTCGTGTTACTAGATGCATGGTTAGAGATGTATAGGTCATGTCCACCACCAAATGTCGGACCATAGTTGGCACCCCCATAAATAGCATACTGGTTGTATTGTCCTGTCAGGGTCAGCTTCACTGGTTGAAAACCATTGATGTTGTACAAAGAATATAGAAACGAGCGGGAGGACTGGGAATATTGACTGTGGACTGTGAAAAAATGTGAGGAAAAATCATCAACAAATACCCAAAACATACAAAATCCTCAAATAATGAAATTCAGCCTAACAGATGTAGCTATCGCATAAACGAATGTACAATAAATATAGATTACTTACTATGCCAGGATACATCTGTGTATCCACAACTAACAGATATAGCTATCGTATTAACTAATGTACAATAAATATAGATTACTTACTATGCCAGGATACATCTGTGTATCCATCACTAACAGATATAGCTATCGTATTAACTAATGTACAATAAATATAGATTATATACGTTATGCCAGGATACATCTGTGTATTCACCACTAACAAATATGTAGTATTTACAATATGAGTGGCAATGTTGTATCTTATTTCTAAAAAACTCATTAATATTCAATTAGGTAGCTAGCCAATCAAGTACGCTAAATTATACCACGTGATGACATATGTAAACCACGAACAGATCCATGAAGCTAAAAGTCGGGGACGACTGAGATGCATGCGAACTTAGATTAAAGTCAAACGACGGTACGTAAATGAACATCAGTAGAAGACTGAGATGTACTTGTATGAGTATGCGAACTTACAGGAGCCAGAGCAGAATTCGTGTCCGTTCTGTATCGGATCTACAGATGCTCGCCTTCGGCTCGTATCTGTAACTACCGATACAGAACGGCCACTCATTCTGTAAACAGTACTTACAATATCGAGCCGATAAGATAAGATAAGATAAGATACAACATGGTCACGAATATTGTAAATTACATATGATATTGCTTAATCATTGTTTGAACCAGGTAGGCGTTTCAACCAGAATTGTAGTCAATATCTGATTGAGATGAAAATAATATAATAATTGTTGTTTTAGTGTTCAATTCTCATTCCGATTGCTTGACCGCACTGAACAATGAAAGTAGTTTCGTATTATAGCTTAGTTAAGATATCGATTGTTTAATAAATGTTTTATTCCTTTTCATACTTGGTAGTTTTTGAATAGAGTTGATTGCTCATTGAGACATAACAAAGAACAAATTCGACAAATATTTGTAATATGCCTGCTTTTTCATTTAGAATACATTTACACTTTTGTTTGGTTTTCAAAGGGGGCTTTAATTGTGAATGAAATGCGAACGGAGTTTTGATTCTTTTCAATCAAATCAAGAACAGTTCTCAAAGGAAGGTCACAGAGCTAAGACGGGCATTTGAGACGATGGCTGACAATTTTTGTAAACTTCCAAAAGTGCATCACAAGAGAGTCAGTTGTTGAGGGAACGTGCCCAAACTAGCCGCAAGTGGAGTGCAAATAATTTTGAAGCCTGGCAGATGTCTCATAAAAACAAGGTAGCAAGGAAAGAGTCTATTGAATTGTCTTTTGACACATAAATTCCGTATGAAGTGCTAGTTCGACTAACATTACTTTACCATCTTCTAATTCGAGGTTCTTTAAAATAATAATGTAGCAAATAACGCAATAATTAGCGAGAACTGTGCGAAGTCCTTAATTTGAAGTAATCTCGTGTCTTTCAAAGTTTGTTATAATTTATTTGAGATTGTGAAAGCATTGCCGCATAAAGCTAGCAATCCAATGATTGCATCACTAGTAAGTAAGTTAAAACTGCGAGGGAGCTAAGCTCCAATAGAGGAAGGGAGTTATACATTAAAGAAACTGCAGAACAAAATCTAACGAGTATTTTTCTTAATTAGCTTTTAGGATAATGTATTGTTCCTCTCATATAATGCATTGATCGATACAGAATACTTATAGAGCTTATTAGTATTCTGTATCTGATACAGAATACTAATAAGGTCTATTATACCCTGGTTCCAGAGGGGCTTGCTGCTAAACGAGTCGCGAAGCGACGAGAACCGATGCGCGAAGCGCCGAAAGTCGAAGAGCGAAGCGATAGCCCCTCTGGCCACTCGAGTCAAATTTTCCCGCATTCCAGGAAAAAATTAATCCGCTCGCTGATTGGCTATTCATGAGATCGTCATAGAAACCATCAACGGTCTATTTTGATTGGCTCTCACATACAAACCATCAAAAACCGGTTTCAAACCTTCAGAGTAGTGAGCGGAAACAACGTAACATGTCGAGTGATAGTGAATATTTCGTTCGTGTAGGCTTTTATAGCGCCGTTCAGTTCGAGTTAGCCTCCAAGTTTCCTAATGTCAGTAAGCTGAAGTCGGTTCACGAAGTCTCACTTTATCAGTTCATCAAGCGACGATATGTTTTCTCTTCGCAGAACGCCGCCAGCAAGCACAGCTGAAATAATACAATAATCGTTTCCCCCCCTAATACACAGAACACGACCTCTGGCGTTTAGAACGAGTTTCCCCCATGTTTATTACTCGTGCCCAGGCCGAAGGCCGGCGCACGAGTCTAGGTTTCGAGACCGTATTTTTTTAGTTTTTGTTGTTGTTGTTCGTAGGCGTCGAGCTATGGCCGAAAAGGACACATCAAGTCTGGCCACATGAAAGATTACAAAGCACAAACCAATCAGGGGAAGCACCGGAGATCAAGGGGCAAACATCGTCTAAATTTAGATTGAAACAAGACGCTCTAGTAGCGTGAAGTCGGGCTATTAACGTTTTTACTGATATACTGTGAAGTTCCGAAAGATAGCCTCCTCCGCAGGCTAGTCTATATCTCGGAATACTGGTCCACAGGCCGGCCATACCAAACGTTATGACAATGACAATGACAGTTGCGCGACGAGGGAGACCGCTTGTCGGTGATCATAGATAAACATCTCGAATCATTACGTTTTCGGTACGTCTTGAGGTTGCATAGGTCAGACGGTTCTGATAACGGCCATCGTTTGTTTATGTTACATATATTTAAGCTTACAAAGACTTCAATAGCACTAGCCGCATACCCCGTATACAAGGCACTTTTGGTGCATGCTTTTTGATTGGTTCAGAAAAGGCAATTGCACCAGGGCACGAGTGAACGATCAATAAGCTTTCTTGTTTTGATTCATTATCTGCAGCACGTGAAACGTGACACATGCAAATTAGTCCTGGCAATAAAACCGGTTTAATTTGACAGCAAGTGAACTTAAAAGGAGATGTCTCGAGTGGCCAAAGGTTTGTGGAGTGAACTTTCTCAACAATATACATTTAGCACGAAAAATTACTCTCTCAATCGTGACACTTCTCAAAACCTCTGGCACCCAGGGTAGGTCTATTAGTATTCTGTATCAGATACAGAATACCGAATAAGCTTTATTACTATTCTGTATCATATACTTATGAACAATTGCAGTCAATTGTCAATCAACCCCACCAAGGTGAGAAAATGAGGTAAAAGAAGGAATCTCCCGTATTGGGCTCTTGACCCATCATGTGCCCCGTTAATTCTATTTTTAGAATGCTCAATCTATTTTGGGAACGGATCGTGATTGGTCAGATCATATAAGGCGAGGTCGTGGAGGCCGTTACGCACGGCTTTGATATGAAAGGTCAAAATTGAGCGAAGTGAGCGAAGAAAATATTCTCAACTTTCTCGAACATTTTACAAATTTTTACTTCGAAAACTCAATAAAGGATTTTACCAAATTATCCTTTTTGGATTTGACTGAAATTATTGTGAATTTGGGACACTTGAGACGATTCTATGAAATAGAGGAAAACAGCTTCAGTTTGCCATGTCCTTCGACAGAGAAAACCGATAAGTGCAAGGAGTCGTTTTGTTGTAGCCGGCGTCTTGTAGGACTGCAGATGGTTGAATTACATGTTCATGTCCACAATATGGCTGGTGCTTCAAGGTTTTGGTATTGTTGGCTCTTGTAAAGTTTCTTTCGTGTACAAGTGCCGGTAAGACCACATTAACTTTAGAGTTTGTTTTCGTGATTGCTTTGACTTTGATCGTTGTGTAGTTTATATTTGTAGCACCTTAATTTTGCTCAATTCGCCTGAGTATTCGTAAAATCCTTCAATGAGTCTTAGATAATTAAATTGTGGCCATTTCTCAGAGAGTTGACGATATTGTTTCGCTCAGTTTTGTATTTTTTTTATTCAGGTCGTTTGCAGACTTTGCATGTAAACATAAAAATCGTACGACCACTGCTATGTTATCTTGGAGCAGAAGCTGTGTAGTCTTTTGCTTTTCTTTTTAATGGCAAAAAATAAAAAGTTTTTGAAAGGAAAAACCAAGGTAAGGTTGAGTATTTTAAAATCAAGAGTGGTTGCGCGGGCACGGTATCTAAAGCTAAAAATAGAGATCGAGTTCTAAAAATAGAATTAACGGAGCACATGATGGGGTACCAGGGATTCCTTCTCTTACCTCATTTTCTCTTGACCCCACCTATTCCCTGCCAACTATTGAAGCCCTCTCCGTGCTTTAAGGTACCAGGGGACCTTCGTGACCACTGTCCACTGAAAGCCGCGTAGCGCGCCAACCACTCGTCCAACATGTATAAAAGTATACATTTTCTTAAAGCTGAATCAATGCAGATTCTAAATAAGCTTGAGATGATTTCCTATTTTATAAATAAAAATTGTTATTGCACATTTTAGAAAATTCGACCGGCCTTGTTCAAAGAGTAGCGTGCACGCGGGAATTCAATCGATTTATAAACGGAAAGTGTCATTGTTTCCGATTTAATTTTGATACGTTGTCTCGTTTAAAAGTTATTTGATGATTTATGCGGTGTAAATCGCTTAAAACACATTAATGAATTTTGACATCAAATATCTCCTCAACAAAAGCGTTTATTGGAAATCGGAGACACGTTTTTTTTAAAACAAAGTGTGCTCATTACTTACTATTCAATGACACATTTATTCAGTTTTAAGAAAATGTATACTTTTATACATGTTGAACGAGTGGTTAGCGAGCTACGCGGCTTTCAGTGAACAGTGGTCACGAAGGACCCCTGGTACCTTTTAAAAGAGGCAATCCGTAGAAATATCAAACAAAATGGCTATATCATGGCAAGGCTCTTAAAATCGTTTTCGCTCTTCTTTTGAATATAGATAGGCCATTATTAGATAACAATTGCTGTGTAGTTTGTTTTCGAAAATATTATTTTATTTTCGAGATAATCGTCAGAGAAGAGTCCTGGCCGGAACCTCGCCCGGAAGACCCTAAAATGGGCAAAAGTTGCCAATCTTTACACAGCGCTCGTACGTAAAAGAAACCATCTATATCATAAATAAACTTTCCACTTGTAATATGACCCTTCCTTATTCTCTGGTAATATTTTCACGCTTATTGGGCCATTGGAAGATTTTTCGCAAGGGAAAATAGAATGTCGGTGTTTTCATATGCTAATTAACAACCTCAAAAGAAATAATTATTTGAGCATCGGCGGGTTGTCTGATTAAAATTATATTCACTCTAAGTACTAAGGGAGAATAGATCTTTCCATATCTGGAAAGTATAGTTTGGGGAAAATAATTCGGCTTCTTAAATATACGTTGAATTTGTCAGTGAATATATGCGAAAATCACGCTTCTTGGTAAATGCATGATCCACGATTTACTTTACGGCCAGATGTCTCATTGCCATAAAATTGACGCTAAGTACTAAGGAAGAAACGTTATTTCCATAAATGAGAAGTTTAGTGTGGTTAAATAAAGTTAAGCTCTGTAGAAAGCTTTCGGGTTCCCTAGTTAATTATGCATAAAACATACTACTTGATGATTGCGTGACCGATTGTTCAACTTCACGGCCAGACTTCTGATTTCAATAAAATTCATGCTAGAAACTATCGAACAAGCATACTTACTATAACTACAACGTTTAGTTTGGGCCAATGAATACAGGTTAAAAAAAAGCGATTTAACCTGTTATTTAATATATGCATAAAGTACGCTACTTGAGGAATGCCTGACCTAAGCCCTTTGACTGTCTGAACCACTTGTTGTTGTTGTGATTTTCGCATATAAGTAAACATTTAAATATTACTAACCACTGTGTACGATGATGTTGAGAAACCACCAGAAATGTTTCCTGAAATGTGGCATTGTTTCACCTACTACTGAACGTATGACTGGTACATTTCCACAATTTCTTCATTCATTCGTATATCAAATAGTTCTAGATTTCTTCACATTTTGCAGTCACAGCTTCTTGAAATGTCGCTGAAATTGAAAATGCAGCTGTTTTTGGAAGGTTTGGTCGCGCGTACTGTGAATGTACACAACCCGCCGATGCTCAAATAATTATTTCTTTTGAGGTTGTTAATTAGCATATGAAAACACCGACATTCTATTTTCCCTTGCGAAAAATCTTCCAATGGCCCAATAAGCGTGAAAATATTACCAGAGAATAAGGAAGGGTCATATTACAAGTGGAAAGTTTATTTATGATATAGATGGTTTCTTTTACGTACGAGCGCTGTGTAAAGTTTGGCAACTTTTGCCCATTTTAGGGTCTTCCGGGCGAGGTTCCGGCCAGGACTCTTCTCTGACGATTATCTCGAAAATAAAATAATATTTTCGAAAACAAACTACACAGCAATTGTTATCTAATAATGGCCTATCTATATTCATAAGAAGAGCGAAAACGATTTTAAGAGCCTTGCCACAATATATTTGATTTTTGTAGAAATGTCCTCTTAAGTTTCTTGAAATTGTATGGGAGTTACAAGGTAGCCACGTGACCAGAATGTTGAGCACAGATTGGACAGCTGTCTAGCTAATGAATTATTAATGAATATTATAAAGCTATCGTATAAACTAATGTACAATAAATATAGATTACTTACAATGCCAGGATACATCTGTTTATCCACCACTAACAGATATAGCTATCGTATAAACTAATATACAATAAATATAGATTACTTACTATGCCAGGATACATCTGTGTATCCACCACTAATAGATATAGCTATCATATAAACTAATATACAATAAATATAGATTACTTACTATGCCAGGATACATCTGTGTATCCACCAAACACGAATTGACCCACACGAACTATCGTAACTGTGGGCCCTTTGCCATCGCATTGAGGATGGAATTTCGTATCAACACCCCATCCATCTACGGAGGCATGCCAGCATCTTACCCAGCGACTTGTGCTTGAACTTTGTAGAACAGGGGCTAAGTAACCAGTCAGAGTATTAAAATAGTTCGCGTTGCCGTATTGATCAAGGATTGTGGATTTCTCGAGTCCCCAGCCTGGAAAATATTGAAGTTAAGAACTTTAATATACGCTGACTTAATGATGAAGTTCGATCAACAATCAAGTATATCATATTGCATTTCCTTCCTTCCCTTGAACACTCATTTGTTTTCGTCACTTATTTTGGATTCTGCATGTCTCCTTTATTTACCTTCTTTTTATATCTTCTCATCTTATTTCATTAACTCCCAGCGAGACCCACTGACATACTCGCTGGGCATTTGTTCCCGATTGATTTATTGAAACCCAACTTTGCATGACAGACATGAGACCTTGGCCGAATTTTTGTACCAGCTGCATATTTATCACAACTGTGCACAAACAGGCATCCTCAAAAGTTTACTACTTTAATTCCTGATTAGATATCGTATTTTGTCTTTGAAAGTTCTGATCCTTAGAATTAAGTTAGCAATTGTTGTTTTTCTAAGACCCACCATCACTGACAGTTTTACTATTCATTGCAGATCTTTCTCTGATGTCCAAATTTAAAGTCCAAGAAGGGAGACCCGAGGAAACCAGAGGGTCGATAAAACAGTCACTGCGTCGCAAATGTAATCAATACATTTTCATGCAGAAAAACCCGAGCTATTTTAAAGGTAATTTAATTACTTAGATTACTATGACGTGAGTATATAACATACTATTATTAGCAGTTCATTTGTACGTACGTATTGATTGCTTTTAAACTTTAATTGCAGATAAACAGCAGGTTCGCCGGTCAGTAAAAAAAAGGGTCTGCTCAGGAACAAGCGACTGCACCTCAAGGACCTCAAGAGGTTCAAGACCAAGTGTCAAGCGAAGACGATGAATAAATAAATAATTAATAAATATATTACAACTAAATAAACATTAAGTAGGTTGTTCTCAATTGCTCTACTGTTCACGTTTACAAATACATATTAAGTAGGACCCATTAGTGCCTGATAAGTATATAATAGTTGCCAGTTAATTATAGGTTAACTACCCTTTTTTTTTAACGATAATTAAACGCTTCGAGAACCATGAAGGTCCATGAACTGTTCTGGCTTTAGGAAATCGATCCCGGGGAAAAACTAGAGTACGTGATCGATCGCATCACGCAAATGCATTTCTTTAAAACATCCGTCAACATGGACGCTATCTTTGAAAATTATGGTCGAGTTTTGATTGGCCCTCTTTTTTACACTCAAAAAGAGGGACAATCAAAATCAAGATTCGTATCACGCCACAGAACTCGTAATAGCAGGTCATTTATCCAGCGGGTTGTTTCGGCCGGTGACTTCGGAGCGCGGACAAAAACCGCTGGATCCTCGAGCATGGTATTAATTAAGTAGGAAAAATTTTCCTACGGGACCACTCCAGTATTTCCAATCAACATAAACTGTATAAAACAACATTATTCGTGGTCGTTATGCGACATACAGCGGCTCAGCGCACTTACTAACACCATGCACAACCACTCGTATGTTCAGTGATATTGTAGTTAAATTATTCGCGTCCGACATTCATGAGCATTTAAAAGGTCGATCCACGGACGTGAATATTTCAACTCACTTATCAGTCAAATGCAAACATGTATCACTCCATGTTTTACTTTAATTTTGAAGAAACAAATTGATTTGACTGAGAAAATCAAAGTTAAAGTTTATGCAAATCATGGCGAATCTCTTGCGGGTTAAAATATATTTATTATACACTAATATTTTCTATTATATAGTGCTCATTAATTATTCATGAATTGTATAATTTTAATTTTATGTTTTTACTTCTTCGATAACTATTTTGTAAAAGGGGATCCATATTTTATATAAAACTAGACGCTCTACTAGCGTGAACTTGGGCTTCTTAATAAAGCTGTTTTGATAGATTTTAAATGTGAAACCTAATAGCTTGTATCATCATACAGAAGTAGTTTTAGCCTACATGTATTACTTGCAGAATTTAAGTCACTCGTTGCGTAACTCAGTAGAGCATACATACGTAATTAGCTTCAACACTCACACTCCTAGCTGACAGCTGCATGGCGAAGCACATTTCGATTACCTTGCAAGAAACGATTTCACAAACTCAATAAAATTACGATCGAGTTAAGCCACAGACATCTGTTAGAAATACACTTTCAGACAGAATTGCAAGGCCAAAAAGTATTCTCTAGGATATTTGCATATTTACTAAGCAGTATTAATGAACGACTCGACTGGCTCGAGCAAGGGAGCACGGCAAAATCCTTTTTGAATGCTGCTGGTGATTTGATTTATCGTTACGTACGTCTGCCATCTTGAATTTCGTTGATAAGCTGCTGACCACAACTTCTGTATACTCAAAAATTGGAACGATACAGAGAAGATTAGCATGCGCATGCGCTATGGTGACCACTTGCACATTTGGCGTAGAAACACAAAAATAACCATTCTCGTACCCAGAGCACCTCGGTCGGTCGTTCCTTCTCCCGTCAGTGGCTCTGGTAACAGCCATTTCTAGGCCGATGCTGATTGGTCCAAATGTCCGCGCATGCGCGACTTTCATTTGAAACTGCTCAATCGTGATTGGTCGATCTATAACGATGCTCGGAGCTTTTTAGAAGAGAATCCTCTGCGCATAGGTATAACACACAAAGCTGACTCTTTTTCTAACGGGCTCAGATGGATTTTCAAAATGGCGGACGGTCTGAATGGTGGTCATTGCTACTATTTTCTGCTAAGAAACTGTAATGATTTTACTGGTCACAAAGAAAAAAAAACACGCAAGTTTGGTTCTGTACTTGTTTTCGCTTCTCTTCTGTCGAGGCAAGTAATTAATTTACGCTATAAATTACCTCCTTCAACAACGGACTACGATACCGTTGAGACAGAACAAAATCAGTTGGCTTCGTTTCGGGTTCCTTTGCAAAAAAAAATAAGCATCCATATAAAATGTCGTGTTTTTGTGAATGTTAAAAGAGTACAGAACAAGATTGGTGGGGTGTATTTTCTTCCCTTCTCAGTAAATGTGCAGATAAAAGTACAATCTTGTAAAGACTAATAAATTACTTGCCATATCATGTTGTTGTATTTGAATAATACCCTGTGTATCATTTGCCCTATTTTCCCCCAAGGTAGACTCAGTGTGAAGTCTATTGATGAGAAATATTTCAGCATATTTCGTGTATCAGTAGTATTCTACATATATAATACATATATTTTAACATATTTTATATTTTAGCTTTCTTTCTTTTTCTCTCCTAATATATTAAGTTAGCCTGTTTTGAAGATGTAGAAATGCTTCATTAAACCGTTATTATTATTTTATTTTTATTAATTATTATTAAAAGGCTGTATGCATTCTTATATTTGAGACGGGAAGTACACTATGCTGTTGTTATCCCCTTGATTATATTTTATAAATAGAGGTTATTAGTCGGCTAAGCATTGAATACGTCTATAATACTGTGTAGTAAAAATTCACAGCCGTATTAGATGCTTAGCCGGTTAATAAATTGTTTATTATATATTTTGTCAAAGAAACTAGCTATTCTGGTGAAAAGAAAAACAACAAATTACAGTGAAAACTTGGAAATCTCTGTACGAGCGCACGCTAGCCAAAACTGTAGAATTTCTCACGCTGATTGGTTAATTTTCATCACACGATTGTGCATGATTAAAGTAACCACACAAAATACGGTCCCATATTTCGTGTGCTCTCGTGCATATTTCGTGCATTCTTTGACACAAAATACAATAAAGTAAAATATTTAACTTCACCTAGTGGGTACTGATCAGCATTACATGCAAAAATATAAAAGGACCTGTGAAGCACATTTTGGTCTAGGCCAGCCTGTGTTCTCTAAGGTTACTACAAATAAGAAGTCAACCTGGCCTCGGGACAATTCAATGAAACTTTTACAACTGTAATTTACAAGTGTAGCCATTGTTCTTGTAAAAGTTTTATTGAAAAGTGTCTGATTGGGAGGGTGGAGTAAATTTCAGCCTGCAGTTTCTAACTATACTTGCTTTTGCATAGCACGCTCAATTCTGGGTGTCCTCTTGTTTTATTCAAGAATCGAATGTCATAAACATCTACATGTAATAAAAATAAATACTTCAATTTCCTTAATTTGCATACTCTTTCTGCAATCATGCACCTTTGTGTCACTGTCTACCCTACTACATGTAGCAGAGTTTTTTCTACTCACCAGGAAAGAGGTGCAGGGTAGCCACTGTCATGCACATTATTGAAAAATCTCCAAATAAGTCTTAGGCATAATGACCTCTCTTTCCCTCTTTCCTTTCCCTCTGATTAAAGTGAAATACAAATGTTTATCTTAGCTACAATATCTAACCATGCAACTAGGAAAGGCTTTCTCAGTTAAATTTCTTTGAAAATATGGGCTCTGGTTGCATGGTTAAATAATAGTAATACATCCATCAATAGTTTGTATCATCAACCTGTGATATTTTATTTTAACCGAGCTTTCGAGCAACTTGCTCATCTTCAAGGTTACAGATGTTTCAAGTGTAATTCCAAAAATATTTTTGTAAAAGTATTTTTGGAATTACACTTGAAACATCTGTAACCCTGAAGATGAGCAAGTTGCTCGAAAGCTCGGTTAAAAATAAAATATCACAGGTTGATGATACAAACTATTGATGAATCTTCACACAACCTACAAGAATCTTCTTGAAATAGTAATACATTGTCAAAATGGATTTCTTGCAATACATGTAGTCTCTTTTCGCGTTCACAGATCCCCCAGAAACCGCTGTACTTATTGATATCAAACGCATTTGTACAGGGTTAGCCTCGAGTCAGTGAAAATTATCAAATACAATGTATCAACAAGAACACGAAAAAATGTTTACATGAAACAATAGAAACATTTTTGAATTGCACGGACTGTTCTCTATTATTGTCAAAAGTTGGAATCTACAATGTAGAATAAATCTGAATAAATTATGAAATCTACAACAGTCTATTTGTAGATTTCATAATTTATACAGATTTATTATTTATTATTTTTACTGCACTTGCAGTCACATAATGGATGGTGAAATATTTTGAGACAATTATATCACATCCATCATTCCCTAATCTGCCAAAGAGCATGTTAGACACACTAAACATTGACATGTGAGAATGGAACAGTGGATGAAAAGATGCAAGACAAACTGACAAATAACCTAATGTTCCTTGGGATGCTACCTCTGACGATCAATCTAAGCCTGGATGATTATACATGTACATGTACCGTGTTAAGTTGGTCTTCTCTGAGGATAGTTATGATAATTAAAAAGTTGAATTAAATAACACAGAAAACAATGTCAAATATTACACATCTTCTCTGATAGAGTCTATGTGTACCGGAAGTATGTTTCCATTGGCATCCACCACTTCTGGTGTTTCTAAAAATAGATTTAGTGAAATTAAGATATCCCAAGGGCAATACAGCGAGACTCCCTTGGCTCTGTCCCTTATGCCCTCTTGGAGTATTGAATTAAATTGATGAACAGGGCCCAGGGTTAAAATAGCTAACCTAGGGTAAAATATTAAGAATTAACACTAGGTTAGCGAATTTATCCCCGGGTTAGCGTTAACACGCTTTCGAACAACCGGGCCCAGATGTCAAGCTACAGGATATCAATAATTATATAAGTATATATAATGTACAAGAAATACTATTTAAAAATAGTATTACATACATGTACATTTTATGTACTTATTATAGTAGTAAATGGCTGCAAGAAAAGCAAGAGTGTTACAAGAAATCCAGTGATTATTACTCAACATTCAACAGAATCCTGAGCCATTTCATAAATTAATGAAAGTATTAGCTTGGTATTACCTTACAAGTACATTGTAAGTTTTGGCATTAAAAAAATATATAAATCATATTTTTTAGAGTTTTTATTTGGTTCTGCACATATATTACAGGAAATGAAAACAAACTAAGCTAAATGAATGTCACTGTTTTACTATATTAGCAAATATGAAAAGAAAGTGCATAAATTCTATATGTAATTAACTGTAGGGTGTGTACCAGTGGTGGTTAAAGTAGTAACAACATTTACAACTGTAAAAGTATCTATTTACAACCTCCCAGATCTGTGAAGCATGGCTACATGGTGTAAAAAAAAATATAATTTTTATGTTTCGATCAACATCTGTCAGAGAATTCAGAACATCAAATCTCCACTACTGGGTCAATTAAGACTGATTACACTAGGGGTATATCCTTAGTTATAGCCTGCGTAGGCAGGCTCTAGGAAAAAGGGTGGTTCAACTACCTTAGTTCCAAAATGTCAGATCTTATTTGTTCCTAAGGTATATAAGCAACCATGAGTGTCTTGAGTCAGAATTATCATCTGATATTATGATGCAAAAATCATCACACATGAGCAACATAGCACAATTATCACACAATTTATGTGCTGGTGGCAGCACATAATTTTTACGCCTAAAAGGTACCAACTCTAAATTGTGACAAAAGCTACAACTGTCATTCCGGCTGTCATTATCTTATCTCGGGTCATTGATCTTGGGTATCTTATTTACTGACAAACACCCTAAATGGTACCGGCTTAGTCTCTTGTGGTCCATTTAGATTTGTGTTACCCTAAGAGGGTGGTTCACCTTTTATATGGATCCTTTTGTTCCACACGACCCCACCAGCTTTAGCTAAAATAAGTAATATCGTGTTTAAATAAAAGTTATTGTATTGTATTGTAATTTCTGAAGACAAAGGGACTGCTGAAATTAAAATGCTTTAAAATAACTACTCTTCTGACATGAGATAGTGTACTAGCTTCTCTCTCAAAAAGAAGAATGTAAACAGCCTAATAATATTTCTCATCAATAGACTTCACTGAGTCTGCCTTGGGGAAAAATAGGGCAAATGATACACAGGGTATTACTCAAATACAACAACATGATATGGCAAGTAATTTACTAGTCTTTTAATACAAGATTGTACTTTTATCTGCACATTTACTGAGAAGGGAAGAAAATACACCCCACCAATCTTGTTCTGTACTCTTTTAACATTCACAAAAACACGACATTTTATATGGATGCTTATTTTTTTGCAAAGGAACCCGAAACGAAGCCAACTGATTTTGTTCTGTCTCAACGGTATCGTAGTCCGTTGTTGAAGGAGGTAATTTATAGCGTAAATTAATCACTTGCCTCGACAGAAGAGAAGCGAAAACAAGTACAGAACCAAACTTGTGTGTTTTTCTTTGTGACCAGTAAAATCATTGCAGTTTCTTAGCAGAAAATAGTAGCAATGACCACCATTCAGACCGTCCGCCATTTTGAAAATCCATCTGAGCCCGTTAGAAAAAGAGTCAGCTTTGTGTGTTATACCTATGCGCAGAGGATTCTCTTCTAAAAATCTCCGAGCATCGTTATAGATTGACCAATCACGATTGAGCAGTTTCAAATGAAAGTCGCGCATGCGCGGACATTTGGACCAATCAGCATCGGTCTAGAAATGGCTGTTACCAGAGCCACTG
The DNA here is from genome assembly GCA_033675265.1 of Actinostola sp. cb2023. Classification (NCBI taxonomy): domain Eukaryota; kingdom Metazoa; phylum Cnidaria; class Anthozoa; order Actiniaria; family Actinostolidae; genus Actinostola; species Actinostola sp. cb2023. Next base: position 197,668 of record JAUJYZ010000293.1, read on the forward strand.
ACGGGAGAAGGAACGACCGACCGAGGTGCTCTGGGTACGAGAATGAAAAATAACCGTCTGTAATCTTAGACTTGGGCATTCCACAGGAAGCCCAAGTAACAAGACGCTCAATGAGCGTACACTCGGGCTTATGACAAGGATAATGTCAGTTCGTGAGGAGGGACATGACAATGACTGACAGTTGCGTGACGAGGGAGACTATGTATATATGTGTCGGTGAGCGTAGATAAAAATCTCCGAATCGTACTTCCGTAGCATGTACTTGGAACGTTCAGTTGAGGTTCATATTCATGGTCAGACGGTTCTGATAACGTCTTTGGTTTCTTCGTTATCGCAGAGGAAAGTTGAACTTCGTATCTTTTAAACATCCAGTTGATTCAGACTACGGTACGATGTGACAAAGCTCGACCAATCTGCTGTCTCTGCCTATACATTGAAAGATCTTGTTCGATTTATCTCGAAATCAGAAAGGAATTATCGATTAAAAATCAAAAGCTGCTTCTGTTAGATTTAAGATGTGACCTCAAGTGACCTCAAATACGTTTAAATACGTACGACAGCGTACTCTCGAAGACTCGGAGATCTTTATCTATGAGTCACCGACCGAAATAGTCTCCCTCTTCACTGAGCGTCTTCTTCTGTAATAGATCCCTAAAATCTAAGGACGTTTTGATTTCGATTGTATTTTTGCATGCCGTTCACTGACCTGTTTTGAGCGTGGAAATTATGTTCTAACAAGGATCACACAACTGTAATCGTACTGAATTTTTCAAACGTGGAATAAAATAAACATCCATCGTGAGTCGACTGGCTCGATTGTTTGCATGACGTCTGTACATATAGCTTTCTGTCAATAGATGTAGTTACATCGCTGGTCGCGAGTTTAATTATAAACACTCAAGGACATACGACTGGACTGTACACGTACTATTACAATTAGCAGTGACAGTTGAGTGACGAGGGAGACTATGATACGTCTTGAGGTTGCATAGGTCAGATGGTTCTGATAACGCCCTCACGTTTGTTTTGTTAAATATATTTTAAGCGAGCTTCTAGTCCTTCTACCACTTCTAGTCATTGAACGATGAACTAGAATCCTGACCTTTAATAGCTTGAAGATCTACAGCTGCTTTCAAAACTAAGATTCAAATCTACTTGAGTCCTGTGTGTCGTTTGTTTTTTTCTTATCTGCTGAGTAATCTTGAAACTCGATACGATTAAATACGTCGCATACTTTCGTCATTCTTTAGCCGAACAAAACTACTACTACTACCGAAAAACGCATTTTATAACTCGGGCTTCCTTCGGAAGGGCCCGAGTAATAATGGTAACACATTTCTTCAAAGTGTCAATTGTATTTTTGCAGACGTTTAGGGCATATCCCTTCATCAGTGTGATCAATACCGTTGTGTTTACACGTGATTATAATTGAATGCGCGCTCGCTGACTAACAAGGATCAAATTTACAGTGAAATTGAAATTAAGAGTGTACAAGCTAAACATTTATATATAGTGAAAATTAATGTTCATTCCGCGAGGTTGTAATGTTCCTAGTCTATAAATAATTGACATTTATGTCTGTTTCGGCTGTAGTGCAGAACCATGGCAGAGCTTAAGTCCCCTCACTCTGATATTTTATTTTATCTAAAAAGTACAGTGTCACGAATCTCCAATAACTTCTAGTTCATTTATATATATATATATTATATTCTGAGTACCTGCACACATGCGCCCATCGCTACGGTATCCAGAGTAGCACTGACAAGTATAGGAACCAATAGTATTGGTACATCGTGCACTAGCATGACAAGCATGGACACCAGACGAACATTCATCGATATCTAAAAACGACAACAACAGTTGTGAATAATAGCTATTAGATATGTAGTGTTTATAACATGAGCGGCCGCGTTGTAAAATATATTTATATTACCTAAGCCCTAAATTATCAAGGAATTTGAGCCGGGCATAAATCAATCACTGCGCTCTGGCATAAATAACCTTCATTGTGCATAAATAAACCACTATGCCCTCAAGAGATCACATTAATGCTATTTTCAATCACGAGACGAAATCAAACGTTTAGGTGCTTACACGCTGTTGGACCCAAACCGGTCATCTGTTTCTGCCACAAATGCATTTTTCATCATAGCTGTACTTCCAAAAAAGTATTTTCCGACCAAATGTCGGGTATGGAGTGATATCAGAATGGAGAATATTTTGTTACATTTCTGACGTAAAACATCGATATTATGACGTCACTACGCATGTTGCAACATTTTGACGATTTTAAAGATAAGGAATACATTTTATTTATGTATTGAAAATGAAAGAACAGATAATAAGAAGATGAATACCGAAAACGGATTGTTAATAGCATTATTATGGAAGGAGTAATATTTTTTTAAACTTTGACTTTTTTGAATTACGTCATACCATTTGGGAATTTCGAAATTAATTATTTAAATTGTAAATTTCAATAATTGTAAGATCAAATACCTTGTAAATATATTGTACTAGTCTATTGGAAAAATATGCGAAACATTTTGAAGCACGAGTTTCTCTTTATCGTCTCATCAAATGACGTCATAATTAAATATTCCCTAATACAGTATCTTCATTCTGAGACCGAAATTAAAAAATCCAAAACGATACGATCTTAGATCAGAAGCCATTTAGTAAAGTACTTTAAAACAAGAATCGATTGATTTAATGAAATAGCGAAACATGTATACCAAGGGGTTTGTTTTCCTATATCTTCCTATTAAAATGAGGTTGAGCTAGGGATGAGGGGTAGTTGGGCCATTATTCAACTTCCTATAACTCAACAACTATTGATGCTATCAAAAAACGGTTTCAAATTCCTAATTCAAAATATTTGAATTCCTAAATAAAAAAATCGATAAAATATTGCAACATTCATTATGACGTCACAGTATCGACTTTTTTGGTCATCCCCCCCCCCCCCCCCCCCCCCCCCCAAATCAAAATATTTTTCTGAACTATGTTACCAAACTGACAAAGTTTGATCAAAATATACGGTACGGCATTGAAAGTTATTGCAAATCGAATATCTGATGACCGTTTTGGGGGGTGCATGGTTGGCCCTAGCGTGTTAACCTCATTTTATGGTAAAATTTCCAAGATTTGATTAAGTTTGGCTGAGAAAATCCAACTTAAAGTTGATGTAAATGAGGACAATTTTGTATCAGATATACAATCTTCTCCACGGTTATGATTTCTATTGTGATTTCTTCATGAATTATATTAATGAGTTTGATAATGCTTTATAACATCACAACATATGAACATTAAAAGCTACCTCGTTTACATGTGTACGCGTGACAGGATCCACAAGTGACGTCATTCCAGTGATAGTCATGACGTAATCCCAGAGTGTGCACGCAATCCTGGTCACCAGGGTAACCATTAGGCTGATTCCTCGCCCAGTAAGTAAAATTGACCGTACTACCATCAATCCAGGTAAAGTTGCCTTCACTGTGAATATCCTGGAATCCAATCCATCCAGTGTCACCTCCGTGTCGATGTTGGACGTACGTGTTTTCTTCTTGACTGGAAATGCTGGTTAGATTGGCGTTGACGTTAAGACAACTGGACTGAGCTGCTTGCCATGGCGCACAAGATGAGTTGGTCATGTAGCAGAACCCATTGAAGTATGTCCAACCTTCACCGCAGATATCTGAAACATGAAATACGTGTAGGTTATCGGCCTGCAGCGAGGGATTGTGTGATATATTCACCGAGGACTGCGTTACTAACCACCAGGTGAATTATTGGTTATGACATGAAATACAGGGAAATACCTACTTATTCACCAGGGAGTTGAAAGCCTGGAGGTCAATGCAGTGGATGTCAATACTAATACATCTGATCATAATTAGTCGAGCTTCCTGTGGAAGGCCAGACTCTATAAAAATGCAGGCCGTTCTTCGTCGTTATTTGGCCACAAACGTGAAAGTGGCTTCTAATGCGCGTGCTCCATGTGCCGGCCGCTGAGAATCGAAGGCTCAGAGATACGAAAAGAGGGCGAGTGATTGAACGTATTCGATGACAGCCGTTCAAGGTTTTGCCGAGAAACATTGCTTAGTCACACTGCATCTAACCAACCCATATATAAGCCATAACTACCACTGAATAAAAAAACACGCATGCTCTTCAAACCTTTGGCAATTCATTGGAAAGTTATTGAAATGTTTCAAGGCTGTGCGATATTTAGAGTGGCCGGTGATGGACCGTTTAGCGGTTGATCAGAGTGCAGCAGTAATGAATCAAAGGAAAGGGGTCACTGTTAACTAAGTGTTCGTGGACTATTGTCGAACGCTGTTATTATACCTGCCTGCTACCAACGTTTTTTGATACAAGCTAGTACAAGATTGGTGAAGGTATGTGTGAATAGATTTGTCGGTGTTTCTTACATTTCATTGCAAGTGTTTTCGTGAAAACAAAAGTTCAAATGGATTTTAAAGATGTGGAACTCTATTTGCTCACTGACACAAAGTGTAATTCCATACCTGATACGACCGTGTACTGTAGGGTGACTGGGTCATAACGATCCGAGTACAACTCTTTGATACAAACACGGAATGTGTGAGAGGTGATGTCCTGAGGAAGGAATTGTTGTAAGTTCTAGATTTGCTGTTCAGTAGAAAACATAAAAGCATAGACTCACCTCACGTGTATTTATATTATATCTAGTATTTATCTTTGATATTTTATGTTATAGACGACCCTCCCGAAAACCATTTTGATATGACTCTCAAAATATTTTTGTATATTATTATTATTACTATTATTATTTTTATTATTATTATTATTATTATTATTATTATTATTATTATTATTATTATTATTATTATTAATTTTATTTTTATTTTTAATATTATTATTATTATTTTTGTTTTATTTTTTTATTATTATTATATTATTATTTTTATTATTATTATTATTATTATTATTATTATTATTATTATTATTATTATTATTATTATTATTATCAATATTATCAATATTGTATTATTTTCTTTTCACCTATCGCTGTAAAGTGTCTCTTTTCTCTTAAAATACCCACTTATTAATATTACCTCGATCCATGCAGAGATCCCGTTGCATTGTGGGTTGTTACGCCCGACACCAGTGTTGTGCGTTGCTGTTATCATCACTAAAGGTCGAACTGTATGGTTTCTTGTTATATTCACGCTCTGAAATGCATTTCAAATGACATATTAGGTTTTGGTACCTTACACACATAACACAACTTGATTATACTGAAATCACCCTGTTTCGCTTTTTCCAGGCCCCTATGGCCGTGAAGCGGCTGACGAAGTTGACATTCATTTGAAGTAAGTTTGGATGGATTTTTCGATAAAAATCGTGCTTTTAAGCGAATAATATTTACAGGGATATCAAATATGGTAAGGGTAAATGCCCAAATATGGAAGTAAAAGCTGGTCGAGCTAACGACACTTTTCATGAGGCATTTGTTGATATGGAACGAGGCTATTCACTGGAACTCAACTATCACAAACTTATGTCTTACCAAATCCTACCATGTCACATACTAACTCAACTACCTTACACACATAACGCAACCTGATTAGAACGAGGCTATTCACTGGAACTCAACTATCACAAACTTATGTCTTACCAAATCCTACCATGTCACATACTAACTCAACTACCTTACACACATAGCGCAACCTGATTAGAACGAGGCTATTCACTGGAACTCAACTATCACAAACTTATGTCTTACCAAATCCTACCATGTCACATACTAACTCAACTACCTTACACACATAACGCAACCTGATTAGAACGAGGCTAATTTCACTGGAACTCAACTATCACAAACTTATGTCTTACCAAATCCTACCATGTCACATACTAACTCAACTACCTTACACACATAGCGCAACCTGATTAGAACGAGGCTATTCACTGGAACTCAACTATCACAAACTTATGTCTTACCAAATCCTACCATGTCACATACTAACTCAACTACCTTACACACATAACGCAACCTGATTAGAACGAGGCTATTCACTGGAACTCAACTATCACAAACTTATGTCTTACCAAATCCTACCATGTCACATACTAACTCAACTACCTTACACACATAGCGCAACCTGATTAGAACGAGGCTATTCACTGGAACTCAACTATCACAAACTTATGTCTTACCAAATCCTACCATGTCACATACTAACTCAACTACCTTACACACATAGCGCAACCTGATTAGAACGAGGCTATTCACTGGAACTCAACAATCCCAACCTCATGTCTTACCAAATCCTACCATGTCACATACTAACTCAACTACCTTACACACATAGCGCAACCTGATTAGAACGAGGCTATTAACTGGAACTCAACTATCACAACCTCATGTCTTACCAAATCCTACCATGTCACATACTAGCTCAACTACCTTACACACATAGCGCAACCTGATTAGAACGAGGCTATTCACTGGAACCCAACAATCACAACCTCATGTCTTACCAAATCCTACCATGTCACATACTTGAATTACCTTACAAAATGCGTAGTTGTCTGATTTCAGTGGAGTGTAGTCATTCGCAAAGTAAACACTGCCGTGTTCAGAGAATAGTGGACGATGAAGAGTCTCGAAAGCCATCCAGTCCTGCGCATAATTAAATGACATTAAGATTGGAGTTCCATGTTTCTATCTGTCTTTCTTTGTTTGTCTGTCGATCTGTCTTTCTATATGTTTGTTTGTATGTCTGTCTGTCTATCTATCTGTTCGTTTGTCTGTCTGTCTATCTACATGTCTGTTTGTATATCTGTCTGTCTGTCTGTCTATATGTTTGTTTGTTTATCTGTCTGTCTGTCTATATGTTTGTTTGTCTGTCTATGTTTGTCGGTCTCTGTCTCTTTTTTGTCTGTCTATCTGTCTGTCTGTCTATGTTTTTGCTATCTCTGATCTTTGGAACGGTATTCCCATAGAAATTTGTAATGTCGTCTGTCTGTCTGTCTATCTGTCTATCAATTAATTCCGTCTATCTATCTATCTGTCTGCCTGTCTGTATGTTTATCTATTTTATTCGCTTTTTATTTGTCTGTTTCGAATAGGATTACTGTAGTCCAAATAAAGACGACTAGCTTTGCGATCAGTCTGTAACTTACTTAGACGTCTAATACTATTATTAATACGTACCACATCAATCTCTTCATGTATACCGTCAAAGTTCTGTAGTTCTCTGATACAAACTTGAAATGAAGACGAGCTGATGTCCTCCACCCACACACTGGCAGCATCGTGTTTAAGTCCATCTCGTTGATGTTCAAGAGTGACTAGTACTGTAGGAGAACCCGTGAATTTACCCTGAAAATACACACACACAAAAAAATATATACACCTGATACAGTCAATCTGAAGAAAGTTTGTCCGAAAATATACATTTATACATTTATACTGTAAGTACCTATATAACAATACTTTTGGCCAATATTATTATGGGAAGCTTTTGAAAATCTATATTTCTTATACCTGAAGATGACACAAGAAACTGGAACATTTGAAAGAGGAAATATTTTTCAAATAATCAGGAGCCCATAAGTAGGAGCATCCATGCTACACATGTCACGGCGTTTCAACAAGTTTGGCTATTTTTAGAACACGATATCTCGAAATTGTCCAATCACTGTGCACTTCCGGTTTTATTTGCAACAACTCGTTTTTTTTTTTTGCTGCAACTCGTTTTATTTGCAGCAATTCGTTTTTATTTTGTTGCAACTCGTTTTATTTGTTGCAACTCGTTTTATTTGCCGCAACAGTAATTGGTCAATTTCGTATTCTAAAAATAGCCAAACTTGTTTAAACGCCGTGACAGATTTTAATGCTACGTGGATGCTCCTACTTATGGGCTCTTGAAATAATATATACATTTTTTAATTTGGAATAACGTAATTTTTAATGACGAGGGTTTGACAACACAAAGGGTTGCAGTATTCTATTGTATCAGTGATGTTCGTGCAAAAGCTATACTTACACTAGGAAGTGATAGAGTCCTACACTTGGTACCAGTCCACCATTGCGTGAACCGCTCCTTCCCAGTCACCCCGCCGTTGGGTGCCCCTTGATAAGCGATCCAATCAACTGATGTTATATCGTTGGTTTGTTTGTCATCTCTCCAGTCTTAGTTATACACGCCGTAAAGTTATCCGCGCTCACTTTCTCTGTCCACGTCACCGTTGCGTCGTGTACTTTGGCCGGAAGTGACGTGTTGATGTAGTTCACAGTTAACTGGACATGTACAGGTTTGTCGGGATAAAATGTGTAGGGTTTTAGAGAAACCACCTCGCAGTGGGATTCAGCAAAAGAAGAAATATGGCTGAGGTATTGTCTTCCCTTGTCCAATGGGAAACCTACATCAAAGTTAAATTTGAATATCAGTTTAATATATATTCATTAAGCACTATGTGACGAAGTTACGTCACTGCTTTATTTAGACAGGCAGGATGGACTGGTTAGAGTCCTAGTGCCATAGACTGCTAGTAAATCGTGTTAGTAAATATAACCAACTACTGTCAATCACTATCACTTTATTTAGACATGCAGGATGGACTGGTTACAGTCCTAGAGTCATAGACTGCTAGAAAACCGTGTTAGTAAATACAACCAACTACTGTCAATCACTATCACTTTAATTAGACATGCAAGATGGACTGGTTAGAGTCCTAGTGTCATAGACTGCTAGTAAACCGTGTTAGAAAAAAATAACCAACTACTGTCAATCACTATCACTTTATTTAGACATGCAGGATGGACTGGTTAGAGTCCTAGTGTCATAGAGTGCTAGTAAACCGTGCTAGTAAATATAACCAACTACTGTCAATCATTATCACTTTATTTAGACATGCAGGATGGACTGGTTACTAGAGTCCTAGTGTCATAGACTACTACTAAACCGTGTTAGTAAATATAACCAACTACTGTCAATCATTATCACTTTATTTAGACATGCAGGATGGACTGCTTAGAGTCCTAGTGTCATAGACTGCTAGTTAAATAAACGTTATTTGCGTTACCTTGGCAACCACCTGGATGGTAATAAGAATAGTTCCCCATGGTCCTACAAATCTCTCTCTTCATAACACACATGTTGTCGAACGTTTGGCCGTTAGTGGCACACACCAGGTCTTGGTATGACGGGCAGTGGGTAAGACACACACATTGACTCTGACTTGATGACATTGCTTGACAGATTCCAAAATACTCACATGTCTTGTTGATGCAAGGATCGAGATCTGGTGATAATGATAGAGATAAACATATCACGACAACTACAATAAATGTTATCCAACACCAACACCGTCACCAATACCGTCTCCAGCACCACACCAGCACCACTACCAGCACCATACCACACGACTACCAGCACCACCCACTATCAGCACCAAACCACTACCAGCACCACACCACTACCAGCACCATACCACTACCAGCACCATACCACTACCAGCACCACACCACACGACTACCAGCACCACTATCAGCACCATACCACTACCAGCACCACACCACTACCAGCACCACACCACTACCAGCACCATACCACTACCAGCACCATACCACTACCAGCACCACACCACACGACTACCATCACCATACCACTACCACTACCAGCACCATACCACTACCACTACCAGCACCATACCACACCACTACCAGCACCACACCACTACCAGCACCACACCACTACCAGCACCACACCACTACCAGCACCATACCACTACCAGCACCACACCACACGACTACCATCACCATACCACTACCAGCACCACACCACTACCAGCACCACACCACTACCAGCACCATACCACACGACTACCAGCACCACACGACTACCAGCACCATACCACACGAATACCATCAGCACACCACTACCAGCACCACACCACTACCAGCACCACACCACTACCACCACCACACCACTACCAGCACCATACCACTACCAGCACCATACCACTACCACTACCAGCACCACACCACTACCAGCACCACACCACTACCACCACCACACCACTATCAGCACCATACCACTACCAGCACCACACCACTACCAGCACCACACCACTACCAGCACCACACCACTACCACCACCATACCACACGACTACCATCAGCACACCAATACCAGCACCACACCACTACCACCACCACACCACTACCAGCACCATACCACTACCAGCACCACACCACTACCAGCACCACACCACTACCAGCACCATACCACACGACTACCATCAGCACACCACTACCAGCACCATACCACACGACTACCAGCACCACTATCAGCACCATACCACTACCAGCACCACACCACTACCAGCACCACACCACTACCAGCACCATACCACTACCAGCACCATACCACTACCAGCACCACACCACTACCAGCACCATACCACTACCAGCACCATACCACTACCAGCACCACACCACACGACTACCATCACCATACCACTACCAGCACCATACCACTACCACTACCAGCACCATACCACACCACTACCAGCACCACACCACTACCAGCACCGTACCACAACCAGCACCATACCACTACCAGCACCACACCACACGACTATCATCACCATACCACTACCAGCACCATACCACTACCAGCACCACACCACACGACTACCATCACCATACCACTACCACTACCAGCACCATACCACTACCACTATCACTACCAGCACCATACCACACCACTACCAGCACCACACCACTACCAGCACCGTACCACTACTAGCACCACACCACTACCAGCACCATACCACTACCAGCACCACACCACACGACTACCATCACCATACCACTACCAGCACCACACCACTACCAGCACCACACCAATACCAGCACCATACCACACGACTACCAGCACCACACCACTACTACCAGCACCATACCACACGAATACCATCAGCACACCACTACCAGCACCACACCACTACCAGCACCACACCACTACCACCACCACACCACTACCAGCACCATACCACTACCAGCACCATACCACTACCACTACCAGCACCACACCACTACCAGCACCACACCACTACCACCACCACACAACTACCAGCACCATACCACTACCAGCACCACACCACACCACTACCAGCACCACACCACTACCAGCACCACACCACTACCACCACCATACCACACGACTACCATCAGCACACCACTACCAGCACCACACCACTACCACCACCACACCACTACCAGCACCATACCACTACCAGCACCACACCACTACCAGCACCACACCACTACCAGCACCATACCACACGACTACCATCAGCACACCACTACCAGCACCATACCACACGACTACCAGCACCACTATCAGCACCATACCACTACCAGCACCACACCACTACCAGCACCACACCACTACCAGCACCATACCACACGATTACCAGCACCACACCACTACCAGCACCATACCACACGACTACCAGTACCACTATCAGCACCATACCACTACCAGCACCACACCACTACCAGCACCATACCACTACCAGCACCATACCACTACCAGCAACATACCACACGACTACCAGCACCACTATCAGCACCATACCACTACCAGCACCACACCACTACCAGCACCACACCACTACCAGCACCACACCACTACCAGCACCATACCACTACCAGCACCATACCACACGACTACATCATCAACACCACTATCAGCACCATACCACTACCAGCACCACACCACTACCAGCACCATACCACTACCAGCACCATACCACTACCAGCACCATACCACACGACTACCAGCACCACTATCAGCACCATACCACTACCCACCAGCACCACACCACTACCAGCACCACACCACTACCAGCACCATACCACTACCAGCACCATACCACACGACTACCATCAACACACCACTACCAGCACCACACCACTACCAGCACCATACCACACGACTACCAGCACCACTATCAGCACCATACCACTACCAGCACCACACCACTACCAGCACCACACCACTACCAGCACCATACCACACGACTACCAGCACCATACCACTACCAGCACCATACCACTACCACTACCAGCACCATACCACACCACTACCAGCACCACACCACTACCAGCACCGTACCACAACCAGCACCATACCACTACCAGCACCACACCACACGACTATCATCACCATACCACTACCAGCACCACCACATACCACTACCAGCACCCACCACACGACTACCAGCACCACTACCACACCACTACCACACCCACCACTACCATACCACTACCCACCATACCACACCACTACCACACCACTACCACTACCACACCATACCACACCACTACCACACCACTACCAGCACCACTACCCACCGTACACTACCAGCACCATACCACTACCACTACCAGCACCATACCACACCACTACCAGCACCACACCACTACCAGCACCATACCACTACCAGCACCACCACACACTACCAGCACCACACCACTACCACTACCAGCACCATACCACTACCAGCACCATACCACTACCAGCACCATACCACTACCAGCACACACCACCACGACTACCATCACCATACCACTACCACTACCAGCACCATACCACTACCACTATCACTACCAGCACCATACCACACCACTACCAGCACCACACCACTACCAGCACCGTACCACTACCAGCACCACACCACTACCAGCACCATACCACTACCAGCACCACACCACACGACTACCATCACCATACCACTACCAGCACCACACCACTACCAGCACCACACCAATACCAGCACCATACCACACGACTACCAGCACCACACCACTACCAGCACCATACCACACGAATACCATCAGCACACCACTACCAGCACCACACCACTACCAGCACCACACCACTACCAGCACCACACACCACTACCAGCACCATACACACTACACTACCATACCACTACCACTACCAGCACCACACCACTACCAGCACCACACTACTACCACCACACAACTACCAGCACCATACCACTACCAGCACCACACCACACCACTACCAGCACCACACCACTACCAGCACCACACCACTACCACCACCATACCACACGACTACCATCAGCACACCACTACCAGCACCACACCACTACCACCACCACACCACTACCAGCACCATACCACTACCAGCACCACACCACTACCAGCACCACACCACTACCAGCACCATACCACACGACTACCATCAGCACACCACTACCAGCACCATACCACACGACTACCAGCACCACTATCAGCACCATACCACTACCAGCACCACACCACTACCAGCACCACACCACTACCAGCACCATACACACGACTACCAGCACCACACCACTACCAGCACCATACACACGACTACCAGCACCACTATCAGCACCATACCACTACCAGCACCACACCACTACCAGCACCATACCACTACCAGCACCATACCACTACCAGCAACATACCACACGACTACCACCAGCACCACTATCAGCACCATACCACTACCAGCACCACACCACTACCAGCACCACACCACTACCAGCACCACACCACTACCAGCACCATACCACTACCAGCACCATACCACACCACTACCACACCACTACCACTACCAGCCATACCACTACCAGCACCATACCACTACCAGCACCACACCACTACCAGCACCATACCACTACCAGCACCATACCACTACCAGCACCACACCACACGACTACCACCACACCACTACCAGCACCATACCACTACCAGCACCATACCACTACCAGCACCACACCACTACCAGCACCATACCACTACCACTACACCAGCACACTACCACACCACTACCACTACCACACCATACCACACCACTACCAGCACCACACCACTACCAGCACCATACCACTACCACGCAGCACCCACCACTACAGCACCACACCACTACCAGCACCACACCACTACCAGCACCACACCACTACCAGCACCATACCACACGACTACCAGCACCATACCACTACAGCACCATACCACCACCACTACCAGCACCATACCACCACTACCAGCACCATACCACTACCAGCACCATACCACTACCAACCAGCACCATACCACTACCAGCACCAGCACCACACCACTACCAGCACCATACCACTACCAGCACCACTACCACTACCAGCACCACACCACTACCAGCACCACACCACTACCACTACCCAGCACCATACCACTACCACGCACCTACCAGCACCATACCACACCACTACCACACACCACTACCAGCACCATACCACACCACTACCAGCACCACACCACTACCAGCACTACCACTACCACACCACTACCACTACCAGCACCATACCACTACCAGCACCATACCACACCACTACCACTCACCATACCACTACCAGCACCATACCACTACAGCACCACTACCACACCATACCACTACCAGCACCATACCACTACCAGCACCATACCACTACCACCACACCACACCACTACCAGCACCACACCACTACCACTACCACCAAACCACTACCACTACCAGCACTACCAGCACCATACCACTACCAGCACCACTACCACTACCATACCACACCACTACCAGCACCACACCACTACCAGCACCACACCACTACCAGCACCACACCACTACCAGCACCATACCACTACCCACACCAGCACCACACCACTACCAGCACCATACCACTACCAGCACCACACCACTACCAGCACCACACCACTACCAGCACCATAACACACCACTACCACCACCACACACTACACCACTACCAGCACCAGCACCACACCACTACCATCACCACACCACTACCAGCACCACACCACTACCAGCACCATACCACTACCACTACCACACCACTACCACTACCAGCACCATACCACACTACCACTACCAGCACCCACCACACACTACCAGCACGAAACGACAACTTACCTACAGCACCAATTAACATTGCAATCTTCATATCACAGTGTGGAAAATATGTTTACCTCCAAAGTAACAAGATAGTTCCTACTCTGATTTGGATGATGTTTATCGCTTAGTCCAACAAGATCCTTACACACGTCTTAAAGTAAGTGTGTGTGGTTTGCCGACATCAATAAGACAATTCCTACATGACATACGAACATTTGTACTAAGGCCTTCTGAAAGCTGAGTATTTGAACAGCTTTTCTGCTCTATGAGTCAATGCAGTTTTCACTTACACATGTTCTTGAGTT
>JAUJYZ010000044.1:0-47500 GCA_033675265.1 Actinostola sp. cb2023
GGGAAACGTGTAGGAAGGTGAGGAAGAGAAAAGAAACCCACTTGAAAAGCTCATGGGTCAAGTCCCTAGTCTTCGAGTCGCAGCAGGATGCCGATCTTCACAACACACTAGCAAATCGAACATGTTTGTTTTAGCCCGGTACAGATCAGACGACAAACCGCAAGACACTAAAAGAGCTCCAGTCATAAATTTCACATGGCATGACTTACCAGAGCAGTCATTTGGAGCTAGTCACCGACAAAAGCACGACACGCTTCCTGATGGCCTCCAGACGCATTCGCAGCTTTAGAGGTCACCCAAGCACCTGTTGGTCAGATTGTGTCTTCCAATTTTTGTTTGGTGCGCAATCGTATTTAGAATAAATACAAAGCAGCACTGGACTTCGAAGAGAATAAGTAACACCCTTAGGCATGAGAGTTCGCTGTGATTTTGAGTGGTAATGGAACGTTCCAACGGCGAAGCCATCAAAACGGCTTTTTATAGTCACCGTTACAAGTCTGTCCCGACAACTCTCAGGTGTTACATGAAAACCAACCTTCACAGAGGAGCCAAGGGAGAACCTTCCTTGCTGAATCACCTACATTGTCCATGGTCGTGTCCTTTTGCTATCCCATCTCTGAGGTGTCTGGGAGAGTCCTCCCATCATACCAACGACATCCTTCTTGGACAGCCCACCTCACAACCGCAACCAACACTGGAATACAGGGTCAACCCACGATACCTTATTGATAAAGCCCCAGGAAGATGATTGCTGAATTTTGAGAAGTTGGCTGAGAATACGTCGCTCCCAACTTGCTGCCAAGAAATAAATGGTACCGAACAAGGAGAGAAGGAGAATGTTCAAATTGGAGATTTAGTACTTCAAATCGATCCGAAACACAGACGCACTGCAGTGGAAGATGGCCGTCTTGTTGAAGCCCACATCTCCGGGTAAGATGGCCTAGTGCGGGACAAGTGAGGATCAACACCCGACAGGGGAATACGGTACAGACCTATTCACAAACCTGCCGGCTTGCAACCAACCACAGAGTTAAACCCAAAGGATGAGTGAAGAAACATTAAGATACTTATAAATTTTTACGGTTCTGTTCACGTTACTCAATTAGTAGCTTAATTTCCGCACTGGAGGGGAGTGTTACGCACTCTCAACCGTTCTTCGCATTCATTATTAATGAAATCCCTACTTCGGACGGGGGGACAGGTTAATGGGGGGACTCGGATTACAGGTTTTTTCGGAAGCGTAACTCCACGCTTTTATATAAATCCCCAAAAAAATTAAAAAAACTCTTAATTCCAACTACGTAAAAGACATTCAGCCAGCGCGCCAGACAATCCCCACAAACGACTTTGTGAGTATTTGTAATGAGTCACCTCGCAAGAAGTATTATGTTGGTTAAAAAGAGCTTCAAAAATCGAACAAGGCAGTCAGGTAGTCCTAATGGATACGTAGTGCCGCGTAATGTGCGAGGGTGGTCACTGATTCAACTCTGGTTTATGATTATCAGATAGATATTTTTCATGATAACTAAGAGGTAGTAAGTCTACTAAGTTAAAGCAGAGTTAGTAAGAGGGACTGGTGGGTAAACCTTTTGTTATATGTTTTTTGTTCGGTTTTTTTCAACCGTGACCCCGTGCACAAATCTTTGTTTTTGTCATTGTTTTGGCCTTAATTTTGCTATGGTTGAGCAAAACTGAACCCAAACGTTTCTTTGGACTTGCGTGTGCGATATCATTCCAATTCAAAATGAAATAGATTAGACTATCTAAATAAGTAATCCAATAGAGCACTTTTGGTCTCCATTCATTTAGCCATTTTCTAATGAATTTGAACCAACATTGTGTGCACGGTCAGGACCCCGTTCAACATCATTTAATAACATTAGGACTTAGAAAAAAAAAAACAAAGAAAATATAACAAAAAGGCTTTCCTAACCATTCCCTCTACTAACTATGGTTTAAGGTAAGTACATAATGGTAAAATGATACAATCATTTCAGTGTCTTGATTCATTTCTTCCTTCTCCGTATCACGCATACATCCACCTGCCTCGACCCGTGAGAGCTGATTGGTTATTGAGCTAATATTATTAATGAGCTTTGAGAACGGCTACATCTAGTGTTCCAATGTATACAATAATCCACCAATGAGATATAGAGTAGATCCATTTCAATGTCGCAAGCAAGATGCATTTTAAGGACGTGCAAAAGTAATTAAACATCAAGGTATTGTCTACCATAAGGACGTACGTAACCTGCCGTTTTGAATACGCCACATATTAAACTATAGGTAGAGGCCACCGTCGGTGGAAACAAGCTTAAAGGTTGATTCGATTCCGCTATCAAAACTTTGAAGGGATCAGAAAATGAAAATTGCAGGTAAACAAAACAAGTAAAAAACTCGCTTTTAAACCGACTGGATCCGCCAAGATCAGTGCATTCAGTCAGGAGAAAATTAACATAATTAGTATCAAGATCTTCAAGTCATGCTCACATTTTTTTTTTGGAACTTTGTGTTAATTTGGCGTTGTCATAGTTGAGGTATTGCTGGTTTTCATTAGACGTCACTTCCGGTCTCGTGACTGAATTTTCATCAGCTGATTGCAACCTTTTCCAAAGAGAACTCTCTGTTTGATAGCAAATGGATGGGCAGTGTTTGCCCGTCATTTGAAGCAAATAATGAGATTCCAGGAGTTTTAAAAGCTTGATTGAAAGCCAGCAATTGGGACTTCTCAAAATTAACCGCACGTCATTGGTTCCAGGAGAGGAATTGACAGCGACAAAATTGACTCTTTTTTGTGGAAGCTGGCTTTCAACTACACGCGAATGTTTCTTCGATATTTCAATGAACATTCAAAGGTTATTCCACCCGTACAAAAGAGTTTCTTTACCATGCAGTATTATTATAAGTAATACCATGGCACTGGCGGCGAGGGACTTGTTACTAAACTTCCCGATGGCTGAGGGACATTTCCTCAACTAATATCCCGACAGATAGATGATCACCGAGGAAATGGACAAAAAATACGGCTTGAGTGTTAACAGGCGCAAAGGAGAATATATTATCGTGTTTTGTGAAATAGTGCCTAATGATTCGACCTGTACTCTGGGTAAGCTTCATGTGGGCACCATCGCTTGTTTCAATTTACACAATAAAATAGTATAAATTGCAGTTATAGTAAGGAGGACCCTGAACGTAAACAGATCAGAATGGCGGAAGGGCCGGTTACCTTTTGTGAAAGAGGACATGAAGTGGAGCAAGTAAGAGAGGGAATACCGGTTCCTCAAAATACTAAAAGTTGTGGATATCAAAATACCACTATTTTTGAGCTTCACACATCCCACACGTCTTGAATGCTCGAGTCATCATAAGTAGAGGAGCGATTAAATAATATTTGCTTTGCTCTTGGGTCCCAATGATTGTGTGTACACCTGGTGTATATGAGGGACTGACTTGCATCCTCATGCATAGTAATGAGGGATATTTAGTCTAAATGTCCCTCATGAATATAATAATCATGAGGGACATTTAGTCTAAATTTCCCTCATGATTGTATTCATGAGGGAGATTTAGTCTAAATTTCCCTCATTACTATGCATGAGCGATGCTTGACTTAGAGCTTTCGCGAGGGATATTCGTTGTTAAATGTCCCTCGTGGAACAATGAAAACCGAGGTGATCATGGTATTATCAGTATTATGCCATGTGCATAAACAAGGGAAGCTAAGGTCGATTTAAGGTGAGAAACGATTTTTTTCAAACGGTGAAAGCTACGACACAAAATAACTCTAGTTTCTTGATAAAACTTGATGCTGTGAATTACAATCAGGCACATGATGAAAACCTTGATCAGTTTTTAAAGACAATAAAACAGTTATTATAATTATTTGGTCGTTTGTTTATTGCAAATTTACGGCATTGGATGAAGTTGAATGAATTCACAGTCAAAGTTGTTATTTCAGTTGCCGTGAAGTTATAAGTCAGGTGGAATCAAGAATGTAGTTTAATATTTGTCTGTTAATCGAGCTATTCTCCGCCCTGCATTGAACTTGATTGCAGTAACATTTGTCGTTGTATACACCTATTTCAAAAAAGGTTGTCGGAGAGAAAGGCAATAGGAGATAGGAGAATGCTCATTCTAAGACCGAATTGGATTGTGGGCCTGCTTAAAAAGCGGCTCAAAGTTATTCCAATTTTATTAAACCAAAAAAACTCGCCATCGAAGGTCTTCGCTTAGAGGGGACGGCAATATACCTCTTTAGCTTGTATGCAAATTGCCCATTTCAAACCATGTGATGTAAACATTATATTCTCTGGAGAATATGTTCTTTTCTATTTCTGAAATTAATTCGTTCATATTGAAAGGACTAATTCTCCAGAGAACACCATGTTTACATCACATGATCTGAAATGGGCAATTTACATACGAAGCTAAAGAGGTCTATTGTGCATTGCTTTTAAACTGGCCCACAGTCTATGCACTCAGTCGGTCTTAGAATGACCATTTTTTCCTATCTCCTATCGTCTTTCTCACCGACAACCTTTTTTGAAATAGGTATATACAGAAGAGTGAGGGCCGTTTTAAAACATCATTGAATTTTCACGAAATTAAAATATTTACTGAATCGATTCACTTTCAGTCGGCGAACCGTACGATAGGCGTTGGATTTGATTTCATTCGCTTTTTTCTGCCAAAATAAGAGATCGACGAAGTAATATTTCAAATCCGAGTGAGTGTTTTAGACGTGATTTCTAGATCCAAGTGTCATGAACAATGGCGAGGCGTAGCCGAGCCATTGTTTATGGCACGCGGATCTAGAAAACACGTCTAAAACACTGACGAGGTTTTGAAATGGCTTCTCATACTATTCTAAATATTCATGTGCCAGATAATTATATGAAGAGAAATAATTAAATATAAGACAATACACAAAGTTCCGAATTGTTTAGGCGAGAATTCCACACAGTGGATCGGAATTTTTAAATATTTTCCGGCAATTAATTCAGTATTCAATTCGGCTCTCACATGGTTCAGTGCGAGCGGTAAGCATGGCCGAAGCGCTAGGTTCTAAGCAAAAGAAACGGAGGTTTAAAGAACCTCAAACATTGGAAGAAACAAAAATGGTAGTCGGCCAGTCAATTCCTAAAACTACACAATACAAGACTCGATGGGGTGTACGTATATTTGAGAATTGGAGGAGTCAAAGGAATAATAAGCTCCCAGAATGCGAAGTTAATCCTATAGGATTAAACGTATCCTTCGTTCAAACACTGGATACGCCTTTAACTTCAATGACGAAAGCCAGCTTAAATTTCTGGCTTATCAAATTTATCCAAGAGTTTAACCGACAAAGATGGAGCTGCATACGTGGAAAAGACGATGTATCAAATAATTTGTTGTTTGAAGAGATACTTACTTAGAGACGAATGGAAGAGCTGACTTAAATCCACTGGATACCAAAGACGTTGTGTAAGTATTTACATGTAGTTTGCTTAATTGTTTCTTTTGCCAAGATTAAATTACATGTCGAATATAATATTTACTACGTAGTAATGGTTTTTATTTGATTTCAGTTTTCAAGGTTTCCGTCAGATCCTTGACGCTGAAATGTAAAAATCCCATCGTGCTAGAGGACAACTGGAAAGATGCAAAGAAGAGAAGAAGCCCGTTACTGAGACGGAGGAAACTATGCTTTGGACATTGGACTTGTTAGGAGATAAGACAGCTCAATCTTTAGTTAATACTATTTATTTTTATATTGGAAAGCTTTATGGGCTTAGACCCTCTGAGCATAGGGAACTCAGAATGAGTAGTTTCGTTATTGAAGAATGCACGATTACGTATAGAGAAAATGTCACAAAAACGTATCATGGTGGTTTGCGTGATTTAAAAAGAAAAGGGCGAGTAGTTGAACACCGTACCAATGCCATTCCGAAAACGGAGGAAATCACAAACCTTGCTTAGTTGATATGTTCAAGGAATATGTATCTATGATAAGAGAGTTAAGTAAATGCGACGAAGCTTTCTATTGTCGACCTAGTAAAACAGCATACAAGTTTGAGAATTCGCCTCTAGGAATTCACACATTGAATAATATTTTGCCAACTATGATGGAAAAAAAAGCAGGTTTAAAGAAAAAGACCGCCCACTGTCTCAGGGTAACTACTGCTTCCACATTATTCCAAAATAAGCATGAGGAAAGTCTCATTCGTCAACGTACTGGCCATGTTTCTTCGGCACTTTTTGCTTATGAGAAACCGGAGAAAAAGCAACTTGAAAAGGTTTCTAAGTGTCTTGGTCCACCACCTTTACCATCGGAAAATGTTTTCAATTGCCTCAGAGTCAAACGATATGTTGCCAGACTTTTCTGACGAAGAATTTGAAAAAAATTGTTCGTGAATTTGATTTCAGTCAAATTGAATCTGAAATAAAATCCGACACGAAAAGGAATGAACAGGTTGACTTGCTTTTGGCTAACAATTCATATCATAATTGTACGATTAACATTTCCTTCAATCAAAACTAAGTAATTAACCGGTTTATACTAATTAAGAAGTAGAGTATTAACTAAGAATCATTAAAATTGTGTAGTTTATATGTAGTTTTGTGTTCTATGAAAATGCAAGATTAGAACTCATTTGCATATCGTATTTATAACTAATTATTATATCGTATTTAGAACTGATGATAATTAGTTCTAAATACAATATGATAATTAGTTCTAAATACGATATGCAAATGAGTTCTAAACATTCTATATTGTCTTACCCCACAATTTCCCTATTTTATTTTATTTTTATTTTTATTTTTTTATTTTATTTTTTTTGAATTTTATATCATAATTTATTAGTAATAATCAGTACATCGTTACAATAAATGTTTTTGTTATTTTTGCTACAATGTTTGTAATAATACAAATACAATTTTGTATATGATAATAGTATATTGTAGTAATATAGTAATATAGTATAGTATGGTACGGTATGATAGTGTAGAATGAGAGGAAAAACAGCAAGTAAGTGAAGGTTTGATGTTATGCGGTTTTGCTCAGGAAATTGGTAAAAGGTGCCCATTTTTTTTCAAAAGCGTTTAATACTTGTTTTGTAATAGATGATAATGCAATTCTTTTTTCAATGTGATATTTGTTGGTTGGTTGCGTGATTTAGAAATGATGAGAATGTGTATTTTTAAACTATTATACATATGTTGTTTTGCAATCAGAATTAGATGGTTTAAAAACAGAGAGTATTTGAAGTTGGATAAATGACCATATAGGATTGTTTCCGAGATCAAGTTTCAGTTGTGACTTAGCATCAATGTGCAATGACCACCAACTTTGAAATTTGTTCCAAAAATATCGTGCGTACGTACAGAGATAGAAAAAGTGTTTGCAAGTGTGACGTTCTTTATCTATGCAAAAAGGACAGGAATCATCATTTTTAATACCTACTTTTTTTAGGTAATCATTCAAGGGAAGTATATTGTGTATGATTTTAAACTGGAAAACTGATAATTTTATTTCTTTTGTTACGCTAAACGGCAGTGAATATATTGCGTTTAGATCTTTTTGTGTAAAACCTTCGTTAAGAATTAAAGGTTCATTTGTGGGGTGCTCAAACTCAATTTTGGCAAAAAAACTGTCTTATTATTTTTGTTGTCATTTTTGTTAAATTATTAGGTGGTTTTTCTGATATTATGGTCGAATTGTTTTGTTTTATTCTGTTCCTGACTGCATTAACAATACCGCTATACGTTAAAAAATTAGTATTTATGTTGTATTTTTTGGTAAATTCAGAAAAACTGAGAAACTTATTTCCGGGTCCTATTAGATCTTCAAAAAATTTAACGCCCTTATCAAACCATGATTTATAGAAAACTGATGCGTTGCTAACTTTAATATGTTTTTGTTGTTCCAAATGAATGAATTCGAAATATTTTGTTTATGGAGATTTAGCGCGTTAAAATTCTGAGTGTAGGACAAAATACATTTATAGAAATTTGGTGTGTTAGATAATACGAGCTCTTTTTTGTTAAAATCATATGAGAACAGAAAAAACCCTCCATATTTCGCTAAATAACTTCGGGGGATCATTTTCCATTCGGATTGTTTTTCGTCCAGAAGGCGTTTAACCCACGCAAGTTTAAGGGCCTTTTCTATATGGACGAACGATGTCATATTTAGTCCCCCTTTCCTTTTTGTTGCCGATAATGGTTCTCTTTTTTATTTTGGCGGGTTTATTTTCCCAAATAAACTTAAATGTAACTTTATCTACCTTTTCGGCAAATTTTCTGGAATGCATAACACCGAAGCATTAAAGGTAATAAGTTTAGACAATCCTAAGGTTTTAACGATGTTGATTTTTCCATACAATGAGAGTTTTCTTTTTTTCCACGAAGAAAGTATGCCATCTAATTGGTTAAGCTTGTTGTAAAAGTTTAGTTGGTCACTTGCTTGCTTATCATAAGTGAAATAAATTCCTAGTGCTAGTATGGGTTCTGAAGTCCATTTCAGTTCGAAAGGTTGGGCTGAGCTTCCTTTTGTTGAACCAATTAATCCACATCGCTTCAGTTTTGTTGAGATTAGGTTCTAGGCCTGAGACTTTTTGGAAATTATCCAACACAGTGAGAATATTTTGAATGGAATTTTCATCTTGAACAAAACATGTTGTATCGTCAGCGTACTGGGTTAATTTTATTTCATTTTGATCGATACAGATGCCTTTTATGTCTGGGTTATTATTGATAGCGTATGCAATCATCTCCACAGATAGAACAAAAAGCGGTCCAGATAAAGGGCAACCTATGCTTCAATGCTCTCACCACTTGCATAATTTAATAATCTGTTCTTCCCCCAGTTTCAATGTATGAACATGTGACCTCGAAGAACATCGCTCATTGGTCAATGTCTCATGGATATGTAATGTAGTATGAGAAATGCTTGTCATGACATAAAAGAGGAAGCTCGTCAACAGTTCTTTATAATCACTATCATGTTAACTGTCATGTTAACTTTTTTTCTGAGTCTTTTTGAATTGCAGTCTCCCTCGCAGCCGTGTTTAGTGTTGTCATGCAACGCTCTCTCCGCTACACACGGCTGCTTACCCAAGCACTAAATACATTCCATTCCACATAATTGGCCAATCAGAGCTTGTTGCCCGAAATCAGGTCAACGTTCGCGCCAAAGACTAGTGACAAAAAACAGTGACACACAAGATGGCGTCCATTGACGAAGCGCTTTGCCATTGCAAATTTTTGCTAATTTTCTGTTTCGTCTGTACTCCAATTTTTCCCAACCCAGCTCATCCAATAAGACCTTAGATCGTGTTTCATAATTTTTCTGCTTAATGATTCTAGCTGATCTATTTTGTAGCCGTTGAAGTTTGTCAGACATTCCTTTACTAGCAGAATCCCAAACAGAGCTACAATAATAATCATAATAATCAAAGTAGGGTAGAATTAGAGCTCTATACATACAGAGCACCGTGTTTCAAGTGGTAAGATTGAGCCTAGGCGCTTTTTAAAACATAGCTAGACCTAATGAGTTTGTTCGTTTCTTCAACCAAAACATTTTTATTTTAAAACCAAGCTTTCGGACACATGGTCCATCTTCAGGGTGTAAAATGGTAGTAATTCGTCAAAACTAACGGCTATTACGTTGAAAACAAATAGCGCGCATATTGTCTTTTTTTGTTGTTGTTTTTTTGTTTTTTGTTTTTTTTGTTTTGTTTGCGCGCGCTATTTATTTTCAACGTAATAGCCGTTAGTTTTGACGAATTACTACCATTTTACACCCTGAAGATGGACCATGTGTCCGAAAGCTTGGTTTTAAAATAAAATTGTTTTGGTTGAAGAAACGAACAAACTCATAATTGCATAATTACTTTTAAAGCTCAATTAGACAATAAAGATTTATTTATATGTATTGTTATTTATAAAATTAATATTATATTTCATGATATATATGTTGTACTTTGATAATACATGTAATTTATTAATAATAATATATGATATATAAAATAGAAACTTTTTAACTTATTGTAAACTATCATTTGTATTTATACGGCTCTCTGGAAGACCAATCACATTGTATTGAAGAGATTCCGTGGTTAAATTTAATAAAAGCTTTGATTGATTGATTGATCGAATACACTAAGCCAATACACTAAATACGGCTGCGAGGAAGACTAGTAAATCGTGTACTTGAATTCATTTCCTAACTTTGCAACGTTCTTACGTAAATATAAACAACGAAACATGAGCCTGGGAGTTTTTATTTTATTTATTTATAAAATCTTTTGACAGACGGCCTACGTCAGCAGAGCTGATTTTCAGAAGGGCTCTGTATAGAGAAATATACGAGTGTCGAGTCGCTGACAACTAGTGAACATGAATAACGAATACATATTTTTGATTGGCTAATTCTGTGGAACGGAATGTAGTGCTTGGGTAAGCAGCCGTGTGTAGTGGAGAGAACGTTGCGTGACGACACTAAACACGGCTGCGAGGGAGACTATTTGAATTGGAGCAAAAACAGTTTTCAAAAACTTCAAATAGTAGTTACGGCAACGCGCGAGGTGGGGAGAATTTGAACCAAATCAGAATGCTTTCTTTGTTATTTTATTAGTTTTTCTTTCCAATTATTGTTGAATCGTGATACAAAAGTAATTGCGATTTTGAGACGGCGATACCACGAAATATTGACGGCAAGAGCAAGAGCAAGAGCAAGAGCAAGAGCAAGAGCAAGAGCAAGAGCAAGAGCAAGAGCAAGAGCAAGAGCAAGAGCAAGAGCAAGAGCAAGAGCAAGAGCAAGAGCAAGAGCAAGAGCAAGAGCAAGAGCAAGAGCAAGAGCAAGAGCAAGAGCAAGAGCAAGAGCAAGAGCAAGAGCAAGAGCAAGAGCAAGAGCAAGAGCAAGAGCAAGAGCAAGAGCAAGAGCAAGAGCAAGAGCAAGAGCAAGAGCAAGAATTACGACATACTTCGAACTACTTCGTCAGCAATCTAGCCCTGGTCAACGTAACGTTTGGGTTTGGCAGTTTTATTACTTGTTGTCTGTACTACCAAAGACTACTTGCCTGCACAGTCGATGTGTGTTACTATAGATCAGTTCATAGCTATTTCACCGCTGTTGGAATGGCCTTAACATTGACTATGTTTACAGTTATCAGCATTGAGAGATACATATGTATATTTTATGCACTCCGTTGGCAGCAGATCATTACCAACCGCCGGGTTTCCAGAGTACTTGGCTCCGTGTGGGTATTATGGATTGTAATTCCTGCTGTTTTCCGTGCCGTGGCGTGGATAATTTTCCAAGATATATATATATGGTTCAGACATTTTTGAATATTATTATCATTGTAGTTATAAATTCAGTCATCTTCAAGGAGATTCGACGCCACGAGAGGAGAATCAATCACGAGCAGCAAATGGCTCCAAACGCGGAAAAGATAAGAAGAGCAAGGGGGAAAAAAAGCGCGCGAAAACCATTATCCAGATGATGGCACTGGTGATTCTCTGTTATCTACCAACACTAGTGCTTTTATTGGGCATGAGATTTCCCAGTTTGGATCAAGTAAAGTGGCAATATGCCTGGGAAGTCTGCAGAATAGTCTTCCTTAGCCATGCAACGTTTGATATTATTCTGTTTGGAATGAGAACTGAAGAAACTCGAAAGGCTTTTAGAAAGCTACTCAATAGACTCAGAAGTACTCACTTGTAGATTCGCAAGCGTCTGATGGGGCGGTGCGGTGGAAGGGGAGAGAAGGGGTATTAGTGGTGAAGACGAAAGAGCAAAGGTTGCAACTGGATTTAGAAGGACTTTAAATAGTGCTTTGACCAAAGTGTTGAACCACTTAACATATCTATAACATTTAATGTACATTTTTGGGGTCAAACACTTGTAGCTAAGAAACTAAAATAAACAACACATATCCGACTAAATATTGACGTAGTGGATATCTACGATATCTAAACGTTAACAGGGGCGTGGCCAGGATTTTTTCGGAGTGACGCACAATTATTAGACTTGACACAAGTCGACCTCTCTTATTTTTTGTATCCCAGATGTGCGAGCGATGCGAGCCATTGAGGTCGAAAAGCGACCGAGCGACCGAGCGAGCGACGAAGTCGCGAGAGGTCGACTTGTTCCGCTTGCAAGGTTTTCATTTGCGTTACGCGCCATAAATTATCAGGGGGCGGAGTTTTGTCACACACACCGTCGTGTCTGGATTCATTCAGGGTCAACTCCAATACTCATCACAAGATCATATTTGTTTGCTCTGAACCAAAGTTATTTGTAACAAAGACTACATACGAAAGCTAGTAACATTCGTTAAGAGGCTTCCTCGTAATTATTTGTATTCTGTTATTCTTTGAGCTTCTTTCAACGCCTCAGATATCAATTTCATGGTGAGTTGACCCAAAGAACGTGAGACGACGCGTACGTGCTTGCTGTTCGGTTTTATTGACAGATGATAGGTGTGTTTATGACTCTGGCCATTCTGATTGGTTAACGCTTAATTAATATGCAGCGACCCGTTTTTGGGTCGCTAAAATTGGCGGGAATCAAGTTGGAAAAGTCCTTCCCCGGGGCGCGTAGCAACAGAAAGAGGAAGGACTTTTGGAAAGTCTACACAATTATGAAGTTTCAATTTATATTCCCCTCTCCCTCTTCCTCCCCCTTCCCCTAGCCCTCCCCCTCCCCCTCCCCCTCCCGTACCCGCACATTACCACTCAAACCAACCAACAAGAAGTAAAAGTACAGTACGTGATTACAAGGATTGGGAATCTCTAATGTTCTTTCTATACAAAGTAGTTATTCACGAAATATATACACTTCACTCAATTTAGCATCTACTACATAGCACTAGGGGAATTTATTTTTGAAGGGGACACAAGGGTGCGGGGGCATGCTTCTCCGAAAATTTTTGAGGTATAGAGTCTCCGAAATAGCATTTCCTGCCTTTGAGAGTAGTTTCCAAGAAGTTTAAACGGACAGAAAATCGATCTTGTGGCCGAATCGCAGGTCATTTGAGGGGTTGCAGACATGTAAATCATATCATTATGTGTACACAATGATGTGTGGTTTTTTAGTTATTCAAACCGAGATCTAGTGTTCATACCAAAGGCAAAACCATCGATATGTTTGTAAACAAATACGTGTTGCACAATAGATCAATGGCATAAAAATAGGTATACTAAAAGTTCCGTTTGCATAAATGGTTGTTTAAATTTTTCCTATTTCTCGAACGGCGTCAAGGTCAAGACGAGCACTAAACATTTTACTGATTTTATGGAATCAGTGACAGCTAGATTCAGAGCATGTCCATAGCAGTGTGTGTATAAGCATTGGCTATTCAGAATGTAAAGGTTATATAAAAAAAACGGACAAAATTATTGGGGCCCCGGCTTCCCCTGGCCCATCCCCCTGCTACGGGTCTGCAATGTGATATTAGTGTAACTTTCTCTCAAGTGATCGACGACTTAATGATGAGATCGACAAAGCAAGGGTACATAAATAGGACTACAATATCATCAAAGGCAGAGCGATTCTTCTTCACTTCTCTTACCAAAAACACGTTCGTATCTTCTACTTTAAGAATTCTGAATAATTACGCTTGAAAAAGCACAATTTCATGCTCGAATAACTAATACCTACACTCCATAGGGTGATAATGTTTTATTTTTCATTTGCTTCTTTCTTTAGCTTTTTTCTTTCTTTTCACTTTTTCTAAAACAAGGTACTTTTTTAATCCTTTTTTTTTTATTCGAGTGACGCACGTGCGTCGTGGCGCCCGGCTAGTTACGCCCCTGGTTAAATAAAACTAAGTCCATACTCTATTCTACAATGCGCGTCAAAATTAGTTGAAACACTATTCATTCAAGTAGGTTGAAGTTGTCCTTCAGTAGCATGTTGTAGATATAGAGGTATTAAAGCAAATGTGGCCGTGGACTACTGGGTTTAACGTGAGTTTATTAGCCTGAGCTTTCGTCGGGCACCGACATCATCAGAGGCAATGTGGAAAGTGATGTGTGGATAGTGAATATAAATGAGGTGACAGGCGATCGAGCGTAACAAAACAATGGCTGTCAGGTCAACTCTGGAGACATCAATACCAAGATCATCTCAAGAGAGAACAACCCCGTCAACCTCCGCCTACTAGAATCCACCTATACGACTTCGTTGACCTCTGCATATCATTAAAATATCTGCATATCATGAAAATTGGCGCATGCGCGCGTCATGACAGTGCTCCTTTAAGATTTGATTTAAAAGATGCTATCGTATCGAAGACAGTGTTCGTATAGATGAGGGAAGAGAGTTCCATAGTTCTGGCGCAGAAACAGCAAAGGATCGATGGCCATAAGATTGAAAACGAAAGTTAACATAGTTCAGGAGTAAATCAGAAGTCGAGCGAATAGTTCTTTGTGGTTTGTAACGAGTAATTAAACGCTCTGTAACAGATATCCAGTGTAGTTCTATCAGGATTCTTCTTCTTCTTCTACTTCTTCCGCTTCTTCTTATTTTTCTTTTTCATCTTCTTCCGCCTCTTCTTCATCTTCTTCTTCTTCTTCGTCCGCCTCTTCATCTTCTTCTTCTTCTTCTTCTTCTTCTTCTCTCCTTCTTCTCCTTCTTCTTCTTCGTCTTGTTCTTCTTTTTCTTCTGATCTTCTTCTTCGTCCGCCTCTTCTTCTTCTTCTTCTTCTCCTTCTTCTTCCTCGTCTCTTTCTTCTTTTTCCTCTGATCTTCTTCTTCTTCCGCCTCTTCTTCTTCTTCCGCCTCTTCTTCTTCTTCTTCCTCGTCTTTTTCTTCTTTTTCCTTTGATCGTCTTCTTCTTCCGCCTCTTCTTCTTCTCCGCCTCTTCTTCTTCTTCTTCCGCCTCTTCTTCTTCTCTTTCGCCTCTTCTTCTTCTCTTCCGCCTCTTCTTCTTCTTCTTCGCTTCTTCTTGTTCTTGTTCTTCTTTCTCTTCTTCTTGCTTCCATTTTCCTGCTTATTTTTATTTTTATGTCTCAATGAAAACAGGAAACAGTTTTACGCACGCACTTGTAATTCGTTCTAACATTCGTTCTAACATTATTTAAATCGATGTTGGAACCTGATAAGGACATTTTCATATGATTGCCAATTTTGATCGGAAGGGCTTTGCATTTTGACCGCTTTTCTTGATTGTCGACTGTGGAAAACGATTATATTATTGAACAACCGCAATATTCTCGAGTGGTTGACTTCATTAAGAATAATCCATTATAAATACAAGATTTGCGACGTGTGAGATCATTTCCATTTACTCTTGAAACTGCATGATCGTCATCATTCACGACAGAGGTTTTTTGGAACATTTTCATTTTCAAGATCACAACGTGTTTACACGTATTGTTTACATACTGCTCGACATCATTCTACAGAGTTACGAGAAATGATGTAGCCTGCATAGCCTGGCGCTAAGGGGAGGGGGAGAGGGAGGAGGGGAGACCCTACGGAGAGAGGGAGGTGGAAGAAGAGGGGGGGAATGGGGAGAAAAGGAAGACCGTGCCATCGACCCCCTTGTTTTGCGAACCGCCCCCTAATTAATTATTCAAGTCTCTGCTGAATTTAACATCACACTTGTCAGAATAGTCCAATCATAATTATGGGTCACTCGGGGTCAATTCCGTTTTAGAGAAATAAATAGATCTAGAAGAGAAATCTGGAAAGATAAAATGTTCGATGCCGACTGGAAAGAGCCCTAATACAATAACTCTTTTGGTGTAATAACTTTTTCAGAGATTCTAACCTATTGTAGGAATCGTTTGTACAGCGCAGAGAAAGGCCGCCAAACGGTCTTCAACTGAATGCTGGCCAAATCACAGCCAACTGCAAGGCCAAACGGACGAAACGATTCAATTTCTGATCGGCTTGAATGATGCTAACTAAAGGTGTGATAACCAAGACTGTTGGATGGTTTTCATCTTCAACAGTTATTTCGCAAGAGACTCATTACGAGAAGCTGTAAACGAAATAAGACTTTTTCCGAAGCCAGTGGGCAAAAATCGCCAACATATCTTTCCTGTTGTACAGCTGTTGAATAGACCTCTTTAGCTTCGTATGTAAATAGCCCATTTCAGATCATGTGATGTAAACATGGTGTTCCCTGGAGAATTAGTCCATTCAATATGAACGAATAAATTTCAGAAATATAAAGGAACATATTCTCCGGAGATTATCATGTTTACATCACATGGTTTGAAATGGGCAATTTGCATACAAGCTAAAGAGGTGTATTACCACTCGTTGCTCTGGTTTGAGTTCCAAATTAAAGTGAGTTTCTTTGATATATAAATTCAAAACAATGTTAATCAGCCACATGGACTAGCGATGTGTAGCGCTTGTTTCGTTCTATCAAGTTTGAGAGAGGCAATCGATGGTTGACGTCTAGATCTCGTTGCTCTCGACCAATGAGCAATTTACGTTTATATTCTGAACGTAAATGTCGCAAAAACAAGCAAGGGGGTCGATTGCAGTCCCTTCCTTTTTCTTCCCTTTCCCCCTCTTCTTTCCTCCGCCACCTCCTTCCCCCTCCCCTTAGGGCCAGGCTACGAAGGCTATGAATGATGTTAACATTTTTACAACATGTAAAACATGAACATATGTACTCGAAAAAGTTTGAACATTAGATAATTTGATTGTAACTCGTGTTCTCAAAACATCGTGTTTTAAAAAAGACACCAACACGAAAAATGATCGTACTTGAGAGAACCATACTGCCGGCAAAATTGAGGATAAGCTTCATTATCCAATGCCGATCGATATAGAGAAAAGTGCACAGACGTTACATTTAAAATTAACTTCATGAATCTCAACCATAATTATTATTTTATTATATGCTAATGAATGCAAATAGAACCGTTATATGGCCGTGAATTCACTTCTAGAATACTCTCCTTTCGATATATCGAATTTCTAAAACTGCTTTCACGATAAAGATAATATCTACTTGTGCTGGATAATGAAGTTGGCATACGTTCTCGTGCTGCGAAATTTCCTACACTGAATTGTAGTACAGCCGGTGACCAAACATGCATTCATATGTTGTGCTTCCTGTATATTGCTTGGAGCAATTTGGCAACGCACCACAGTTCCTCTAATACCTGTGCTTGAAAAGTAATATTCACTTTGAGCTTGATTCGGGTTCGAATTTGGCGTGTGTGAAGTTCAACAACTAGTTAAAAGTTTTGTATAGTTTTAATGTTGTTTATGTACATTTGATTTTGTATTAATCTAGATATTAGTTTGAATTTTTTGAATATTTGTATTATTACTTTATATATTTATATTTATATATTATATGTACATTTGATTTTGTATTAATCTAGATATTAGTTTGAATTTTTTGAATATTTGTATTATTACTTTATATATTTATATTTTTATATTATATTATTATTATATATTCTATATTGTAATATTAGTTAGGATTTCAGATGAAGAGCCACCTAGTGGAAAAACTGAATAAAGTCATTGTTATTATTATTATTATTATTGTAGTTCAGTCCTTACGACATCGACGGGGAGTCGTTTGTGTTCGCATGGAATATGTCGACTTTGAAAAGCCAAACGTTATGTAGCACGACATGGGTTCAACATAACTGGATATCGTCCAGCTAGATAAAACAACGACGGGAACTGTCATGTAGGTTATGCTTACTTTAATAGTCCTGACCGATAAAACCGAGGTTCGATGTCCACCAGAAACTCATAACGGGGTTGAAACGTGTAGCACTGGTTCCATGCTACGGAATATCCAAATTATGCAAATGAGCCACAGGCGCTTTTCATACCATATTTGGAAAATGAAAACTTGGACTAAATCTATTCTGTAGCTTTTATTTGTACAGTTGTATTTATTATTGAAGGTATCTTTTGCATATTTTCTTATTACTTTCAACATCCTAAACTGCAACTTTGTATTGAAAAGAATGTTTACGATCACCTTCAAAACATTTCGCATCGCGGTGACTGAAAACAGTAGGTAGATAATATTTACAAAGCATTTATCGCTCATTCAGTTGCTTTCAACCACATCCAGAATCATTGATTAAACAATGTATTCAGTATTCTACTTCAGCAGTTCTAGCTAGTATTTCAAATTAT
The DNA here is from genome assembly GCA_033675265.1 of Actinostola sp. cb2023. Classification (NCBI taxonomy): domain Eukaryota; kingdom Metazoa; phylum Cnidaria; class Anthozoa; order Actiniaria; family Actinostolidae; genus Actinostola; species Actinostola sp. cb2023. Next base: position 18,124 of record JAUJYZ010000044.1, read on the forward strand.
CAGTCTTAGGTGACAAATAATGACTGTTTGTGTACAAGCCTCAAAGCTAAAATTGCTTCGTATTCGAGCTACGATTCAAACGTTCATCCTTTCCAGAAAATTACCCTGACATGGGTTCCGAGTCTTCACAATTTACTGTGAGCTGGAATACTTTTCCTTTGGAAAATGACTTAGGTGACTATCAGCTGTTGGAAAATGAGCAACATGAAGACGCCAGTTTGAAATAACATTGATTTCTCATTACCAAATATGGTCATAAAACGCTGGTTTTCACCAACGCCAGAATATAATTTAACACCCCACTGATATCACTTTATACCAAATGTCGCGTAAATAACCATTGGATAAACTGCAACCATTTTCTTGGTCTTTACTCTCGAAATCGGTACAGTCCAGATGTTCTCAAACACAGTCAGGAGCTTTCGTATCATGGCGGATAATTGGCAGCGATAAAGACAAGGATTATTTCTACCGGCTTGTAATGATCCAACGTTTCATTCTTGTTTGGATATGTTTCCTGGTGATGGGAACATAGCCTTCAAAGTCATCTGAATCGGGTGCTTCGTTTGGTGGAACGGCTTTATAGATTAAAAACCCATTAGGTAGACCGGTCTTCCTGGAGGAAAGGGTGGAGGGTGTTCCCCTATATTCATTCTGGGCAGACTCCTTTTATACTGGGACATCGTGTTTAATGAAAACTTGATAAGTTTTGATAAAAAAAACCTGATGATTAAAACCAGGTAACACTGGTGTTTGATTGACGAGTTGAAGCCGCAAACTAGTTTCGAAGCCATTATAATAATCACGTGACTAAATAGCTGCTTATCAACTCCGCAGTCCCTTGGGAAATTCAAACATAAAATGATAATGTTTTTTTTTCTTCGGACAAAGGATGAAATTCCTTTGAGAACACACACGTACAGCAAAATGTAGCAGAAAACAAAAGCTTTAGATTCGTATTCACTATTCACAACGCTCCAATAATTAGTCCATTAGCTCCATTAGGGAACTATAACGTTTAACAAGATTATAATGAGCACACACTGTACACAAAGTGCAATTAGCTAGACTATTGTGGTAACTGTATTCTGTGATATGCAAACAATCATAACCTGGATCACAATAGGACGCCAATCCAGCAAAGTAATTATCCATACAAGAACTAGGCAAACATTCTGTTCCACGTAGAATCTTTCTAATTTTAAGAATACTGAAAGAGTGGATGACACATAATAATTTTTCAAAGTAAAAATAAAATTAATCAATTATTTCGGGTTATTTCAGTTTGGAAATGTTTGATATCCAACCAATCAGAACGTAACCGCCCAAAACAATATCTAAGAATTTGGCTTATTTTACTAGGTTTGTCACATACGATTTGTTTTAAAATTGGCATGTGATGCAACTGGATAATAGACTAACTTGATATCTAAAAAGAAATTGGAGAAAATATATATTGGGCAATTTTCATCTTTAAGCCAATGAATGAGATCTTAGCTACTCAAGTAGAGCAGCACCTTAAAGGGGGACTCTGATCAAAATCGATCCTTCTTGGAGTGACTTTTCTCCAGCGTCTACTAAAAGTGTATAGATAAACTAATAAAAATACGAAACATTTTTGTTTTTGGTCCAGAGAATGTCGAGAAATCCTCATGAGAAGAGGCCGAAATCACCCGTACGCCATGTTGGTTTTGAATAAACGAGCCCGTGATAAACAGACAGCGGTTGTTCTCTGTGACGTCATCCAATCAACCAATTGAACACGTCCGTACATTCACATACAAAGTCTTGTAAAAATACTACCCAGTTTTATTGATGTTTCTTCGTCTTATTTTGTCATTCAGCCGTCCAATACATTTTTCAGGCAGTTAGGGCTCATCACCTAGCACCAGAAGTTTCTAAAGTGGATAGAACTGTGATATATATCATGCTAAACGAACCTGAAGTTTTTGAGAATACTTCGTGTCAGTCTTGCACTCTTGGCCTTACGACTTCAAATGGATTTGATATCTAAATGTTATCATATCAAATCGGCAGCATACAGATTTGTAAGCATATGGGGATTATCCCAAGTAAAATATTTTCTTATGAAGCATTCGTGAAAGCCGAGGGCCAGAAAGATTTAAGGATTGTAAAGCTTATATTGTGACTGTAGAAGAACAAGTTACAATGCCCGGCGAACACGGCTCCCGCCGAGACACTCACAGTATACATGTTACGACACTTTTAATTTTCAACACCAGAATCATTGGAAATTGATAATAAAATGCATAGAATGAACAGTTTTCTTGCAGATTGCTTTCTAAAAAATAATTTATGAGATAGGATTTTAAAATCTGTTGTCCGTACAACTGCAGTGTGTTGACAATCGTGCAAAGCAGATTGATCAGTAGAGGTCAGTCGCATCGGGTCACCCTGAAGTACATTTCGTGACTACTACATTTACTGGTAGATTTAGGAGACTATTAAATTATGAAGTATTTATTTATATACATCAGATTCGTGGATATATCCAACTTCTTTTAGTTTTATACCGAAAAATAATTATTGAGCAGATCAGTCACCATACAACATGGTAAACATGAACGGTCACGCTCCTGCCCTTGAAGATACTTCAGATGATGAATTCGTGGCATAAATATGTCGAAATTAATTTTACCAGAAGTCCAACGTACATTTTAGATCCTCTTATATGTTAGGATATGGAAGATTATATATTTGGGAGTTATATCCTGCTCGCGCGTACGAACGTTTCTGAAATCGAGTGAATGTTACAGATGTAGTTGATATAATCAAGAAAGACATTTCAGCGAAACACAAGAGAGGACATACTTGACATCTCAGTGTTGGTCTGCTTGTCTGCTTGTCTGCTTGTCTGCTTGTCTGCTTGTCTGCTTGTCTGCTTGTCTGCTTGTCTGCTTGTCTGCTTGTCTGCTTGTCTGCTTGTCTGCTTGTCTGCTTGTCTGCTTGTCTGCTTGTCTGCTTGTCTGCTTGTCTGCTTGTCTGCTTGTCTGCTTGTCTGCTTGTCTGCTTGTCTGCTTGTTAGTCTCAGTGTGCTTCTGTTTATCGGTTTATCGGTTTGACTGTTTATAACTTTACCTACATTAGCTTGGTATTCACGATAACTTTGTCTTTTCCCGTGATGGGACCAATGGACAAGTCATACACCATGCTCGAATGTTCATATTGCGAGGCTTCACGACGTCGTCTTTTTTTAGGGAAGGTAGGGGAAGGTAAGGACTTTTTGATGCAACCAAGTGAACATCTGGATTTGGCTGAAGTGCGATGGCAAACCATCAATTCTAGTCACAGTGGATATACGCCAACGCGTCAGTGGCATGAACAAAACGGAACAATCTGAGGATGAAACGTTGCACTTTACTGCCTGGGTTGTGTGAATAAACCATTGTAGGGTCACGAACACAGCTGGAAATAAAAGAAGTTGCGTTGAATTAGTTTTTAAGGTTTAAAAACCTCATGGAACAAAAATACGAAAGGAGGTTTAGCTACACTGTAAAAATGGACTGGTTGAAACAACCAATTAAAATGGTTATGACCATTTACTATTGGTTGAACTGACCAATTAACAATTGGTTGAATCCATAACCATTAATTAATGGTAGAAATGAACAATTTGTATTGGTTGAACTGACCAATTACTAATGGTTGAATCCATAACCATTAATAAATGGTAGAAATGAACAATTTGTATTGGTTGAACTGACCAATTACTAATGGTTGGATCCATAAAAGTCAGTCCAGTCAGTCTAAAAAAGAAGTTTCAGCAATACCGGTAGTTGTGCTTAAACAATTGTATTTTAGCATCTCATATTTAATTTGTATAAATGTATATTACAACGTTTCTGAAATCGAGTGAATGTTACAGATGTAGTTGATATAATCAAGAAAGACAGACGTTTTCACAGATGAAAATGTTTATTTTTGAATGAGGTATATACGTTTTTGTGGCTACTGCGCTTGCGCAGCTAGCCACTATTGCCATCGTCTGAGTTTTCCGAAAGTAAGTAAGTAAGTAAGTAAGTAACAATAGATAAACTTCGGAACCAATCACCACCCGAGTAAAGAAATCACCCTATCACTTCGTATTACTGAGAGCGATCCGAGAGCGGCGTATGTGCTCAACCGATTACTTGACTGTCTGCATCGAGTTTCATCGATGTTTAGTTTCAAAAAATTCACCAATATTATTCATCACAGCTTTCATTCTGTCGAAAGGTTCTGTAAGTGTTATTCAACTTTTAGGTTGATGTTTACGTAGCCTGCGAATACAACCGTTTTTTGGCGCTCGATCGCCACAGGGGTTCGACAAAAATAGATTTAGTAGTCTCAAAAGCAAAGGTTGGGCTGCATGTCAATGTGATAGATATATAGCAGTAGCCACATGTACCCCTAAGGGTACCTATTTTTTTACTCGTCATGCAACCATAACCCAACCAAAATATGAAAGCTGACTGAAAAAATATGTATACAAACCCTCAATGTACACTGTACCTAGGCGCAACATACATACAGCATGCTCCGTTTCCAGGAGCTGATGCAAATGGACGAACTGTATGGGCTGATACAAAAATGGAGAAATCGCTTTGATATACAAAAGAAAATGATCTGGATTATTTTCTCTGCGCACTTCAAAAGCATGAAAGTGTTCACTAAACTCAACAGTAAAAAAAGCCTTATTAAAAAAAAGAATTGTATCGGGATTGACAACAATAATCTTGACAGCAGATGCAAATTCTGGAAGGTCATCATGGAATCCTGTGCAGATTACAGCCCCTACTCTGTATAATGTTCCATGGATAGTCACATTCTTTGACCTTTAAATAACAAGAGGCATGCAAGGATTTAGATTCGCGCATAAGGATGATGAATGATAATAAGTATAAAAGGTAAAGAAAGAAACTTACTCCTGAAGTATGTCTGTTTCTTGAACATGAGGTTCCTTGTGTTGTAAAGCCTGGAAATAGTCAGTATCTCCAGCTATGTAAGGGTTAGAGAATAACCGCGAGTGCTTTATGGGATTTAGAGCTCCGAGCAGCAGATAGAAGGTGGCCCTTCTATCAATGCGAGTCGCTCTAAATTCCATAAAGCACGAGTGTTTATTCTCTAACCGTTTTAGAATATAGTCATACTCACGAGAGTATTCTTTGGCTGTATGTCTGTTGCTTTCCCAAAGGAATACTGATTTCAAATGCACATACGCTCATGCATGCAAAGCTGTTCAGTTGTGTGTGACTTCAGTGGAGTGAAGATGAATATCCGAAGCTTGAGGCTTTTTTAAAAATACGAAGCTTGCAACGCTAGAATTTACCGGTATTTGTTGTGGAAATGAAGAGCAGAAATCTCAAAGTTTCTTCAAACCAGTAGAACGGACGGAATTGAAAAACGAGAGAAATAATGGACACCGAAGAAAACTCAAGCACGATGTGGACATTTAATATATTGAAAGATTGGGCTACCTATATCGCAAATATAATCATACGGAGAACGTAACTTGGATGACTGATGAATATCCGTACATCTACACTTCTTGGTAGAACATGCAGAAACTCGTTTGTGATTTCATTTTGAAGAGTAAGTGACTCGCTACGTTTCTTTAGTGTTTAGTATAGTTATGATCTGTATTTCTGTATCCGCAGTATTCATGTATAGATCTAGCTGCTTAACAAATCCAAATAACTGTGATTTATTGGATTATGATATAATAATATTTGAATAGTATTTGAAGATTAAACTAAGATTGTATTATAATATTTCTTGTATATAGTTTAGTACACGTTATTCATGTAGAGTGCAAATATTATATCCGTGAAATAAGCGCTAACATTTAGTACTAATTAACATTTTACAAGTAGACAACAATGATAAAGCATTTGGTGCTATTTATTAGTACTATTTAGTTAACGATTTCACAGATATAATATTTGCGCTCTAGTATTTTCTAAGTTAGTCATTAGTATTCCCTATATAGAGAATACTAATAAGGCTTTGATACAAAAGAAAACAAAGCTTTATTAGTATTCTCTATATATAGATAATACTAATGAATCCATTGATAAAGCTCCTTTATGAGATATAGAGCGCACAAATGCTGGGCGCTGATTGGTCGAGTGAGTATGACTATATTCTAAAACTTGCTTACCAGTACCTTTTAATAAAAATGCAAAATTGAAAACTATATGATTACACAGTAGAAAATAAATGACCCATTTAAAAGCAAACATTATAATATCATGACACATCAAAAACTTGTTGGTTTCATTAATGAACAATTGAAAATAAATATTCACCCTTCTGGGCAATTTAATGTTGTATTTCTCAAACAATATTAATATATATTAATATATTAATAACATTAAATGTTACAAATTTTATAATATGCTCATCATTAATGGCCATAAAGTAACACTGTTGATGCTGGTGACGATCAGCCAAGGTGAAGGCTACATTTGAGAAATTTCCCATGACAGTAGCTAGTCGTTTCAAATATCTGTGTGTTGCTTCATAACGCATACACCATGTGCGCACCATTGGACCAAACCTGAATATAAAAACAAATGTATACAAATGACAATCAATACAAATTTATTTAGAAATTAAATATTTGTTACTGTACTTGTACATATGAGATGGATAGTGGACCAGGTAGTGCATTTTAGGGATGACAGATTTATTTGGATACAGTCTGCAAAATGTCAAGAGATGATCCTCTATGAGTCCTTCCAGAGTACCAATAGCATCCTGGCTTGTCACTGGTGCGAATACAAGGTCCATTATATGCAGTAACGAACAGAAGTGTTGCCAATGTTGGTCATCTTCAGGAATTATCAAATTATTATATTATTAAATTATATTCCAATTATCAAAGGCAGGAATTTGCCCAAGCACCACATTTGAGCAGCTAAAACAATAATAGATACACATGATATATAAAGGTTTAAATCAATATTTTGGTAATTATTATTTTAATTATATTTAACTTGACGCTCATTGATCACTTGCTTGACCATAGTGAGCGTTTGGAGAAGAAGGTGACAAAGAACCATCACATCCTTCTCTCACTCTTACTGGGCTTCCTGCAGCCGGGATGGACTGAAAACTTCTGACCTGAAGAAAAGGGTATTTTTTGACTTGGCGACATCCCGCCAAGTAATAAATACTCCAATACTCCATTTGAGTTGTTTATAGACACCTTTGTACTCCTTCACAAAAGACGCATAAATGGTTTCAATATTTGCATCAACATCTGTTCGACCACAGGCAGCCCAAGCTGTGATCTTGTGAATAATTGTAGAGAATGTATGTAGAATTACAAAATAACGTATAATGGCACTTACGTAAATTACGTTGTCAATAAAGGACTGAAAATTCACCACAGCGTTGATAATTTACTGTTTTATTGCCCTGATGTGTTAGTTTTGCGTTTTAGGCCGTTTTTATTTTTTTTCTCCCCTACCCTGTAAAGGAAGAGAAGGCTGGAAACTACGGACGCCGAATCTTGGCTACGGCGATCTTCGAGGCCTCGAAAAACCTACAAAAATCTGAAATGTTCGCGATTTTTTCACATAATCCCTTTCTCACATTCCCCTAGCACACATCCAATCGGTCCATCACTGACCTACTCGCTTTTAAAGTCGTGAATTGAACTCAATTCGAAGTCAACCTTGCTTGTGACAACCGTGGCACCAACAGCTTACACATTCCACGTATTCGGTTTCAACGAACTTTCTTCGGAACAAGTGCCGAACCAGCGATGATAAAGTCGGCAGATTCCGGAGATCGGCCCATTGTGATCAACCAACCAATCAGTGAACGGCAAACGCTGCAGGGAATACCCAAGATAAATTTGTAGAATGAAATGTACAAAATTAAAAGCCGTTGAGATTTAGTCTATCGTTCGTATGCGTTCGTACGCCGGTGTATTTTATAGTTGTACTACTCTCAAAATCTACTAGATTACGTTTTAAACATGTCATCGACTAAGCGGAAAAGATCGGCAGGATTAATAGAAACTATGGAGAAGAAACAGAAAGGATTTGGGTATAATCTATCGGCGAAATTATGGTAAGAAAAGATCAATCTTGTGTTTTGTAATATTTTAAAAATGCCTAACATAGCCTAAAAATACAATCTTTTCAGCCTACTCAGAAATTTTCAATACCAGAAAGATGCTTTTACGTCAATAGAAAATATCATGTCAACAGTCGAAAGTGAAAAGGAAAACTTAGAGCTCGACCTCCTTCTGGGCTCTTCAAGAAGTTCAATCGGAAGAATTGTAGCAGACTTGTGGGGAGAAGATGGGGTAAAAGGCAAGACAATTATCAGAAAAGGAGAACCAGATAGAAAAGGATACAAGAACCTAGCCAGGAGAACGACCGATTGCTGTGAGAATGCTATTTTTCCCATGTCGATGTTTGAAAAACTGTGCACTGATAATATAGTGAATTGTCACTGGCATAGAGTCATAAACAACAATAGCTGCCTTTCTTTTGTATGCCACGAACCATGGTTTCTGGATGGCAATAGAAACTGCACAGAAGTGAATGTTGAACTCGACAACGAACAGTTCAAGTTCGAAGTAAAAAGTCAGGGTTTTAGAATTCCAGTTGAAGAATTTGAAATGACCAAACAACTGAGGGGCTTATCTGTGACGACACAAGTCCAGATCATCACCGAATTTATTGACAATTGTTAATTTGTTGCGGTTTCCCGCTTGCCCAAGGAGAAACAACCTTGAAAACCTCAGCAAAGCACAGGGTTGTATCCTTATCAAGTTTTGATGGAACAACTGAAAAAAGAGTATTTTCCGAAAAATGCAAAGTTGTCACACCTGGTCATTGTTTGTGGTGCTCATCTTGTTCTGTTCTTATAAAAAATGAAAACAGAAAAAAAATCCAGAAAACAAGCAAGGGGTACAGCCGAGCCACATCAATTAAAACTGACTCTATGGCAAAGAAGCTAAAGGCTGCAAAGGTCAGAGAAGAGAGACTCATGGCCAAGTTCGAAAGAGAACTGCTTGCGATGGAAGAGGAGGATCACAATGATCTTAAAAAAATGATGGAAGACAATGGAAAGGAGAACCTTCCAGAAGACATGATGACTCTTTGGGACCAACAAAAGAAAATACTTGAGACATCCTCAAGCAAAGGATACCGTTGGCATCCTAAGTGAGTAAAATCACATAATTTAATATTTTGTTGAAAAGTTCAAATTATGAAAAAATCCTTCTCTAATTATTTCTATGCATAATAATTGTTATATCAAGCAACATAAATGCTCTCCAAGGGCCCTCTGTAAAGGGAAATTGGCCTGGGAATAATGATATATTGCTTATATTTGTACACTGAGTTGTTCTTTTATACCTCTAGGATAATCAAATTGTGCCTAGAATTATATTGCAAAAACCCACATGTGTTGGAGCCTCTGAGAAAAGTTATGCATCTCCCAAGCAATAGGACAATTAGGTAATACCAAATATTTGGGCTATATTGCCTCCAATCATCCATCCATTCATTCATCCATGCATTCTCATTCATTCATCCATGCATTCATCCATGCATCCATTCATTCTTCGATCAATGCAATCATTTATTCATTCATTTGTCCATTCATTCATCCCTGCATTCATTCATTCATCCATGCATTCATCGCTCAATTCATTCATTTATTCATGCATTCATCCATCAATTCATCCATGCATTCATTCATCCATTCATTCATTCATGCATCCATTCATTCATCCATCAATTCATCCATGCATTCATCCATCCATCAATTCATTCATTCATCCATGCATGCATTCATTCATGCATGCATGCATGCATTCATTCATCCATGCATTCATTCATCCATGCATTCATTCATCCATGCATCCATTCATTCATCCATGCATTCATTCATCCATCAATTCATTCATTTATTCATGATCACTGTTATTAGTCCCAGTGAAACAATATTTATAACTTACAATGAAATATATATATTTTTTTTACTTTTTTAAAGACATCACAAGAATAAAGTAGAGCAACGGCCAGGATGGAACAGAGACATTATTAATTGGTGCTTGAAGGATGCAAAGTCAAGAAATCTACAGGAGTGGGATTACTGGGGAGGTTTTGCGATTGACGAAATGAAAATAGAGGTATTGATCTAGCATCATTGTATCATCATGTATTGGCAAAACAAACTCTTTAGAACTGTTAAATTTTACTTGCTAGTGTATATAAAATATTAATAACTAAAATTTTACTAAATATATACATTTACTATACAATGCTACTACATGTTTATTCAGGAGAATGTTGAGATGGTCGTCCAAAATGGAAAACATCGTCTGGTTGGCTTTGTTGATCTGGGAAAGTTACATGATGACATGCAAAACCTAAGTGGTGAGTGCAAAATAAAATCAGGCTACATTCAGCATAATGTAGCCTGATTATTACTAAGTTATTCATTATTATTATTATTGATTATTATTAATGTAATAATAATAACAATAATATGTGCCAATAATAGTGCTCTGATCATTGTTATATAGATAGTGGCGCTTAAAATAGTCTTGACAACACTCGATCTTTTAACGTTGGGCTACCTGTGGTCTCGATGATATATCGTTGCTATTTCGACAGCTTGTAGTACAAGATTTGTGATTTTTCGAATACATTGTATTTATCATGTTAAACACCAGTTTCTTTACTGCTGGAACTATTCATCAAGTTGAGGATGTCAGTGTTCTTTTATGAGTTTCTCAGCACTTTTATTTGCTCAGAATTTGCATATCGCTCGCCATTGACTTCTGAAACGATCGATGAGATCCTAACCGAAGCTAGTGACAGACTTTACCTTGATTGTCTTAGTAGAGGAGATATCCCAGATACAGAAACATTGTGTCTGACTATTTACCCATTTATATTATACATGTAGTTAATAATTCTCACTAGCTTTGTCTACAGTTCTCAATCTTGACTGTCAGGACACACTAATGACTAATCATGTTTCGTATCTAATGTGTTGGTGTGGTTCAGCAGCACTTCCTTTGCATTATGCAACTTCTAGTTAAGTTGATAATAAAGTACATGTACATGTACTTCATATTGTGCAATACCAATTAATTATTGTTTCCCTTTGTTTTTTGTTTTTTTTAGAAGTGGAAAATCGCTGCATTATTGGAGCTCTGCCCATTATGGTTGGCGATACCAAGAGAGGTGGTGGGAGAACACCCGGGGAATTGTTTTGGAAAGTTGTTTCTGTAAGTGTGGAATATCTGTGATTATAAACACTGAACTTGTTTTGGTATACTAGTAAAGGAAATATGAGTTTAAAGTGCCCCTAACTTCCTAATTCAGTTTTTCTAGTTTCTCTCAGTCTACATAAAATGAATACCTAGTTGAATTGTTGAATGGTACAATATTTAATTTCTTGATTTGAGGATATGACACTAATGAAGTGTATGGGTTTTATTTTCCAATATGCTAATAGAGTACAGAAGTGTGACGTCACGAACACAAAAAAATTCGCTTTATCAACTTTCGATCCCCGATTTCGAAAGAACATCAATAAAGAAGCTTACAATGTACATGCCAAATTTGAGAGCAATCGGTTAAATAGCGGCTGAGATATGGCCAGTTGAATATATAATTTCCCCACACAAATCATCATTATAATCCAGGCCGAATTTACAGATATTTGTGTGGAAATTATATAAATTCAACTGGCCATAAAGTTGATAAAGCGAATTAAAATTTTATTTTTATGACATGATCACTTCGGTACTCTATTGGATGTGTCACCAAGATTATTTGCAGTCATTTGCTCTCTCTTGTGAATGAAACATTTTACTGATTAAAAAATTTATACCAACATTATTATATTTACATGCACGTACATGCATGTACATGTACATGTATATCATCTACAAGTTGAACAATATTGATGTTTAAAAAGGTTTGCATTTTGGAAATCAAAACCTCTATGACTATAATAAATTGACAAGATGCTCAAATCAAGAAATATTGTGCGATTTAACTTATTTTATGTAGGATTGATATAAATAATATTTGAAATAAATGTTAGGTGCACTTTAATCTTGCTACCTCGATACAGTGCTTTATGTGTGACTAGTGCCAGAGGGAAATTGGTGAATTTTGATATTAAAACATTGTTTTTTTTTCTCTGTTTATATCAATTAGAATGACTCTGAGGACATCTCAAAGATGGCAGAGGAAACAACAATGCCCCGCCTCATCTCCACTGGGGACAGACTTGACATCCATTCATTGGCACTGGCCTCGGAAGGGATGGTAGTGTGCAACTTCCGAACCACAGGTATATTAAATGCTGTAATAACTCTCCTTTCGAGTTATTACACGTTTAATACACTTTATCCAAAAGCCCAAGGTAAAAACGTATACATTTTCTTGGAGTATATCATGCTTGGTAAGCATTGTGCAGATATGCCAGTTGGTGTAGAAAATTTTATTTCTTCTCTTAAATAGTTTTCTTGTTAATGTTTATTTTGTTTCAACTAGATTAAATAAACCGAATTCATAAGTCTGTATCTTTAAAAATAGACAAGCTACAAATTATGCATTATAGACTTGTAAAGTATTCCAGAAGTTATTATGGATCAAAAACAAAGAGTTCTGACTGTATGTGTTTATCAACTGTAGCCTTGTTTTCATATTTTTTACACTATTCAAGAAATATAGAAAGTTTTCTGTGTTTGCATAGCCTGATGCAAACAAGAGGGGGAAGCCGGGAGAAGTCGAGAACTGATGTGTAAAACCGAGCCGCAGAGCTTGAGACTTCTCCCAAACTCCCGAGTGTTTGCATCAGAATGCAAACCCAGAAAAATGTGTTATATTTATTTTATATTACCGAGGTAACTACCAATCAAATCACATAGATTTCTGAATATATTTTATAAAAAGTGCTAATAACTTCGCAGAATGTAATATTTCACCTTCAAACTAGCCGACATAGTTTCTTTGAATTTTACTATCACTAATCCTTTTTGCTACTAAAAACATAAACTTTCAACCATTATACTAATTAGCAGCGGCCGTTATGAATTCGGTCTATGACTTCATCTACATGTAACATCATGCTTAGATGCTATCTAGAACGAAATATAGCTTTTATTACAATAGTCTCATGACAGTTTTGTTAGTACATATATTACAATATACATTTGTATAATCAATGGACACAATAATCATAGTATTTTAAAAATGAACATAATTCATATACATGTAGTGCCATTTCCGGTAGCACAATAGCGGTTTACAAGGAGATTAAAAATAACTAAAAACTACTGTATATATATAAATGTACTATATTTAGATGATAATATACATGTAACAACCTTTTTGACAGCGAATGCATGTACAATGTAACATGTAATTATGAAAGATGCATTTTTATTTGAATAATAAACTTTATTAAATCTAGAAATGTACTTTGTGTTTTGTAGTATATATGTCTATTTTCCTAGTTAAAATAACCATTTTTTTTTTTTTTTTTCAAACAATTATATTTTGGTTATTTCTTCCAATAACTTTGTAACCAATATTTAATTGGTTGAAACAACATAAGTCAACCATTTAAAATGGTTACCTCAGACTCATCCTGATTCCCATTAATAATTGGTTATTCCAATCAATATAATAGGTTGAAACAACCAATACATTTTGGTCAATTCGACCTATTTCATACAGGTTGAAACAACCAATACATTTTGGTTATTTCGACCTATTTCATACAGGTTGAAACAACCAATACATGTTGGTTATTTCGACCTATTTCATACAGACATTTTGGTTAATTCGACCTATTTCATACAGGTTGAAACAACCAATACATTTTGGTTATTTCGACCTATTTCATACAGGTTGAAACAACCAATACTTTAATGGTCATTTCAACCATAAATTACTGGTTACCTCAGACTCATTGTTTAACCAATTTTTTATGGTTGTTTCAACCAGTCCATTTTTACAGTGTATAAACTTGCGTATTTCTAGCCAGCTTATAATCTGAGAACATCTAATTTCACAGGAATAAAACTTCCTGGAATTTATATTGTGCAAAGCGACAGTTTGCCACCAGTTGTTATGCAACGTTTGTAGTTGTTTTTCTAAACCAATTTAAGTAAACCACTTTAAGAGTGCCTGAGTAACGCCCAAGTGCTGACGCGGGTTGAATTCCAGTCGGACTCGGGTTTTTTCCTTACCCTTGCTACAGAAGTACGTATTTAGGTAACGAGTTTGGATTAGGTGAAGTTGTAGCACTACGCGACTCAGCAAACACCACCAGGTCCACCTTTGTATCCTTGACTTCAAACTGAATCCAAAGAGGCTTGTTTAGAGATAAAGCGACTGGGTAATCACGTGGTGTATATGGATTCTTGTATTGAGAACTCCTGAAGAGATTCATGAAAAACGTAAAGTTCCCAAAATTGCCTGGAAATGAATAAATATACAAGAAGAATCAGCTATCGATCAAACTTCCAAACACCGTTTAGTTATATTATTTCCGTGTCACGTTGAACGGTTCGAGGGGACGTTGTCAAATATAGCACTCCACGTCGGGGATCAGTACGGGACCGCAAATGAACCCAGGCCCGAAATCAATTAATGCAATACTTTTTTACGTTAACACTTGGTTGAGCAACATTTTCCCTTTATTATAGCATCTATTCTGCGTGATAGGCTATCAAAAGTGTTGTTTATCAATTCCTTATCGAAAGAAAGGAGTGAGCTCTGTAGTCACACACGAGATGACAAATTTGGAAATATCGTAGTTTCTGACGACTGTTCAGATATTTTCAGCATTTTGACATGGCTAGCAGAGAATACTATATTTGGCCAAAAAAGGCATGCCAGCTCTGTTTGATGCCGATCTTGGTGTACATGAACTAAGACCTATCTAACCCGTTTTATCAAGGCGAGTGGCCTTTTGAATCGGAAGCGTTTCATCTAAAAACTAGAACATGTGCTGTAGACAATCTTGGACAAAACTCGTTGAGACACTACGCATTTTGTAAACATTAGAGCTGATAATTTATAGGATCGCAAAAACACTTCTTTATATATATTTCTTTAACCCCCGTCCCCCCTGTTCAATGTTGATGTTTCGGAAAGTAGACACACCAGGCATGATTTAGGATAACGAACGACATTTCTTTGGGCGGAAGGGGAGAAGAGAAATGAGGTTAATCCCCTTTGGAAGCCGAATTGTACCCACAAGCTTGGAAGTGTCTCAACAGTTTTGTCCAAAATTGCAGGTCCGCAAATGATCCCAAGACTGGACCGTAAATGAACCCAGACCCGCAATTAAATGATCCCAAGACTGGATCGCAAATGAACCCAGACCCGCAAATGATCCCAAGACTGGACCGTAAATGAACCCAGTATTGCAAATGAACCCAGTACTGCAAATGAACCCAGACAATACCGCACGCGTGATCCCAGAGGGAAAATGATGAATTTGGAAAGGAACGGAATTATAGTTTGCACACTTTGGAACACACTTTTGCTGATATTAACTTTTGAACGGACTCGAAAATAAAAACATCCCATCAATGACGTTTATGATAGTGATAGAATTGATCCGTTATCAGCTATATGAGTCATTTTATGACAAGCGGTCTCCTGGCAGTTCGAAATTCTCTCCGAAATTTCCATCAAAATAAATATATCAGTTATCAAAATCAAACTACTCTAAGTTTATTTAGAAATACCAAGCGCTTCTGTTGAGGTGGATATATTTAAAAATGAAGTGTTCGCTTACGCTCGGCACAGAGTACGAATGAGTCACGGAAGCGGCACTTTGAAAATTTATATATACAGGAAACCGAATCTATGTACTAACTTGATTATCGTTCGAAATTCCCGCTTTTTAGGAACCCCAAGCTTCATAGAACAGTGGTATATATTTATAACACGTAAACTTACCAGGGTTCAAACTGATAGCGGTCAAAATTAACCGAAGTCAGAGTAATTTTGCTCTTTCCGTGCTCATCGAGCCTTGACAATGACGACCGGTTCTTGTTGATCAACTCTAAAAGTGAGCTGTGTTTATCCTCAAAAGGAACCACTTTGCAGATCGTAATTTGGGGATGTTAATGAAGAATCCGATTCAGAACAAACGGCAGAACAAAACAAGAACGACAGCAAGTTTTGAAGAGTAGCAGCATTGGAAGCAGAAATGACTAAACTTTCATGGTTTCAGTGTGTTTAAGGTGATTCCCGTGTTTTGCATTGCACAAGCTCTACTGCGCACGATTCTGAATAAAACAAAGCGCAAATGTCGTGATTTTATAAGTCTACAGAAATCGTTCAAAGGAACTTAACCAATTTGTCGAATAATAATTCACTTCATTTTTTGTAAGAAAGTGGGGTAAGCGATGATGATTATAATTCGAACGACATAAACTTTGTACTTTCAAGCTTTTCATATATATTGCATTTTTAGCATTATTCTCCAAACATTCTCTGTAATATGTGGCCGCCATTTTGAGCGGAAATGTGTTGTTAATGAGCATGCGCGTCGGCCATCTTGACTCATATTGCTGGTATATATCGCATAGCGCAAGTTATCCGCTGCTGCTATGAAATCAAGTATTATGTTATACGTATTCTTGTGCTTTTATGCACCACACACAACATAAGGAAATACCTGATCAAGACAAGGAAATAGGTATGAGACAGTTCATTCATTTACAGAGTAGACCAAAGCACTTTGACCAAAATGACAACAAGTGGTAAACTCCAGCCGGGACTTTGGATGATATGACCTGCAAGGTAATGAAAAACAATGATTTAAAAAAAACTTGCATAATTAATCGCAGGCCTGAGTAAATATTCAACTCAGTAGGCTGATGTAAATGTCTACGTTTGTACTGAATAATCAGCGAGTAGGTTTAATCCAGCAAATACGGTAGATATAAAATAAAGTGCCTATTAAATCATGAAGATGAAGTTTATGTTGAAACTAGACGCTTTACAAGCGTTCACTCGTGCCCTTTTGCGATTGAGTACTGGGATGCACTGCAGTACGAAAGACGAAAGACGCATACTTATGCGATTGCAGATTGTGCTTAGTCATCATAGCTGTATTCACTACTTAAACGTTTCTCAATGTTTAGATCTGAGATAACGATTATAGTGATCAAATCAGTGTTTGGTTACTTGTTGGGTGACGTGACTCGGTAGAACATGCAGAATTTGGAATCGTCCGGCACTCGACAACATAATACCGGCCATGCAGCTCAGAATTTGTATAAACGGCTGGTTAAGACGGTTAACAGTGCTAGCAAAATCGAAAAAACATACTTACATTTTGGGTTTACTATTTCAAAAAGTGCTAAATCGAACTAAATTACATTTAAATACATATAGTGTATTATTCTTGTATCTACTACTTGCCTACTACATTCGTGCCCTAGACTTAGATCGTGCAATAAAGGCCTGCTTGATATCTTTATGCGAGTGAAATTGACAGCTGAACTTGCCCCTTGACCTCCGTTGCTTCCTGATTGGTTTGTGATTTGTAATCTCTCTTACCAGTCTCACTCGATTGCAGATTCGCGACGCCGTACAAAAAAAAAAATACATAAAATACCGGCTGTGTTTTTCAACCTAAGGCCTGGGCACGAGTAATAATGAGAAATCTCGATGTGAGGCGTAACGCATCAACAAACGTGGTTATAAACTGACTGAAACTGAGCTTATATTTATTACTTGGGCTACCAGTGGTAGCACAAGTATTAAAATACCCGTTGATTCGGGTCAGATGTTCCAGTCCATCCCGGTCACAGGCCCAGAGAGAAGAAATGTAGTTCCCTAATGTATTGACTAAAATCTTAGACTAACGTTTATACCCATTCTGAGCTGTGTTGTCGACTGAATAAATCCTGTTAAAAATTGTGCAGTATCAGGCTAAAACTACCTTATAATGTTCACCATTTTCAGAAACCTTCCATTTTTGCAGCTACCGATATTTCAACATCTCATTATCAATAGCCCAAGTGAACGCTATTAGAGCGTCTAGTTAAAATATTTATTACCCTGGATAAATAAATAGAGTTCAGTTCATGATCAGGGTCAGCTAGACTCGTTGGCAACGTTGTGCCAGTTTGAATTGGTAGTTCGCTGACGTTTCTTTGTGGAGACATTAGCCTAGTTTAGTTTTAAGGATACTGTAAACAGTGACTGGTATTTCGCGACATATATTTGCTAATCACCTCCAAGCAAAACAAGCTAGCTTCGCGTTTCGCGAGCGTGTCTCTCTTTTCTTGAAAATAAATTGTATATATTTGGCTGGCTATGCACTTGTGTGGTATATACTAAGACAATTATTCCCCTCGCAGTATCGGTTAGTATATACCACACACATGAATAATGCTTTTCGAGGGCTGTGATTGGTTAATCAAACTATAGGGATATCTTTGGCTATTTACAAGATGGCGTCGTGTTTCGCGAGCGTGTCTTTTTCTTCTTGAATTTGTTTATTATATTTGGCTAGCTATTCACTTGTGTGGTATAATAATACTAAGCAATTTTTACCCGAAGTGAAGGTGAGTAGTTGTAGATATTTACTTCGCCGCTCGAAGACCTTCACTTCGGGGAATAATTGTTAATTATTTGAGAACTAATTTTCTAATGTTCTTGAATGAGACTGCCGAATGCTTTTCTAAAAAAAATACTGTTGTTTTTCTACAAAACAGGGTTGTTTATAATTTCGAGTCCGTTTGAAAGCTAATTTTGTTCCATTCCAGATTCTGTATTTTCTCTCTGGATTAATTTGCCGGTGGCGGGCCTGGGTTCATTTGCGGTTCCGTACAGATCGGCCGGCTTTCACTCAATTTTCTTCGCTCAAAGTTTGGAAATTAGTTGTGATATTGAATTTCCGCGAATTTTGAAAGATTGTTCAAGGTTTTGGGCATTTCCCAAAAATGTCCAAGATTTTGAGCATTTTCAAAGAATTTCCAAGGTTTGGAATGTGTTTCCATCGGGTCCTAACTCATCAACAATCAACCGTTCATATGTAAATTGAGGGAGTGTATGTTTCTTGGACAAGTACATTCTATTTTAGACCAACCTTCTGAAGCATGTATTACTTTCTTGGACGGTTTAAAACTGCTGCTGCTGACAAGTCGTCGTCTAGCGTACTTGCAGTAAAACGGAAGCACGATTAGAGCATCCCGAGTGATAGAAGAAGGATCTTCACTTTTATTCCGCTGATCATCGTTCACCTGATTTAACACGTAAAACATTATTGTGTTTGCAAACAATCATTATCTATTCCACAATATTACCTATGTGTTATCGGGCAATTTTGTTTCGATTGTGCAAATTACATATCATCCAAAATTATGTTATTAGCCAATCAGAAGCGACATACCGTAAAGTTCCGAAAGTAGCGAGGGCGTTACTTTCGGATTTAGCAACCTTAGGTAACTGTTACTTTCTGGGGATCGCTACTTTCGGGTGGTCGCTGCTTTCGGGGTGCTAAAATCGTTAACTTTTAGGAGCCATACCGTTTACCTTAAACGACATCATGTACGGTATTTTAACTGAAACAACAAATATTCACAGGATCTAGAACGTATTATATTATGATCATAGCTTTTGTTACATTTGTTTATGTGTAGCAGTAAATGTTCTGGCTCTTTACGTGCTGTTTACTAGTGCTGTTCGCCATCTAATCTAATCATCGCTCAAGAGGAGGATCGCTACTTTCGGAGGGATCGCTACTTTCGGGGGATCGTTACTTTCGGGATTTGTTACCAAGCATCATTTTTTACAGCTACTTTCGGGGGGTCGCTATTTTCGGAACTTTACGGTATACTGTCTGATATGCTAAGCCGGATGTCAGGTGACTTTATATCCGGATATCACGGACAGTTGGTGCTTTAAATTATTGACATAATTTGGGATGATAAATATGCTATCGGACAATTTTGGTTCGATTCCGGTGGCAAATATCAGGGCGAGTTATATATCTTGGCATGGGTATTTTGGCTCGACCACGTCTCGAAAATACGAACCATAGCTCGACCAAACGCGCCCAAATATTTTGCGAAATCGAACCAAAATTGCCCGATAACATATTCACATTAGGGTGAGTTTTGAAGGAAACATGGCAAGGCTAAACGAGCCAAATATGTCCAACAAAAATGAACTGAAGATTGCGCACTGGCAAGGAATCAGCCAGGCGACCCTGCTATTGACAACATGTCAAGTAAACTTGTCAAAAAATCATTTCTGCTGAGTTTTAAAATGTAAAAAGTGAAAATCTTTCTTCACGGCGACTCCAGAAAAGGTGTTTTGCTGAATACCAGTTTTACCCTGATAACATTGTCGTCAACTGGTCAAGTAAATTACCTCATTCCAGAACTTAATGGTGTCATCGGACTCCAAGTTCGTTGTACCACAGTCATCCAGACCTGTACGGAGACTGATAGTCTGCTGAGTCATTGTTGCCCTGCACGATGTATTTTTGAGGTGAAGGCTTCGATAGTCGGTATTTGGAAAGTACATTCTTTGTAGCGTGATTTCCATGTAGTCCTCTCCACATGTCACACTTGTTTTAAGATCTAATGAAGGACGAACAAAATATGATGCAAAATGGGAAAATACCAGAACGAAAAGATGAAATAGAAAGAACGAAGGAAACTTAAAAAAACAATAGTATTAAGTAATTTATGCATGTATTTATATTTAGAGTCGTTTTCGTATGAGTGGTAACCATGTGGTATCGTGACATACACATGGCTTTCTTTCTGAACCTATCAAAAAGCATGCAGATTCATCGATCTCATCCAATCAAGCTTTTCCAATACGGTACAGCACGTGTATGGTACCTTAAACCTTTATTAGTATTAATAATATTAGTATTATTATCATCACCATAATCATCATCATCATCATCATCATCATCGTCATCATCACCATTATTATTATTATTATTATTATTATTATTATTATTATTATTATTATTATTATTATTTATTATTATTATTATTATTATTATTATTATTATTATTATTATTATGCTGTTTTCTTTGGCAATCCATGAATTGTTAGCACTGAAATCTTCTCCCTTTTCATCTCAAAACACCTAAGCTAAATATTATATTGTTTCCATAGCAACGTTCCGTGCTATGTCAGCTATTGTTACATCATTTTGTAATTGAGCTATAAACTATACAGTACTGCAGACAGTTTCAAACAGGTTTCACCGGGCTTGGAGCGAGGATCTTCTGCTGCAGGCTGTTACGACCGACACAAAGTAACGCTCTATTTTCGTTGATTTCTAGAAAGGGTTAGTTCTTGCTTATAAACCAGGCAGAAACATCAGGTACGATTGTAAATCTAACAAATCTAATGGGTTATAATCTCCCTTATTTTGCTTGGCCATGTATTTCTACGTTGTCATTGTAGGGTGTCGTAATAGTTCGTGCCAAAAAAATTGCTCTCCGAACCGTCAGGTCTCTAAATGCCTTAGAGAAGTTAAGCTCAGCGCTGTTCACAATTTCTCAGGCGTGGCGGAGTTGTCTTTTCATAGTATTTACTAATAATAAACTACTCATTATTCATCTCACTTTACTTGATAATGATGACAGGATGTCATCGAAACGTAGTAGCTTAATATCACTAGTTTTTCTCCTTAACTCAATTTCTAAAGTTACCCTCATAAGATTATTATTATTATTATTATTATGAATCTAATCTTCATAATAATGTACTGCGTAAAAAATGCAAATATCTGGAATCTGTCAACTAACAGAAGAATCAATATAAAGAAATAAAGTTCGTCAACTTGTCAATCAGCACTTTAGGTGTATTTGCAAAAGAATCAGCAGAATTTATCGAAATGTTAAAAGAAATAGGTTTAGAAAGAAAACAACAAAAGTATATTGTTAGAAAAATAAGTAATATTATTATCAGGTCAACATATTATATTTTCTGTTGTAGAAATAAGGAATGGCTTAATCCCGAATTAATGAAGTTTTAAATGTTTATATACTTATGTTACCATTTTCTTTTTGTTAATTATATTTTCGAGTTCAAGTAGTCAATTGTAAATTACCTACATGTAGTGAGATTTGCAATTGTTTGTGTAAAAAAAATACATGAAATAAAGTTTCCATTATTATTATTATTATTATTATTATTATTATTATTATTATTATTATTATTATTATTATTATTATTATTATTATTATTATTATTATTATTATTATTATTATTATTATTATTATTATTATTATTACCTGTATACCGCAACTTTCGTCCAGTGTATCCATTGGGACAATGACATTAGTATTTTATAATAACTCAGTTACTTGTTTCACACTATTTTCCAGTGTATCCATTGGGACAATAACAGTAGTATTTTATAATAACTCACTTACTTGTTTCACACTATTTTCCAGTGTATCCATTGGAACAATAACAGTAGTATTTTATAATAACTCACTTACTTGTTTCATTGGGACAATAACAGTAGTATTTTATAATAACTCACTTACTTGTTTCATTGGGACAATAACAGTAGTATTTTATAATAACTCACGTACTTACTTGTTTCACACTGTTTTCCAGTGTATCCATTGGGACAATTACAGTAGTATAGTAATCTAGAAGGTACAACACTACACGTGCCACCATTACGACAAGGACTGCTGGTACAGGCGCCATCCATCGCTGAAAGTTGACCTTTACCATTATCTAAGTAACACATTTTACGATAGAGGGCAGTGTAAGGGGACTTGGACATCGAGTGAGGACCCACCTATTGACCTTGACCATTATCTAAGTAACACATTTTACGATAGAGGGCAGTGTAAGGGGACTTGGACATCGAGTGAGGACCCTGCTATTGACCTTTACCATTATCTAAGTAACACATTTTACGATAGAGGGCAGTGTAAGGGGACTTGGACATCGAGTGAGGACCCACCTATTGACCTTGACCATTATCTAAGTAACACATTTTACGATAGAGGGCAGTGTAAGGGGACTTGGACATCGAGTGAGGACCCGCCTATTGACCTTTACCATTATCTAAATAACACATTTTACGATAGAGGGCAGTGTAAGGGGACTTGGACATCGAGTGAGGACCCACCTATTGACCTTGACCATTAACTAAGTAACACATTTTACGATAGAGGGCATTGTAAGGGGACTTGGACATCGAGTGAGGACCCGCCTATTGACCTTTACCATTATCTAAATAACACATTTTACGATAGAGGGCAGTGTAAGGGGACTTGGACATCGAGTGAGGACCCACCTATTGACCTTGACCATTAACTAAGTAACACATTTTACGATAGAGGGCATTGTAAGGGGACTTGGACATCGAGTGAGGACCCGCCTATTGACCTTTACCATTATCTAAGTAACACATTTTACGATAGAGGGCAGTGTAAGGGGACTTGGACATCGAGTGAGGACCCACCTATTGACCTTTACCATTATCTAAGTAACACATTTACGATAGAGGGCAGTGTAAGGGGACTTGGACATGGAGTGAGGACCCGCCTATTGACCTTTACCATTATCTAAATAACACATTTTACGATAGAGGGCAGTGTAAGGGGACTTGGACATCGAGTGAGGACCCACCTATTGACCTTGACCATTAACTAAGTAACACATTTTACGATAGAGGGCATTGTAAGGGGACTTGGACATCGAGTGAGGACCCGCCTATTGACCTTTACCATTATCTAAATAACACATTTTACGATAGAGGGCAGTGTAAGGGGACTTGGACATCGAGTGAGGACCCACCTATTGACCTTGACCATTAACTAAGTAACACATTTTACGATAGAGGGCATTGTAAGGGGACTTGGACATCGAGTGAGGACCCTGCTATTGACCTTTACCATTATCTAAATAACACATTTTACGATAGAGGGCAGTGTAAGGGGACTTGGACATCGAGTGAGGACCCACCTATTGACCTTGACCATTAACTAAGTAACACATTTTACGATAGAGGGCATTGTAAGGGGACTTGGACATCGAGTGAGGACCCGCCTATTGACCTTTACCATTATCTAAATAACACATTTTACGATAGAGGGCAGTGTAAGGGGACTTGGACATCGAGTGAGGACCCACCTATTGACCTTGACCATTAACTAAGTAACACATTTTACGATAGAGGGCATTGTAAGGGGACTTGGACATCGAGTGAGGACCCTGCTATTGACCTTTATCCCCCCCCCCCGGGGGGGGGGGGGGGGGGGGGGGTACTCCCTTTGTCCAAGTGGTAGGGGTGATCGGCGCTCCTTTTAGGGTTGAAAATATTTCCTGTGTGTACCTTTTAGGGTTCCGACACAAAAGTCAGTTACGTAACACGAGTCCGTACCTTTTAGGGTCAATTGAAAGAACAGAAAGATGTTGTCCAATCACTGATTAAACGATATCAGCACAGTCACTTTATCGCCATATATATGGCCGTACCTTTTAGGGGTCGAAATGAACATGGCTTCAACAGCTCTTGTAAATTATGCGTACCTTTTAGGGTCGTTTTCAAAACCGACCGCCGATCACCCCTACCACTTGGACAAAGGGAGTACCCCCCAACCCCCCCCCCCCCCCGGGCCTTTACCATTATCTAAGTAACACATTTTACGATAGAGGGCAGTGTAAGGGGACTTGGACATCGAGTGAGGACCCACCTATTGACCTTTACCATTATATAAGTGGACTTGAATGCCAATCAGTGATAAAAAGACAAGTAACTTTACCTTGTGGTGTCGACAGCAAATCGCATTCGATGCACCCGACCACACCAGCAATTACCAATACATACAGCAACCACTTAGAACCCATTTTTCCAAGTGTTCCCTTCTGTGTTTTAAAAAAAGTTCTTTTTCAGGATGTTTTTCTAAGATTATATATAGCAGTTGTTCCCTCAGTAGACCACCAAGTGTAAACGTGGCCTTGGCCTGGCCTTGTATATACGCTTGGTGGTTTATTATTATTATTATTATTATTATTATTATTATTTACTGAAGTAAAGGAGTTGCCAAACCTTAGTAGAAAACAGAAAACTAGTGTTTGTTGAGCGGTTAACCAAAGTTTGTTGACTGGTCTTGGTATGGCGCTCCATTGTAAACAAGACTTTGGTATTTGTGAGAAATAATCCCACGTAATATAAGGGAATTAATGTTAACAAAGCGACAGCTTATAATAAAATATTCCATTAGTCATACTTTGTCGATCGCTTGAACGATCGCAAAACAAAATAAACAACTTGATTCAGAAGTTTGAAGCGTTTCAAACTTCCCTCAACAACATCCATCCACACCCAACAGGCTGTTCGAAATGCTGGGTCCGACAGCCTGTACATGTGTTGGTTGTTGGCCAACACGAAAGGCCTTCGTACGGGCTTCCAATATACATTGGACCTTGCAATGATTAGTGTTGTTTTCTATTTTTAGTGTTTTTACCAAAAACCGCTTATCCACCTAGATTAATTGATGATGCAGTAATAAAGTGTGGATTTTTAATCCACAACTCTTTATACTATTTCTAGTATTATATTTACTTCGAAAAACTTTTTTTTTCAGGAACGTTAGTTCCTTTTACAGTGCTTTTGCAAATTTAATTGCCTTTTTGGAAGTTTCATAGACCTAATGCATAAGTCTGTGCCTTCAATCTAGATCTAGACAAGCTAAAACCTTTATAACAGTACAAATTGCTTTGAACAGCCTTCGGAAAACGTTATTCACAATATACAATTTTCGAAAGTTTCCTTTTTTCATGGCAAGCCGCACGCCTTAGTGATTTACTTTCGGCTGCACTGAGTGCATCCGTTATAACAGCAGGAGTTCCTACTTCCGAGGATGATCCAATTAACTTATCGCACTAAATCTACGAGAATCGAGTTCACATAACAGGGATTTGTAAACCGATCTCACTTGCAGTTTTACATGTACTGTCAAATAGAATGAAGCGATATTATCTGAGCGAAGTTTTCGATCGAGTTAGCTGGATTCTACTGCACATAGTTGTTGTGAGAGGCTTATATAATAGCATGACGGAGAACTAATTCGACCAGCCGTAACTGAATAATTTTGAAAGTCTTCTAAGGGTCTCTAAGTCTAGCGCTATGGCAGTCTATGGCAATAGCTGATATCGAAGTTACACTCCAATGACTCAGAACAAAGGTTTCAAGTCGAGGCTATCGGGTCAGAACAAAAACTTGACCCGATAGCCTCGACTTGAAACCGTTGTTCAGAGTCATTGGAGTGTAACTTCGATATCAGCTATTGATTGCACAGACGAAGGAAATACTACTGTCCTTTCCCTCCCCGTCCCAGACCCTGTTTACCGGGTGTTTAGGACATCAAGTAAAATTACATGTACTTCAATTACATGTACTTCAGTCATAAAGCCAATAAAATGACAAATAATGTAAATTCCAGAATATCATGCTTGTATTCATGGTGTTGTTTAGGATAGTACTAGTTGAGCATTTTTAGGCCACCCCACCCCCACCCCCACCCCCAGGTACTGGCCCAGCCTTCGATGCCGCTGGTAACGTGGTAAGGAAAGCATCCCTTAAAAGATCTGCGAGGGAGCCAATCTACGAGACCGCAGTTATTACGCACTAGGCCTACCCAAGCTGTCTACGAGACCGCAGGTATTACGCACTAGGCCTACCCAAGCTGTCTACGAGACCGCAGGTATTACGCACTAGGCCTACCCAAGCTGTCTACGAGACCGCAGGTATTACGCACTAGGCCTACCCAAGCTGTCTACGAGACCGCAGGTATTACGCACTAGGCCTACCCAAGCTGTCTACGAAGCTAGACCGCAGCCAGACCTAACCGCGAAAATCTATACCCTATTCCAGTCCTAAAATTGAAAATTCGTGGCCAATTTGAAGCTAAGAAATATTATTTTGCAACTGTGATCATTTATAAACTCTAAAGATCTGAAAATACCCGTAAAAAATAAGGGAGTACAGAAAACACCCCCCCCCCCCCCCCCCCCCCCCCCCCCCCCCCACCGGTACCCCCGGGGCTATAACGCACTATAAACTCACTGCTCATTTCGCTGGAGAAATTCGACATTGCTCCTAATTAATAAACTCAGTAAATACTATACTAGACTGATTCCATAAGTCGGTCTATTCGCTCTTTGTCGATTCAGATTTTCGCTCACCAACCGACTTATAACATTTCTTGGTTCATTTTGATCGGAGTCGCCACTATACGGCGACCTCCAATCACGTCGCTCGTTATATGGTCTGATAAGATTTGAACCAATCACAGAACAGCTCTTATTGCTCTAAACTACTTCCGTTGTGAACTCTTCAAAGATTCAAAAGATCATTCCGAAGCCATTTTGTGAGCCATGTTTAGTGAAACTCTGGAAGGAAAAGAAAGGATTTCCTTAAAGGATTTGGAAGAGAGTCAATTGAGAGGGCTATTTTCAATCGGAATATGCATTCGTTTGTGTTCCTAGGGCCGCCGTTCAAAGCATTTCTTGTGGGAATTCACTCGATATAAAACGGCTGACGGGCCGTCGAAAAGTCGGGCTATAAATTACACCGACTAATAAACACTGCAACTCTAAGTTTGGTTTGGACTTTGTTCGATTCGACAGCTGGAGGAAAATAAACTGCTTTCTTTTTGTCTTTCTTTGTGTCCTGCATGTGATTCACCACGTTAGAATGGTCAGACTCGCTCGAAGTAGCATTTTTAAAATTGTCCGTGTCATTTTTCTCGAACATATTTGTAAAGCTTTTTTTTCAAACGTCCAGTCTTTCTCTGTATTCACACATATACATTGCTCATAGGAAAATGACCCAGTCTTACAGATTCGAATAATATTTTAAAATATTTATTCAGAATTCTGGGACGGCAACAGACTTTTCGCTGAAATCTATGAGTCTGGAATTTCACTTCCGCTAATTACTCGGACACTTCCGGAGGAAGTGATCGAGTTAGAAAATGCGCTTTCTTTTATATTATTTTTCTTCGTAGTACACAGAATGTGAAGAATGTGATCGTATCGGTCAGGAATGTCTGTTTCAGGGTTTCGATTGGCTGATAACTGGGGCGATGATATCTGAACTCCTAATGAAGTAATTCTATGCTCAAACGGGTCAAGTGGTTCGCTCTTGGGTCATCGTTAAAGACTACCGTCTATACTAGAAGTGCTGTGTAGAAGCTCGTGCTCATCAATCTTGAATATAATTGTATAATGCTGCTAAACTGAATAGTGTTGAAGCCGGCGGCTCGGATCTTTATGGCCGATTAAACACACCAGATTGATTCTGGCAGCAGATTCACCAGCAGCAGATTCGACCAGCAGCAGATTGGTAGCAGTAGATTCGGAACGACGTCATTTTGACGTCACAGATTTCCAAATCTGCTGCTGCTGGCTTGAAAGTGTAATCACACATCCGGTGTTGCGTTACTAGTTGTCTAAGGTCATTCAAATGCAACGAAGTACGCGGGGAAGTACGCAGACCAGTGGTTTGCTTTGATATGGTTAGCTCAGTTGTCATGTACAAGTTACAGCTATCAGGAAGCCCATCCACATCACATTGAGTTACTTTATATTTTGTGGCTATTTTGCCTCCGCGGCACTAGTTTGTTTCACGAGAAGCTTAGGCCGAAAAAAAATTCATAGCAGGGAGCACGAAATCAGTCAAAAATGTGTCTTGTGGGTGTGAAAATTTAATTTATTTGAAGTGTTAAATGCATTATATCTGTCATAGCCCACTGTGCGAAGCCCGATAAAAATAAACCATGCTGGTAGTTTAATTAAATCACAGGATTAGTAAACAACGCAACCTTTTTAATGAAACCGTAAACCATTTTGCAATTATATTTCTCTATGTACAACAATGAACTGTTTGTATGTCTAAAATAGTACTAAATAAGTAATTATATTTCTCTATGTACAAAAATGAACTGTTTGTACGTTTACGGCGGGGACAACGTAATGTCTAAAATAGTACTGCATATTATTATTTAAACCTTGCAAATTTTCTTGTGCTCTTCTAGAGACTTGGCAACAAGTTGCGCACTGCTTGGGCGATGGCCGGGTATCCTATCAGGACATGCAAGAAATAGGTGATCGGCCGAGCTCACCTTTAGTGCTTTTCTTAGGACATACTTTATTATTATTCCTAGTGAAAATATGTCGCTTGAAATCGATGGTGGACAACGGCCCTCTATCACTTCTGGTGCTAACCAGTAGAACCTTTTGGGGTCGGTCTTTCTGCGGCGTGTGATTGCCATTGAGATTTTTGTGCTTTTGCCAAAATCTATGATGACGGGTTTCCATTTACCCTCAGTTAAATGCAACAC
>JAUJYZ010000044.1:52500-173270 GCA_033675265.1 Actinostola sp. cb2023
AATGAGATGGCATATAAACAGGAATAACTATCTGTGAGATATTGCTAAAATCCAATGTGCAGTTTTCCACATATGTATTCACTTTCTCTTTAAAATACTCTTTGTCACTGCCTTCCCATACCCACAGTGTTGTTGGAAGTACTAGCGTCAGACATCCTTGTGTGGAGTTGATATCATGCATGTACTTGAAGAGGCATATGTCAATAACCATATTATCAACATATCTTTCTCCTACAAGACATGCCAAAGATGTAACATCAATTAATATTGTGCTTGAGCCAACAGAGACCTTGAGGACAACTTTGGATGGCACATTGTCCCACAACACAGAAGACAGAGCTTCGATATTCTTGATTGGAACCCTGCCATCAAATTTAAAGTTTAGCCACTGTGCTTCTGAAATTACATCTCTGCGGAGGTCTGCAATTTCACAATATCTGTGAAGCAATGAGATGTGTTCCAAAGGAAATGTTCCAATGTTGCCAAACGTTATACCAACTACATTGGCCATCTTTCCGGAATTGCGCAACTCTGTTAAGATCTTATTGCAGTGTCCGAGTGATGACTTTGAAGGACGGCTTTTCATAGTGTAGGGATCAGAAAGATGTACAGAATTTAAATCAGGCTTCTTGACCACAGTAATGTATTTGTCACCAATTGGTTGTACTGTTGGAAGGATTACATTGGCCAGTTGTTTTCGGCTAGCACCAGCATTTATATGACAAATTCTCAAGTCATGTGTAGAAGCTTGAGCACTGACAGGGCAGAACATCTGTGGTTTGTTGTTAACAGTTGGGACTGGTGATGGCACAGTATTGCTAGGGCAAGGTGGAGCATCTGATGTACCTTGTCTGGGTGTACTTGTATGAAGGGGTGCACTGTGCAATTCTTGATCATTTGAGGTATTAAACAATGATTTGCTTGCCCGTTTTGTTGGTTTGTTGTTAACAGTAGTTGGGATTGGTGATGGCACAGTATTGCTAGGGCAAGGTGGAGAATCTGATGTACCTTGTCTAGGTGTACTTGTATGAAGGGGTGCACTGTGCACTTTTTGATCATTTGAGGTATTAAACAATGATTTTTTTGCCCGTTTTTTAATTGGAACAACGGATTTCGTTGTGCTGAAATAGCTTTGGATGTGGTCACTCTGGAAATAGTCGTCATATTCCTCTTCCCAAGTGTTGTGGTTGTACTTATAAGTTGGGAACATTTCCTCTGTTACGTGGGTGCCAGTGGACTTGTCATAGAAGTACTCAAGGTAATCCTCACCAAACATTTTTTCCATTAGATCCTTCATGGTCAAGAGCCATTTGCTATTCTCCTCTGATAGCATTGGAGCTTGGGCACGTTGCCATCCACATCCACGAAAATATAATTTCTTATCTACAAATAATGAAACACCGGTATATAGCACTGTTTAGTTCACGAAAAATATAATTTTATTCAGTAGGGCATGTACATATCCTGCAAAATAACTGCAAGAAATCACCAAACACTTACCATTAATGTAACATTCAAGTGCTTGATGAATAGACAGCCTGAAGAATAGCAGATTTTCGGCATAATGTATCAGGAAGATGTCCTCCACTGAAATCAATGAAATTTATTAATGCACACAACTAACACAATAATACATACATAATCATGCACATGTTTATAGAAATGTTATTGTCTATATGTATTTAACAAATTGATTAACAATAGAGTAGATTTCGTATGACTGAAAACCTCCATGCCATGACTATGGCGGTAGTTCCATTCCGTGACCGTGTCATATGCCGCATGTGGATTTTCACGCTCATGTAAAAACTACTCTATTTATTATTTTTTAAAATAATTTGTTTCTTGTCTTGTGATGATTTAGTGAATGCTCACAGTCAATTAGCTTCAAGGCACCTTTACGTATATTAATAGTGTACTTACATGACTGTCCAGGTGACTTTGAGTCATGATTGGTGGCACGAGCGTAGGTTTGCCTTTGTATTCGATGAAGGGCTTCAAATCCCTGGTTGGAATACTTTGTAAAGGATCTGAACCTTCTAAACAGCATTGAGCTATGTTCTATGGTCAGATGACCATAATCGCCTGAACCAAGTCTATCACCAAACAGTTCTCTAAGAAGATAACCCCACTCCTTTGCCTATGATACAAGAAATGTTTTTTAAACAATTGTATGAAATAAATTAATGCACTTTATGCCCTTATCAGTATTATCTTAATTTCATTATTGTCATGGCAAAACAATAATAATCATAATCATAATCATAATCATAATCATAATCATAATCATAATCATAATCATAATCATAATCATAATCATAATCATAATCATCATAATCATAATCATAATAATAATAATAATAATAATAATAATAATAATACACTTTATTAAACAGGGTGACTAGAGTTACACAATGTAATTTTCATTAAAAAATGTATTTCAAAATGTATTTCAAAGTGGCAGTTCAAATACGATGATGCATATTATACCTTAATATCATATATATAAATATCTTCTTCTGATCCCTCTTCAAATACTTTATCCCTCATAATTAATGCTAGTTCTCTCCATTTCAAGAACACCTAGAATAACAATGATCATCATTCAGACACAGTATGTTTCTTCTACGTAAATACATTTGATTGTCTGAGCATTTGGGTTCAATTCTTGGCCCATCATCGGCAATGAAAGGAAAAAATAATGAATTTTCACACGAAGTAGAAAGCATATATAAACAAACAAAATGTTGACATTCAAAAGCGCGTGCAAAACATGTGCTCGTGCAAAATAACATTACACTGTGGAATAAATGAATGAAAGAAAAAACGAACGAATGAATGAATGAATGAGTTAATGAATGGATGAACTTACCACTGTATATAATTCTTTTTGTAGCTCGGCAGCATACTGTGCACCCAATTCAGCTGTTTTCTTCTGTGTCCTTTTACGTGTGGATAATGGGAATGCTTCCTTGTACTTTGCCCCAATTTCTTCTTTTTTATTAACCCAGAACTGATATCGTTGGTCCAAGTACTCTTTGAGCTCTTTATTTTTAAAATACAATAAATAGTTTTAAGTGTGTATCAGCTTACTTAATTAATAGACCATGAAAATCCGATTTTTAGCGGGAGGTATGTATGTTCATGTAGTTCACTAATTAAAACAAATTGTAAGGAAATACACCATATTGTATCAGGAACAATAATTGTTTTTTTGGCCCTGCAAATAAGAACCTGTTAAGAACCTATTCAGCCTGATTTATCACTAGACACCCAATATATAAGAACCATTGCGCATTTGCTGAACACGAGAGAAGTGTTTGGTTCGCGTTGTGCTTCCCAACACTTCTTGAGTGTTCGTGTGCACTGTACTTTCAGAGAGCACGTGCCTCAGCCAATCAGAATGCTAGTTTTATGATAGTTAATATTTTATAATGATACTCCCACGTAGAATGGCATTTTGGATTTAAATGATACAGAAGTTCAGGTCCTAAATGATTTTTGCCCAAAGTGTTACTCAAATGAGGTTCAGAAATTACTTACTTGGTAGCATTGAAAGTGGAACATCTTCTTGGTGTGTACCATAGTCTCTTCTATATATCTGGGATGTACGCTTTTTCTCAATAACCTGTCAAAGCGTGTACATTGTATTATTTCAATCATTGAACACAATGTGTTCAAGTACGTGTTAATGGAGATATATTGTTGAAGTATATTTAACAGGAATATTTCCATAAGTCACCAACATGCACTGACAGCCGGTGGATTTGAGGAAGTTGAAAATAATTACCACACTGTTCTCACCTCTTCAATCATGTATTCACAAAAGCTGTATCTGTCAAGAATGACCTGTTTTGCCCCATTTGTTGTGTTCTTGTAGTAGTCCTCTATCTTGTGAAGAGGTAGGCCCTCTGCCATAATAGCTTCCAGGTTATCAAGGATTTCTCTTTCAGTAGGTCCTATGAAGATATAGTTTTGAAATATGGTTGACTGTAGTAGGCACCAAATTTATTTCAAATACTACTACTACTACTACTACTACTACTACTACTACTACTACTACTACTACTACTACTACTACTACTACTACTACTACTACTACTACTACTACTACTACTACTACTACTACTACTACTACTACTACTACTACTACTACTACTACTACTACTACTACTACTACTACTACACTACTACTACTACTACTACTACTACTACTACTACTACTACTACTACTACTACTACTACTACTACTACTACTACTACTACTACTACTACTACTACTACTACTACTACTACTACTACTACTACTACTACTACTACTACTACTACTACTACTACTACTACTACTACTACTACTACTACTACTACTACTACTACTACTACTACTACTACTACTACTACTGCTACTGCTACTACTACTACTGCTACTACTACTACTACTACTACTACTACTACTACTACTACTACTACTACTACTACTACTACTACTACTACTACTACTACTACTACTACTACTACTACTACTACTACTACTACTACTACTACTACTACTACTACTACTACTACTACTACTACTACTACTACTACTACTACTACTACTACTACTACTACTACTACTACTACTACTACTACTACTACTACTACTACTACTACTACTACTACTACTACTACTACTACTACTACTACTACTACTACTACTACTACTACTACTACTACTACTACTATTACTACTACTAATAATACTACTACTACTGCTAGGTACTGTCACTGCCTCCTGTACATGAACATATACCTGAAAAGGTTGCAACTTTAATATTTCCCTTTTCAACAGCTGATTCCTGCCCAGGATGGAGCTTTACAGTAATCCTCTTCTCCTTGAAGCTTTCGGGTCCATATGATGACAGTGTCGTATTGAAGTCAACCAGTGCAGAGCACTTGTGAGCAAAAAGACCAACTGAGCCTAATAGTTGTTCTGTGTTTCGCATTTCGCAGTGCAGCGAGCAAAGCATCACACTACTTATCTCTTCATCAAGGATGAACAGAAGGTCATCACGTATACCAGTCCAGCTACAAAAAAAAAAAAAAAAGAAAGAAAGAAACTATAATGAAAACCTAACCACCTCAGAATAAAGCATTGGCAATATTTTAAATGCAGACCTTCCGATGTTTGCTTTGCTCCTAGAAAAACAGTCTTTTATGCATCCCATACATGCATCACCATCATCTGTGATTTTGCATGAACATCCCTGGAAGTGTAAACAATTATGATCAATATTAGTTCGGTTAATAATACAGTAGCAGCAACTGAGTAGTAGCAGTACTTATATAATTAGCATCAGTAGTAGCAGTACTTAGCAGTAGTAGTAGCAGTACTGACTTAGCAGCAGTAGTAGCAGTACTTAGCAGCAGTAGCAGTAGTAATAATAATAATAAGTCTTTATTGCAATGATAAATTATTTTGTTTTAAAGACATACCCTTATGGCTACACAATAGAGACAGAACTCGGTATCCATTCCTTTTCCACCAAGCTTAAAGTTCTCGTCACATTTCTTCTTCATTAGAAGGGAAAGAGCTTTATAATCAGCAGTGACTGTTTGGGAAAAAATATAAACATAACATTAAAAAGAAAGAATAAAAATATGACTCATATACATGCTCTTCTTTTTAATGGTTGTATGCAGACTTAATTCTCATTCTCAAGAAAATATATCAAACACAAGGAAGGGTGTTTCAAAACACCAAGAAGTGGCCGCCGGTTTAAAATGTACGAGGCTCATATAGTACCACTTTGGGGTGTTTGGCTATCCAGATGAAATACTTTTTCGAGTGTTTGATAAGCTTCTCAACCCATTAATTATTCTAGTAGAAATGCAATTCTAAAGTTGGCTGGATCATGCTACTTTAGGACCGGGTATCCGAACCTCCTTCAAGGTAGTGATTTTCTTTGTTTGGTCGTCATGAATTATTAATGAATTTGAATCAGCTGAAATATTATTTTTTCCCACCTGAGAATTTCACTTTGTAATGTTTTCCATCAACTGTAATTCCTTTTTTCTTTAAAACGTTCTTTTGTACATTTAATTTCTTCAGAAGCACTTCAATTTCTTTCCTATTAAAGGTACAATATAATATATTCTAATATGCATGTGCGTAGTCGTATGTAGTTACTTTGTATGTGTACTCCATACAAAATGGTAATACTCAAAGATGCGTGAAACAACAAATGTAGCCCTCCCATTCATACCTCCACGTTTTTCGCCGTGGTATAACAACTCAATACATTATGTTGTTATACGTATTTCTAAGGGCTAATTAATTTTAAGTAAATAAGTAATTTTAAACCACCTTTGCTCCTTGCAGTTAGCCATAACAAGTGGATAGACTGCTTTGCTGCTTTGAGACTTGGATATGTTGTTGTTTATTGGCACTAGTCCTATGAGAACTTGATCCCTTCCTAAAATGACATGTTTTAACAGTTGATGGTTTGGCAAAAGTAATATATAGAGGCAGCTGCTTTGGCAGGCTATACGTACTGCAACTGTTTTAACAGTTTATAGATAGCTTGTACCTAATAATCCAGTTATATTACTTAACCCGCAAAACATAACTTTTCTTCATCTATTAACTTAACTTATCAACTAAATTGTATGTAAACTACTGGTACTAAATAAAGTCTCATGTCTATGTCTATGTCTAACAACCTTGTTACATGAAAACTTTCGCAACACTTCTGAATCTAAATGTTGCGAATATTTGATGTCGCGAAAATAGAGTGATCCGTCTTTTCTTCTGTTTTTCTTCTTCTTATATTATTATATTATTATCATGCACAATTTGTAGATGCTTAGCAACATACAAGATTTGAAAATTTTATATTTTTTCAGAATTACGTTTTGCTTCTGTTGTTAGTTGTGAATGAACAAAAACAGCAATAAAGGTGGAATGCGCGAAATTAAAGTGTCGCGAAAAGTGATTGTAATAAGGTAATCAGTGTTACGTTACCTCCTAGAGCTCTTCCATCAAGCTTTATGTTGAGCTCAACCTCCTCACTGTCAAGTTGATGAAGCCTTTGCTGACGGATGGCCCATACAACAACTGAATGCAAATCGACTTCAAAAGCCTGATTTCCTGTTTCCTCAACTTTCCTAACATCCATGCATTCTTTTATTTTAGAGAAAACCATCCTTCTTACAGCCTTTACTTGATTTTTGTAAGAAGGACTGGAGTATCTAGAGAATTCTATCAAACACGTAATCATTATTAGTCAACTGACACTACTTGTGGCACTCGGTAACAATGACAATCAACATGATGATAATTATTTTATTGTTTTCCTTTAGGGCTACAATCCTAAATCAGTTTTCTCAAGTACATTTTCATGAATGAGAAAGATAAAAACGAACGATTAACAAAAATAACATTGAATATAAAATTATGAGTTAACCATTTTCCTAGGACTCCTAAAAAATGGAAACTCACGCAAACGCCACATTCACATGTAGAACTCACGATTTCTCGAACTAATTCTCATTTCCCTTAGAGTTTCGAAAAATCGTGATTCCGCTTTATTAATTTTTTAAGATATCATGTACAAACTTAATTGAAAGCCGAGCCTGACCTCAGTCACGTTATACATGCCTTCGATAATCCCATTAGCCTAACCGTCCACCGGAAGTCCTATTGCCTTTCGATGTACTCGCGGTCGCTCGTACTCTACAATCGCAGGAATTCAACTTGTTATTGTGCCGAATACGAAGTATTACACAAGTTATTTACTCACAATATCGTTGCCGTAAAAAGCTCCCTCTATCCCCTTGTAACTTTATACCAATATAATATTTCGTGCGAGATCCAGTTTATACGTACATGTACACATTTATATATTTACAATTGTATATATATAGGACTACAAATCAAATCTATATTTCCACAAAATATTTAGTTGATTAATCGATTGTGTGAAACTTTAATGTACTTACCCCAGAACGACCCAAGTGTGTGATATTCAGTAATGCTTGCCAACCTTCGTCAGGTAACTTTGCCCTCAATTTAAAGTACAGCAGCATCCAGTCAGGCCTACGCATTTGCTTAAAGTACGATGCCCATCTTTCCTCGGAGAATACAGCCTCAAATCCTCTTTTCGTGCCTTTGCTTTCCGCGACTATTTCCACCACTTCGTCTAGAATTTTTGTTGCAGATTCGTCTCCAGATAAAATTTGCTGGCCAATGACTGTGGCCAGGGATTCCCGATGACTGGCACAAACGTCGTTTATCTCTTGGAACAGATTAATCGCTCTATTTTGTAGTTTTCGTTTTTTATGCAGTGGGCGAAGACTGTCATTATTTGAGATATCGAAGAGATTTGGGGACATTTGAAATTCTATTCCAGAGTCGGATGTTGGCGGGAGATCGCCTTCAGAACTTGGCGCGCTTTTTGGTCTCTTCTTCTCGGTACGGCGAGCAACTTCTAATTTTTTTATTTCCTTTCCTGAGGCCTCCAACTGTAGCGACAAGAAATTCACTTTCTCTTTGAAGACATTCAACTCACTCTCGAGCTTTGTAACAGTTGATTGTAATTGATCCTGCCCGGGTATTTCGTTGTTGCTGTTGATGCTGCTTAAATCCAACTTGTTTATGTAATCTTGTACATTGTCGAAATCTGACGAACCTATGAAGCCGTTCGTCAGATCTCGCAGCCTCAGAAGCCCACCAACAATTTCAAAGGCAGTAGAGACGTATACTTGTTCTTTGATTCTCCCTTTGTCGAAGACCTTTGCGTTGCATTCGACGCCATTTTCAAAATTCAAGTTGTTTAATGGTACACGTCTTACCTCGGCCGCGAAACGCTGCGTGAATGCCGAATTGGCGAACTTTGATGTTGGCCCTCCACAAATGTCATTGGTAAGAGCATACCACTGCTTATTATGGTCAAGGAGAGTTGAAAATACTCGATTAAACCGCATTTCACTCCAGGGACTACATTACGAGTGGCATTGATCTTTGAATTTGCGCGCGAACTAGTTTAACATGGCATTACATTACAGGGACTCGTTTGACATTTATAACTTTATTATCTGGCCATTACAATGCTCATGTTGACATGCACTAAAAATTGTACTCCTGAAGTACGGTCGTGATGACATATCCACACCGAAGTGTTTGATGGTATCGCACTTTTAACAATAGCCCAGCGTGTCTCCCGCAGCGCAACAACTCACTTTCAAAGTGAGTTATTTCAATTTTTTTCGGCTTAAGCTTCTCGTGCCTTGTTTATC
Source organism: Actinostola sp. cb2023 (assembly GCA_033675265.1). Classification (NCBI taxonomy): domain Eukaryota; kingdom Metazoa; phylum Cnidaria; class Anthozoa; order Actiniaria; family Actinostolidae; genus Actinostola; species Actinostola sp. cb2023. The sequence continues at coordinate 61,777 of JAUJYZ010000044.1, forward strand.
GTCCGTTTCCAAAGCTGATTCTATTCTTAGTGTTACGGTTTGCAGTACAAACTGTAAAACAATCATCATCCCTTCCCTACCCTACCCCTGCTTAGTGAATCTGCTGTCAAGCCAGCAGCAGATTCGAAAATCTGTGACGCTGCTGCTGGCGAATCTGCTGCCAGAATCAATCTGGTATTAAACACGGGCTTTAAACACGCTCATTTCGCCGATTCGTGTGGGCCCACTCTGAAAGATGTCGTTTCATTTATAACAAAAACAAACGCGTCGTCATTACAACAAACGAAAAACTTTATCAGAACCATCTGACCATATGCATGAATATGCAACCTCAACTGGACGTTCGAAGTACGTACTGCAGACGGACGATTCGGAGATCTTTATCTATCCTCACCGACACATAGTCTCCCTAGTCACGCAACTGTCATTGTCATAAATGTCCGAGTGTACGCTCATGGAGCGTCTTGTTATTATTCATCAGCCTCGTTTTCGTTTGCACAGAAAAATAGTAAAAGTGTGATAAGTCGCTAGGTGAGCGACCTCCAGGGTAAAAGAGCGAAAACAGCGACTTATGGAATCAGTCTAATACTATACCTACATTTCGATTCAAAACTGTTGAGACAGTTGTGCTTCAAAGGTGCTTATATGACTATTCTCCCATTAAAAAACAATGAAAAATCATGTTCATATCAGATATCTCCCCTCCCCTCAGTACAATGTTGATTAGACTTTCACGCAAAATCCAAAACACGTGACTATGAATCAACATTGACACAGGGGGGAAGGGGAGAGATCGACTTTCATATAACATAAATACTAAGAAATATTCAGAAATGTCTCAACAAGAAATGCAACGAATTGTAGGTCATGTAGGCAGTTCACAAATTGGAAATATTTAGATTTTTCTCACTGTATATCATTAGATTGTTCATAAAGTGACGAACTAATGAGTCTAATTTTGAACCTTGCTGATGTTCATTCTTCGACTGATCATGAATCACAGAACATCGACCAGCAGGGGTCCTGCATGTAATAAACTAGTAAACACAACTTATGGCTGCTAAAATTAAAGCAAATTGAGATTCGTCTGCTCGCAGGGTAGATTCCCAAGGAAGCATCAGGAGATTTCAATAAACTTTATACTCACAAAGATACAGTTATTGCGGACCAATTTTCTGTGCTCCTTCCAGGACGCCACTAATCACTATACATCTCGAGCCGGCTAAAATATCAACAGAATTTTATAGATTCCCATGGAAGCACATGGAGATCACGGCTGTAATTGTACTCACAGAGGTTTTGCTCTTGCGAGCCAAGTTTCACTTCTACTTCCAGGACGCTAAATATTGAAACCTTGCTGCCGATCCAAAGTAGTAAAATAAAAGCCAATTCTTCCCGCCAAATTATATATCAATTCTTTCGTGTCAAAATGCAATTTCAAATCACATTGGGTACTAACAAAGATAGCTTGAACATGGAATATCTCTATTTGGGCAAAATCAACCAAGAACGTACAGAAATAAACCATAAAATGGCAGATTTTACAGAGCGATATGTAGTCGTGTAGAGAAAGCGCGGTCCAATGTGATTGAGAAAGACTCATTACCGATGCTCAGCATGCATTGTGACGACAATGTAGCTGTTGATAGCTACCTTTACTTAATCCCGTTTATTTAATCCTAGCAACTGTCGATCATCTTATCACATATAAAACTCTATGCGGCTCGTCTAACTGCAATATTTGTAAATATCTCAATTATATATATTTACCTAACTCTTGTAGTAATTTTTTTGTCATGTTTGTAAATATTGTGTGTGAAAAATAAACTTGAACTTGAACTTAAACTTGTTTGGAAACCTTTTGTTATATGTTTTTGTTCGGGTTTTTTACCAACCGTGACCGTGCACAAATCTTTTGTTTTGTCATTGTTTTGCCCTAACGTTTCTGTTGGCTGCTTCTACGATATAATCCAATTCAAAATTAAATATATTAGAATATTTAAATAATTAATCCAATAGAGAACATTTGGGTTCAGTCGTTTAGCCATTTTCTAATGAATTTGAACCGGCAAACATTGTGTACGGTCAGGACCCGTTCAACATTATTAGCAAGCAAACTCATTAATAGTACATGAGCAATTGGCCCAACCAGGTTTGTCCAATCGGTCACATGCATGGATCTGTATACTCCGATAAAGACACTGATAAATAAAGCATTGGTGTCTATATCACTGATACAGCACTAATGTTTTACTAATCAGTTCTATATCAGTGACATAGAACTGACACATGTCATGCAAAGGTCTCATTTACTGATATCATTGACCTTTATTATTATTATTATTATATTGCATAGCACCGACAGCAAGTTGCGATTATCGTTACGGCTTCCTACTTACGAATACAAAAGCTCTCTCCGATGTGGGCAATCTCGCTCCCAGAGCCTGCGTTACTTTCGGCCAGCGACGAAGAACGTAGGCTCTGGCATAATCCATTATTTGAGAACAGGATTCCTTGTTCTTCGGTTATAGACGGCACGCGCTGGGAGCACGGTAGTTAGTTGTTGTCGATCAGGTTTTGAACAGTGGAATCCATCGAAAAGTTTCATCAGGGAATAGAGTACGCTTTAAAAGCACTTGGTAAAGAAATATATACATTGAACTGAAGCGCAGTACCTGAAGTCTTTATTAACAGTTCTTCCTACGGGTTTATATTTACCAGTGTCTACTTGACATATTAGTCAATTATTTGAATCTATCATATTCATCTTCTCTGGTTATTGTCGTCTCTCCTTTAAAAGTATTTATTTTGAATCTTTCGCCTTCTTAAGCACCTCGATTGGGGGTCGCGATAAAACGCGGAAACTGAAACAGCTGAAAGCTGAAACATCTAACATCAGACACATGTCCACTTTCATATATATTTTTGCCCTCTTTGGCAGATTTCCTGTCGTTGTTTTTCTTTGACAGATAAGCTTCAATATCAGTCATAGTCATGTCGGGTAAATATTGACTTCCCTTCATCCAATTGCCAGTAAGTTTTTCAGGGAAAGGAAGTGTGATATCATCAATGAATACCTTTTCTTTTCTTCTGTTCGCAATTTGGGCATCTTATTGTTCTTTAGTGCTGCATAATGGAAAGTGAAGTCGAGAAGCATGTAGTAAACTTTTGATATTAAGTCGCGCTTTCGACAGGAATCACTACTGACAACAATAGCACGATTTTTCAAATATTTTTGTAGTCGATCAACGTGCCAGCCATTAATTTAGTTCTTCAAGTGTGAATTCTTTGGAATTTTCATCTGATTAATTGTTCAGCCAATATTCAAAGTAAATACAGCGTACCATTCAACACAACTTTCAGTCACGCGAGCTCAGTTTTCACGCTTTGCACCCTGGGCATCCCATAATATTCTTTAGATTGAAATTATTCAATGTTGCCGCCGTATCGGTAAAAAGGTCTATTGTAAGTGCAATTGGAATCAGTTAAATGACGCCCGTGAACAGCAAACAAGACTACAACAATTCAAGTCAATATGAAAAATAAGCAATTTGTTTTGAAGTGCATGATACAATATGTTCATTTATTATATAGACACGAGTGTTTTACTGGAAAATACCTCACTCATAAAATTCATACGAAACTACATCCGGGCACCCGAGTGGCGTATTTTCCATATCCTCACTAGTGAGGATATCGATGACGTCACTTTCGATGTTTTCCCGCTCACTTGACGCGCGTTGCAGCCGAAGTCAAAATGGCGAGCGACAGGTTTGTCAAAGTCTTTAGCGAGGAACAAGAGAATGAAAATACAAAAAAGAAGATGTTATACAACGTGAAAATATTAAAATAATTTCTTGAAAGTGAAGATGAGAACAGGAATATATTGAAAATATTCCTCCAAGCGAGCTCGTTAGAAAGAAATGTGGTGAGGAGTACGAATGTCTATATAATAAAAAGAAAATTACACGTTGGCTTGAAGATATGAAGTTTATATATATCGTTCGCTGCGCTCACTCGTGAAATATTTTCACCACTCGAAGATAAATTAAACTTCATATCTTCGCGCCACCGTGTAATATCCTCTATATGTAAGGACGAAAATAAATATCCACGCATTCATGTGGTGATGACTGGTTGTCTGCTACTACCGTGATAATGCACATACACTCGTTCCAAGGGGCTCATGCTAACGTACACTCTCTCCATTCCGGTACCCCGTCCCCAAAGCCAGCCACAGACAAAATATCTCAGAACGGCCCGAGTTTCCCTGGAACCATGGTCTTGTTCTTAATTCATATAAATGTTGCAATGGAAAAAGTATAAGTCTAATGGACACATTTCGATAAATTGTATTTACGATTGGGAATACTCTTGCTCATGAATATTTAGATTAAGAACTAAACTCGATCACATAGACCTTTTCACGGATAGACCGGAAGTAGCTGAACGGAATGCATTCTGGTCTAGATTCGGCACAAACACGACAATCAAGGCGCCATATGGGCTGCAATAATGACACGAAATACTCCTGACATGTGGCATAACAGACCCATCTAACATTAGTAAAATATAGTAATCTCTAGTAACTACATTATACGGTCTACCACGTATAATTTTCATTTTATGCTATTTAAATTGCCGTTATATATGTGTTCAATATATGTCTCAAAACTTGGTCTCAGTGTCTTATTTATTCACATAAAGACACTATAATGTGTTAGATTTCTTCTACTGTCACTTACTTTGTGATTTGCCATCTCGTTAGATATTTGTATATTTGTATAAACGTATACTATGACGTTTCTGCAATTTGAGTGTACATATTTATTTATATCTACATCTTTATTTATATCTGATTATGATTTACTAGCATTTCGATACTGATTTACTCCATTCCCTGCGGGGAATGTGAAGTACAATACATTGGTGAGACAGGCAGATCCGCTTGCAACCCGAAGACGCGAACACCTTAATGATTTACGTCAGAGCAACAACCACAAGTTTGCCTTTGCCGAACATGCTAGCACTATCGGTCATGGAATTGATTGGGGACGGGCCAGGATAACGGTTTAGTTGAAAGGAAAGATTTCCCAGTGTCTGAATTAAAGCTTTTTATAGAGAGCCTGCAAGTCTACATCAAGTTTATATCGCCCTATAAATTAAGCACTTTTGGAAGACAAAAGGAGAGTATTGAGGTATGGCGAAGTTGATGTGGAAACATTGGAGAGAGATTTGGTATTTAGCAGAGAAAAAGGTTGGGTGATTCAATGAATTGAGTTCTTGAATGTAACTGTATAAACTCAGATATGTATATGCGCGCTTTTCACTATTGTGCAATCGGTACGCAAAGAAAACCGAGTCAATCATGCAATAATGATTGGATACTCCATTAATTGAATATTAGTGAGGTTTAGAAGAGACGGCACCAAACCCTACCCATGAAAACATGCACAACGTACCTCAAATATCCAAATGGTATTAGAAGGTTATATATTCAGTAGTATGTTCACTTGCCTGTTGTCCACACAGGAACAATAGAGTACAATAAATAGAGAAACAGGTTGGATACAAATGTGCGTGTTTATTACAGTCAACTCTAGAATCTACAAAAGGTGCGTGATGAGGGTCATGATTCAACTGAACCCTGTTTAAAAACAAACCAAGCAAAATATGAATTCGTAAGGGACGCGTTGTGCGACAAGGTGCCGGACGACATATGAGGTCATTTCTTGTATTTTGCGGCAAAATATGCAACATGGCGGCAACCACGACCGTGTTCGAGAACATATTTTGCTTAGTCAATGATCTCTGAAAATCACCGTAAATCAAGTTCAAACTTTGAACATCATCTACGATTTAGTGATGTCCTTACACTCTCTATGAGAAAGAATTGAAATAATCGCTTATCCAATTCCAACCTACAACATGTTTTTTTGTTCTGATTATATTTTCCTAAAACTACAAAGAGCAACCATTGATAAATTACATTGAATAGATGCGCATGCTCTATTGCCAATCAAACTGGGAACTATATAACGTTCAACACGATTATAAAAGGCACACATTGTACACAAACTAGTCTATTGTGGTAACTGTATTCTGTGAATGCAAACTATCATAACCTGGATGACTATAGGACGCCAATGCAGCTAAGTAATTATTCATACAAGAACTAGGCAAACATTCGCTGTTCTACGGCAATAGCTCTGTCCCACGTATAATCTTTCTAACTTTAAGAATACTGAAAGAATGGATGGCACATAATAATATTTCAATGTAAAAATAAAGTTAATCAATGATTTCGGGTAATTTCAGTTTAGAAATGTTTGATATCCAACCAATCAGAACGTAACCGCCCAAAACAATATCTAAGCATTTGGCTTATTTTACTAGGTTTGCCCCATACGATTTGTTTTGAAATTGGCATGTGATGCAACTGTTTGACAGACAAACTTGATATCTGAAAAGAAATTGGATAAATTATATATTGGGCAATTTTCATGTTTACGCCAATGAGTTCTTAGCTACTCAAGTAGAGCAGCACCTTAATGTTTTTCTAAGGAAAACGATCGCGAGGAATAAACAATCGAAGATATAAAACATTACATCGTGCATTGTCGTTCAGTTGCCTAGTTTTTACGTGAACCATTACTTAATTCCTAACTACAGGACAGAACAATAGCAGTCCTGACTACACTCATGTTTAAAAACCTTGAAATTACTTTCAAATTTAGTGCACAACTGACGTCCATTGTCGAAACTCAAACTCTACATTTCCACATCCATCTGCTGCTCATCCAGGTCTACAGCATTTTGCTCGTACGAGTTCACGGTGACGTCCATGGCAACTGGAGGAGTAGAGTTGGTGGGTCTTGTGCGCGAAAGACTTGGAAACTTTCCGCGTAGCTTCATGATCACAAGGGCAGCGCCCATAATAGCAAGTAGCCCGCAGACAACTGCAAGAGCTGACACCATTCCCACGTCAACTTTCTGGGCATCTGAAAATGAAACATAACATTTCATTTCAGCGAAATACCTTTCTAATGGAGGCCGAAGATAAATATTGGGTATGGAGAAAATCAGTACATATAAGTTTGTTTTCGGATCCTTTTCTAGGGATTTCTGTGACCCCTGCCTACCGCAAAGGACGCAAATACACGCAAATACAGGTTCACTGAAGCGGACTTACTTGACATGTCTGTTTGTCTGTTTGTCTGTTTGTCTGTTTGTCTGTTTGTCTGTTTGTCTGTTTGTCTGTTTGTCTGTTTGTCTGTTTGTCTGTTTGTCTGTTTGTCTGTTTGTCTGTTTGTCTGTTTGTTTGTCTGTTTGTCTGTTTGTCTGTTTGTCTGTTTGTCTGTTTGTCTGTTTGTCTGTTTGTCTGTTTGTCTGTTTGTCTGTTTGTCTGTTGTCTGTTTGTCTGTTTGTCTGTTTGTCTGTTTGTCTGTTTGTTGTTTGTTTGTCTGTTTGTCTGTTTGTCTGTTTGTCTGTTTGTCTGTTTGTCTGTTTGTCTGTTTGTCTGTTTGTCTGTTTGTCTGTTTGTCTGTTTGTCTGTTTGTCTGTTTGTCTGTTTGTCTGTTTGTTTGTTTGTCTGTTTGTCTGTTTGTCTGTTTGTCTGTTTGTCTGTTTATAACTTTACCTCTATTAGCTTGTTTGTCATTCTCGATAGTTGCGCCTTCTCCCTTAAGGGGACCAGCGGATAAGTCATACACCATGCTCGAGTCTTCATATTGCGAGGCTGCACGACGTCTTCTTTTGCTGATGCAACCTCGTGAACATCTAGAATTGGCTGAGTTGCGATGGCAAACCATCAACTCACAGTGTATATACACAAACGCGTTATTGGAATGCACAAAACGGAACGATTTGAGGTTGAAACGTTGCACTTTACTGCCTGGGTTGTGTGAATAAACCATTGTAGGGTCACGAACACAGCTGGAAATGAAAGAAGTTGCGTTGAACTATTTTTGTAAGGTTTTAAAAAAACCTCATGGAACAAAAAGTCAAAAGGAGATTTAGTTAAACTTGGGTATTTCTAGAGGTATTTCTAGTCACCTTATAATCTGAGAACATCTAATTTTACAGGAACAAAACAACCTGGAATTTATATTGTACAAAACGACAGTTTGCCACCAGTCTCACGGCAAAGGTTATGCAGCGTTTGTAGTTGATTTTCTAAACCAATTTAGGTCAACCACTTTTTAAATAATTCCTGAGTAGTACCCAAGTGGTCACGGGTTTCAATTCCAGTCTGGGACTCACTCGGGTACTTTTTTTCCGAGTATGTAGTTTTTTAATTTCCATCATGTCTATTCATCCTTACCCTTGCTCCAGAAGTACGTATTTAGGTAACGAGTTTGGATTAATTGATGTTGTAGCACGACACGACTCAGCAAACACCACAAGGTCCGCATTCGTATCCTTGACTTCAAACTGAATCCAAAGAGGCTCGTTTAGAGATACTGGGTAATCAAGTGGTGAATATGGCTTCTGGTATTGAGAACTCCTGAAGAGATTCATGGAGAACGTGAAGTTACCAAAATTACCTGGAAATAATATACAAGAAGATTAAGCAATCGATCGACTTGCAAACACCGTTTAGTTGTATTATTCTGATCTCCGTGTCAGGTTGAACGCTGGTCGAGGGGACGCTGTCAAATTTGCACTATTCGCTTGGGATCGACCGACTTTCACTCGATTTTTTTTTGCTCAAGGGTTGGGAATTAGTTGGAATATTGAATTTCCACCAATCAGTTTTCAAAGACTTTCCAAGATTTTGTGCATATAATTTCCGGCAAATCATTTTAACACTTTTAAACAATTTCAGTCCAACAGAGTTTTTGGCATTTCCAAAGAATTTCCAAGCTTTGGAATGTGTTTTTCATCTTTTCCTAGCTCCTCAAATATCAACAGTCCTGCACATAGTCAGGTGGCTTAGTGAAATTATCGTTACAAACTGGAAGAAAGCACCAAATTCGGCAATATGTCAACTATAAACAGATTTAGAAGGTGTGCCAAAGAAACCGATGCGAAGGGGGGGGGGGGGGGGGGGGGGTAGGGGTGAGAAATATAGAAAAATGGACCCGTCAAACCGTTTTCCCCAAGCTTATAGCTATATTTGGTAATTCGTAGACTTGTATTTGGCCAAGTACATTCCATTGTAAACCAACCTTCTGAAGCGTGTAATATTTTCTTGGACGGTCTGAAACTCGTGCTGACTAGTCGTCGTCTAGTGTACTTGCAGTAAAACGGAAGTACGATAAGACCTTCGCGAGAGATAGCTGAAGGATCTCCACTTTTATACCGCTGATCATCGTTCACCTGATTTAACATATAAAACATTATTGTCATAGTACATAAGACAAGGTTCTATACCTTCATTTCATTCCTTTACGTACTTTATTAACTTACTTAGCGAAAACTAGTTTCGTTTTCTCAACCTCCTCAGTTCGCTAAAGATATAATGCGTTGAACTACATAGCTGTGTGCGCGCGTAAATTCAAATACTTAGCGCGCGCACTACTGTGTTTCCGGGTAGAAAAAGATAGGTAAAGCATAATTATAAAATAAATAATAAAAATAAAAATAAAAATAGTTTCACAACAACATTCTAGTTAAGGAAAACAGCATGATGTACACGTGCATAGTTCCATTCTGTCTTGTTGTTCATTAGTCTGTCCGGTCTCTCTCTATTTATTCTCACAGATTCAGTGATCTGTCGAAGCATGGGATCGCCATGAAAAACATCAGTCACACTCATGAGAAACACCAAGGCACTATAACAGATTTTAAAATTAGTGTGACTGGTGTTTTTCATGGTGATCCCATGCTTCGACAGATCACTGAATCTGTGAGAATAAATAGAGAGAGACCGGACAGACTAATGAACAACAAGACAGAATGGAACTATGCGCGTGTACCTCATGCTGTTTTCCTTAACTAGAATGTTGTTGTGAAACTATTTTATTTTTATTATTATTTTTATAATTATGCTTTACCTATCTTTTTCTACCCGGCAACACAGTAGTGCGCGCGCTAAGTATTTAAATTTACGCGCGCACACAGCTATGTAGTTCAACGCATTATATCTTTAGCGAACTGAGGAGTTTTCGCTAAGTAAGTTAATAAAGTGCGTAAAGGAATAAAATGAAGGGATAGAACTTCGTCTTATGTACTATGACATTTACAAAGTCCTTTGGGGTCTCAGCAAAAGAAATATCAGAGAAACAGTTTGCAAACAATTATTATCTACTTTATTATCACTTATTTTCGCGCGTCTTTAATTTCGCGATTTTCGCGTTTGAATAAATATCGCGAAATTAAAGACTCGCGAATAATAATTACCGCGAAAATTAACGACGCCAAATTTAATGTCACGTGGTGAGGTTTTTATCAGCAACTAGTCCACGAACGAACATTGTGATAAAAACGAACGTATTTGCAGTAGAGTTCCAAAAGTCAAGTTTGCTGAGGAGCTACTAAACTAAATGTGATATAACTACACGAAGTAAAACAAGGATTGAGTGTGGGCCAGCAAATCAAGCGCTCAAGGCTCAGTAATAAGGACAAGCAAGGCATAACAATAGCTGCAAATGCAACAAGAAACCAGGAGTCAGCTTAGGCTGTGAACAACTGTTGGAGAACTTTATGGCGTTAAGAATCGAAACAAGAAATCAAAGGAACGATGTAAACTACTGGTACTGGTAATTAAATACATTTTGAGAGACTGCCGGCTTAAAAGTGCACAAAACGAACAAAAGCGCGCGAGAGAGAGTTATTTAACTTTTTTCTGAAATGTTGAATATTTAATTAGCTTAATTTTACCTAGTCAAATAAATAGAGGTTATTACATGGGTAATACGGCTGGATATTTTTACGAGTCATGCCGTATTTTGACGAGCCGTAGGCGAGTCAAAATACAAGTAGACGAGTAAAAATGTCGAGCCGTATTACACAACTACCCGTGTAATAAGTTGTTTATAGTACAACAACAAAATTAATGAAAATACGGTATTTTTCTCTGTACTGATATAAAAAGCGCAAAACCGTTTTTTTCTAAAAAATGTAATACGCTGTCATATTTGTACTCGTATTTGTACTGTAAGATTACAAGTTTTGCAATAAGAATTCAAATAAGAAATCAAATATGAATTCAAGTTAATAGCATCCCGTAAGGATAAATATTAATACAACGTTTATTGTTAATAAATATATATAAATATGATATTTACATATAGTATGTAGTATACATACAGCAATATGCAGAAATTCTGATCCTTTTGACTAAAATACATATATATCAAAGACCTACTTAAAATTATGGGATGGCTACGCTGATATTTTTTTCATAAAGCTTCGCTGGCAGACAACTAGAAAAAAAATATCAGCGTAGCCATCCCATAATTTTAAGAAGGTTTTTGATATATATATGTATTTTAGTCAAAAGGATCAGAATTTCTGCATATTGCTGTATAGTATAGCATCTATGTATTCCCACGTATATACATAATTCTGACATTTAATAGCTATTGTTTTCAGTATATGTCACGTCACCGATGTATTCAGTGCTATATCACACTCAACCCTCAGATGATCATAGAGTGTCGACTCCAGTAGCTCAGTGATAGAGCAGCCGTCTAGAAAATCATGTTTTTCATGTTGTTGTGCTTAAGGCATGCCCGCCGCTATGCGGCGTGTCCTCCAAGGGACCACTATTAGTCTTATATACCATTCCTTCAAGTGTATTCGTCACTTGACGCTTCCAGTGCATTTCAGTCAGTAGTTCTGTTGCTACGTTTCTGCCAGTCCCTTAGTTTGCTTTTCCCGCAATTACACTCATTTAGTTCTAGTTGTACCGTGTCACTTACACATTAAACAGCCCTCGTGTATTCATATACTCGTTAACTTGTAACTAGTTATCGGTCTATCAACTCTCTACATTGTACACTATTACCTTATACTTTGAACACCAATAAACACTGATTTGTTGGATGGCTACCCTCCAACTTGTATTGTCGTTATCACTTAAATATGAAACGTTTTCTATTCGGCTGAGCGAAGCGAAAGAGAATAGAAGGCAGGTCGTGGGTTCGTTTCCCACCTGGGGCTCAGATTTGTCTGTAGTGGTTGAAGGGTAACCGGTCATGACGCCCCCTTGCCATGACGCCCCCTACCATGACGCCCCGAAAGTGCCATGACGCCCCCAGTACAGTGAGTCATGACGCCCCATATATGTTGTACTTGTTTATTTTATTCCAAATGATCTTTTTACCAGGAATATTGTCTCTAATAAAACTTTCACAGTAATTTAACACTTCTGGCCGAAGAGGAAAGGTTTTTGATTGTGTTGTTATAATCGATCGATCGATCGAGTCAGGTTTGTGCGGACAGTTGGGCTGAGTTACTGCTGTATATAAATCTTCCATGGATTACTGGAATACTGTCTCTAAAAACATTCACGGTAATTTATCTTTCTCGGAAAGACCTGGGTTCGTTTCCCAACTGGGGCTCAGATTTTTCTGTTGTGGTTGAAGTGTGTTGTAACGTGGGTTATTTCTTCTTTGATAAATATATATATTTCAAATGTGCCTCGAAGATGTACTGAGCAATTTAGTTTTGATTGTGCAAAATATCAGGGTGAGTTTGGTGGAAGCATGACAAGTCTAAACGAACCAAATATGTCAAAATACGGTCCAAACCAAGGGAGCATGGCAGAATCCTCTTTGAATGCTGGTGATTTGATTTATCGTTTCGTACGTCTGCCATATTGAATTTCGTTGATAAGCTGTTGACCACAAATATTGCGAGCCCCGAAGGGGCGATCGAGGAACCAGCGAGTCTTTCCAAAATTACTAGGGGATCAGCCGAACCGCAGGTTATCAACGAAATTCATGATGGCGGCCGTACGTAGCGATAAATCAAATCATCATCATTCAAAAAGGATTCTGCCATTCTCCCTTGTCAGTCCAAACTTGAACATATCTGGCAAGGAATCAGCCAGGCGTTCCTTGTGTAAACTATGTAAAATAAACTCGTCAAGAAATCATTTCTGCTGAGTTTTAAAATGTAAAAAGTGAAAATATTTATTGATGGTGACTGCAGAAAAGCTGTTTGGCTGAATACCAGTAAAGTTTTACCCTGATGACATTGCCGGCAACTTGTCAAGTGAATTACCTCATTCCAGAACTCAATGGTGTCATTTGTCTCCAAGTACGTTGTACCACAGCCATCCAGACCTGTACGGAGACTGATATTGTGCTGAGTCACTGTTGCCCTGCACGATGTACTTTGGAGGTGAAGGTTACGATAGTCGGTATTTGGAAAGTACATTCTTTGTAGAGCGATTTCCATGTAGTCGTCTCCACATGTCACACTTGTTTTAAGATCTAATGAATGATGATGTAAAATGGGAAAATACCAGAGCGAAAATATGAAATAGAAAGAACGAAGGAAACTTAAGAAACACTAGTTTTATGTTATTTATGCATGTATTGATAATTAGAGTCGTTTTCGCCGTATGAGTGGGAAACCTACGGTACCGTGACACACAAATGGATTCCTTTCTGAACCAATCAAAAAGCGTGCAGATGCATCTCATCCAATCAAACTCTTTCAATACGGCACGGCACGGTACCGTAACTTTCCCACTCATACGAAAACACCTCTATTATGCCGTTCAACATTCGCCACAGTCAAGTTACTGGCTTTATAATAACTCACTTACTTGTTTCACACTGTTTTCCAGTGTATCCATTAGGACAATAACAGTAGTATAGTAATCCATAAGATACAACACTACACGTGCCTCCATTACCACAAGGACTGCTGCTACACCCACCATCAATCGCTGAAAGTAAAAGTGAAAGTCTACGTCTACTTGCGGTTCGGTGAACAATATGCTGTAGTTGCTAAAAGCATATTTATGTTCATTTATTATTATTGTTTTTATATGATGATGATTATTATTATTATTATTATTATTATTATTATTATTATTATTATTATTATTATTATTATTATTATTATTATTATTATTATTATTATTATTATTATTATTATTATTATTATTATTATTATTATTATTATTATTATTTAAGACTTATTGACTGGGACCGAGTGAAACAGTATGCTTTGTGGTTCCGAGACCGCGAATGTTTCCCGAGGCGGAGCCGAGGGAAACATTCGCGGTCGAGGGAACCACAAAACATACTGCTTTCCCGAGGTCCCAGTCAATAAGTGTTTTGTTATATACCAACTGTCAAAGAACAACAAAACTGAGATGGGTTTCCCGCTTTTCAAGCGCGTTTACCAACGCCAATCAAGGTTACAAAGCTCAATCAACTTCCGGCTTTGTTATTGCCGGTCCACAACATATTGTTGCCCGCTGAGAGCTGTTGCCGGTGAAACATGAAAACTTGTTCACGTTCACGTGATACCCGCTCGCCCAATCAGAGCACGAGAAAAATGAACTTTGACAGTTGGTATATAACAATATTATTTATTGCCTCCCTATCTTTCAATGTGTAAGTCTTGCGAAAATATATTCCATATGAGTGTTTGCTTCGATAACAGTCATTTATCATGTTCAATCGGCGGAAAAACGATGAAAGACTATAATTATGCTTTAGTCAACATTTAACTACGTTTTCGGCCCTGATAGCTAGTGACAAAAACCTCCCCAGTATACCCCCTGATAACTCAGAAACGAACACGGTACGGTGACTGTTATATCCGCGTGTAAGAAGTGAATTATTGATATAGGATAAACTACATTCGACCATGTGCTTGTTTACTGAATTCCAATGCGCTTGCGCGTGTACACAGTAATCCCATATATAACACTTTCTCTCCTTAAAGGAAGAATCAATGTGAATGATGAATAATAACAACATGCAAACGAAAGTAAACTTGGTGCCATTCGAGCTCTGGCTGGGTAACGTCGCTCTGTTGAAGTAGGAAGTGGTACGTCAGGAACACCTGTTACTTGTGCCTCTTCGGCTGTACATCCTCGGGAACCCAGGGGCATATTCTGTCGCTCGTTACTCGCTCCCAGAGAAACAACTGGAAATTCCATGTGTCTTTTCCAATAATCTCGACCTTTAGCATTCACCATGTAATGTATTGATGCAAGTACTCCAGTTACATCTACTTCAATCCACTTTTCTCCCATCTAATTTCTAATCATAACTCGATCTCCAACTTGTAAACTGCGTAGACTTTGACTACTTCGTTGTAAGACAGAGTTCTGACTTGAATCAACACGCTTATGTACTGAAGATGTCAGTAAATCTAGGCGAGTACGCAGCCTTCTTTTCATAAGCAGCATTGCGGGTGACTCACGGTTGTTGAATGTGGCATATTACGATAGATTAATAAATACCGTAGTAGTACAGTGTCCACACTGTCTTGTTCCAGTCAGTTGCGCTTGCTTCAATGCAGACTTTAAAATCCGCA
This sequence comes from Actinostola sp. cb2023, assembly GCA_033675265.1. Taxonomy (NCBI): domain Eukaryota; kingdom Metazoa; phylum Cnidaria; class Anthozoa; order Actiniaria; family Actinostolidae; genus Actinostola; species Actinostola sp. cb2023. The sequence continues at coordinate 77,230 of JAUJYZ010000044.1, forward strand.
CAACCCTTTCTGCTTGACCATTGGTGGATGGTTTGTATGGTGAGGATGTACGATGTCGTATCCCATCCTCGTCGCCAATTGTTATATCCGCCAGTATGAAGAAGCACATGGTCGAATGTAGTTGATCGAGTTTACCCTTTATTCAATAATTCACTTCTTACACGCGGATATAACAATGACCCCCCCTTTTTATTTTATATTTTGACTTCAGCTCTAAAGCTCTTTCGAATTCATTGGTGAAAGATAGAAAAAAAATTATTGAGGAAATCTCTGGGTCCGGAACTACCGTAAGTGTAGGTTTTAGCTCTTGTATGAGCAACATTTCATATATTAAACAATCATTAGCTAAACAGAACAAGCTCTCAGGCGTTATTTCGAGGACATCTACATTTCATTGAGTCGGTAAAAATCGCTAGATATCACACCAACTGGAATATAATAATATGTAACAAATCAATCAAATCATAAATAATCTATATATACAAATGGACGGACAGACCTAACCGTTTTCTCAATCGGTCCGGCGACCATTATAGTATTGTATATCAGTGTGCTTGACATTCACCTCGACTTCGATCGATATCACCTCGATACATATATTCGGTGACTAATTATCGGAAAGGAAACAAGTATTGCTCGATATAGAAAACAAGTTTGAATATATAGGAAAAGTAGTTTCTTCATTACCTGTGGTGGGCAGGATTTGAGTGGTTGGAGCTTCAACTGAAAAAAAAAACATCAATTAATATTTAGTATTTTCTTTTTTCCTCCAGTTTTTTATTTGACACATTTTAAAACAAATAATTGCATTTTCAAACATAATAAACCTATTTAATATAATATTTAGTCTATTCAATCATCATCAATTATAAAGAAACTAGACGCTCCACCAGCGTTAAGTCGGGCTTCTAACTGATATGTAGCCTATTTGAACATATATAGATATCGCATTGCGATTTCTCAAACTCAGCGAATCATAAATGACAATGACAATACTGAGTTTATTTGGTACCATATAAATATATCCATATACAAATACAAATATAAATCAACCCAAAGTAAATAAACCCAAACCAGACATCGCAGCGTGTCTGACCAAACAATGTTTCTCAGCAAAACCTTGAACGGCATACCACAACACAAAATAACAGCGGTACAAAGTATAGAAGACATTGATTGTTGTGTAGTTTATATTTATACAGTAGCTCAAATAATCGAGATATTCGTAAATATAAAATACTTCAATTTATTATATAGATATCGATGAAATATTAGGATTTCTCCTGTGTCTAAAATGTCGTACGCAGTGAAGATATCATTTTTTTTTATCCTTCACATGTGAAGATATCACCGTTGCCATGACCACCCTGTTATCAGCCAATCACACTTTAATGGTTTCTTCGGCGCCTTTGCGCGCGAATTTGTTTCTTCTGATCAAAATGGCAGCCAAAACAACCTTGAAGGACAACTGTGATGATCTTTTTGACGAAATACCTTATTTCGATATTAATCTCCTACCACAAATTGAAGGAAAAGAAATTAAGCAAGACGCAGGAAGATTTCTCAATGTTACTGATAGCGATGTCGACAAATTAATTGAAGGAGAGGAAAACAAAAACACAAAGAAAAAAACTCACTACGACCTAAAACTCGTCAAGAAATTTCTTGAGGAAGAGCGAAGAGAAGACAGAGAAATAGAGAAGATTCCTCCTCATGAACGTAACGTTTACTTAACCCAATTCATAGTGGGTGCAAGAACAAAGACGGGGGAAGAGTACGTACCGACTTCTCTTCGAGGAATTCTTTCTAGTGTTGAACGCCATTTAAGTCGTGCGAATTACGGCAAATCGATTTTCAAAGACTGCGAATTCCAAAAAACCAGAGATGCTTTGAAGGCTAAACAAAAGGAATTGAAGCGGCATGGGCGTGGAAACAAACCGAGAGCTACCACAGCTCTTTCTGATGTGGAAATTGATATTTTATTCGACAAAAAGTTGCTCGGAGTAAACTCGCCACAAGCCTTGCAAAACAGTGCAGTTTGGCTAAACAACATGATTCATTTTGGTTTCGTGGATGCACGGAGCAGAGAGTCAGAATTACGTTGGGAGACATCGTTTTAAAGACAGACAGTAAAGGAAAGGAGTATCTCGAGTACTATGAACGTCAAACGAAAACTAGAACAGGAAAAACAGTTGGAGAATATTTCACATATTCTATCGGCCACTGCGACAACCATGCCAACACAAGATAGTTTGCCGGTTCACTGTCAAGTCACTCAATCAAGATTATCCTCTTCAACTGCCGTCGACATCAACGAAAATAGACTACAATCCATGTTTTATGGAAACTACATCTCGGGAGGTGTTTTCAACATCAATTTTGCCCCAACCACAAATACAGTGCAAAGTCCGGAACTTGAGCCAAAACCACAGGCAGCCCAACCATTCCTTTTGAGGCTACTAAATAATGAATTAAATAAAATGATATTTCCGTCTTTTTTGATGGGTTTCCTGTGGTAGAGCGAGCGCTCGCAATGCGTATTATGTTGGGTTCCCTGTGCATAGAAATGTATGATGTTGAGATCCCTGTGTACACCCTGCGGGACGCGCCCGGCGCGCCCGCAGCAATGTGTATATTGAAACAAGGTGTGAAACTGATGGCGTATCATGGCCTGATGTGCGGTGCAGTTCGATGGTGCACTTTTCCGTGGTAAGTTAAGCAGTTCACAATTCATGTCAACTTTAAGCAACTTTAGAAGAAATTCGACGATTTTAAAGTAGTCCTTTTTCATTTTGAATGGTGGAGAATTGTATGTTGGGCTCGACAAGCAAAAGTTTTGTTGAAAAGCAACTTAACTATAAGTACTTTTGTCAAGGTTTTTACGTAGTATTTGCTCTAACTGTTCTCTAATAAAAGCACTTGCCTATACTAGGGTAGAAGGGCTGCTTACTAATCCTCAACAAATCAGTTTTCATAAATTATGACTGAGCTATTTGACTTGTGTAGTTTTGTCAGTGATCGAATGCACTTCAACAAGGATCACCTCTTACTGAACTGACTGATGGTACTTCATCTCTATTTAAACATTTTGACTATCTCATCAGAAAGTGTTTGACGTAATTTTGTACTTTCTTACAGTTGTTCTTACTGAAAACATAAGGACCAACACAGCATCTGAACCATCTGAAGCAAAAATAGACGAACTCAATGGCATTCACTGACATCGAAGGAGACATGAATGGCGAAGGACTCATGAAGCAGTTGAAGCTGCCGTGAAGTTCTTCATTATTGTCATTGACATAGTACAACTTATTTAGCAAATACTAGACAGTACCAACTGAAAGAAACACAGAGTAATTAAATACGGTTGTTCCTAAGAACGTATAAGTATCGCTTCCGAGCGGCTTACAAATTGTACGAACTCCGATGTTTGTTATTCATTCAACTTATGATTGTGGTGACATGCATAATATTTATTTAGTTTCGTATTATTCATTAGTATTACCGATCAATATGGTGAATAAATTACACAAAGAACGGCGAAACAGTGTGTAAAAAGCCTTAGTAAACTTTTTTTTAACGTATTGTTGAAATAAATACGTTTGTTTGTCATATTGTGTACAAGCACAGACAGCAAAATGTCTTGTGCAGTACTAAATATTGAGACTATTCAGTAGTTTATAAAACACAATGCCTCGATTTTGAAGCATTTTAATCGATAAAAATCAAAAATCAAAAAAAATACTTTATAAAAATCAAAACAGAAAACAAATAAAGTATATTGTAGATGTTTTGACTTATATTTAGTGAAAATATAATATTAAAACTTGCCGAAAAGAGCACAATTCAGATTTGACGAGCGCTTGCCGATGTCCTCTCGAAGGTAAAATCCGAATGTTTCACGGAAAAGTGCACCATCGAACTGCACCGCAGATCGGTCCATGAGGCGCAAAATGTCAAAATTAAAGTTTCTCAGCGTACGGTGAAGTTAGACGATTGACACTTATGAAGTGTTTAGAGAATACGGTAAAGTTTAGTTATTCGAAGAAAAAACTTTTTACGTTATATTGACAAAAAATAGGAGCAAAAACGTATTTAATAATATAATATAATAATTGAAATTTATATAGCGCTAAAATTATAAATATTCTAAAGCGCTTTACAAGACTATAAAAAGAAAAATATAAAACACTAAATAAGCTTTAAATTAAGCTTTAAATTAAGCTTTAAATTTGTCACGTGATCGAGTTTCATACCTTGTATAAATATACACATTGCTGCGGGCGCGTCCCGCAGGACGCGCACAGGGAGCCCAACATTATACCTTACTCAACACAGGAAGCCCAATATAATTGCGCGCGCGCGCTCTACCACAGGAAACCCATCAAAGAAAGACGCGCGAATATAAATGTATTTATATTTATTATTTAGTAGCCTCAAAAGCAATGGTTGGGCTGCCTATGCAAAACCCAAGAAACGACGATATATTATCGAGGTCTAGCAGTCAAGAAAATTAGTCAGGAATCCATGTTTTATGTTCAAAATTAACTGTGTCCTTTTTTTGTTATTTGAGCTAAAAAATTCAATTGATGAGTAACTTTATCACCTAGATTCAATTAGTTTTTAGTAACTTCATCTACAATTATCTATAACTTTATCACTTTTAAGAAATTCAGTCGTTGTTCGAACAGACAGTTGTATAGCCGGCTTACATGTTATATATTTTAGAATAATATAGCGGAATGATTGTTCAATAAAGCTGTTAGTTGAAGTTTTTCTTGATCCTGATATTTCATCGATATCTATATAATAAACAGAACATTACATGGGCGCTTGGAGATACGAATTTTATCTTCTCGTGTTGAATATCTCTCACTCGTTCGCTGCGCTCACTCGTGAGAGATATTATCAACACTCGAAGATAAAATTCGTATTTCCGCGCGCCCATGTAATATCTACGGAGCCCGCTAAGGGCCATTGCTGCACATTTTTTTGGTCGAGTTTTTGGTTGAGTTTTTGGTCGAGTTTTTGGTCGAGTTTTTGGTCGAGTTTATTTTTGGGTCGAGTTTTTGGTCGAGTTTTTGGTCGAGTTTTTGGTCGAGTTTTTGGTCGAGTTTTTGGTCGAGTTTTTGGTCGAGTTTTTGGTCGAGATTTTGGTCGAGATTTTGGTCGAGTTTTTGGTCGAGTTTTTGGTCGAGATTTTGCATGGTCGAGTGCACTGCGCATGTTCAATGAAAATAAATTGCGGGCTCAGACCTTCTTCATTGGCTTCAAAATGGCAGAAGAGACAAGCGCCAGCGGCGAGCAAAAGTCGATTACTGAGGTATGTTTACATAGTCTTTTCCTTTAAGCCCGCGTTGTATCAGCAATAATTAAGTGCATAAACGTTTGTCAAAGCCAGCAGTACAGTACAACATATAAACATCACGAAAATTCAAATCCCGGCTCTTTAAAATACTTCGTGCACCGACACAGTTGACCTATTGTATTCTTTGTTAGTTTCGTTCTATTGAATAACTTGAGTCTTTTGTTGTTTCTATTGAATTACGTATACTGTGCCGGTACACGAAGAAAGTGCCGAAATTCCTCTTAGTCTTAGCCTGCTCGTTCGTTACGGCAACTGCACAGCAACAGTACAGACAATTCATCACTCAATCAGTCGCCTCGAGTGTTCATGCCATCGCCATGCATGAGCTGATGAAGTGATGTCGCGACTTAATTTATTGTAAGTGAATCTTTTCGAGGTGTCTTTATCTCAAAAGGCTGATGGTTTACTTGTTTTTAGGGTTACTCTGAGTACCAAGTGTCAGTCCATTTTTTATTTAATTAAGCATGCTTATTTATTCATACATTTTTCGTCATTTGTTAATTATTGGCATCACACAGTTACCAAATTGTATTGTCCTGTCATTTCACCTAATCAAAGCTATTTTTATCTTGAAGGTTTGTGAGTATTTAAAAGACCGATTGGATGTATCTCACTCAGTCATTAATAAGTTTGAAAATGAAAAGGTTGGTGAAATCTAGCAAAAGTCTTTGTGCAGCCCAGTGGCATTGCAAGCAGCAAGGTTATAATAAAGTCATTACAAACAAAATAATAAATAAACTAGACTATCCGCTAACAGCAGTGAATGCTGACGGTGAATGCATTGCTAGTAGTTGTGGTGATAAGGTTTGGTGAGGGAGGTACTGTAGTTGTTATGAAATATTTTGTTTTATGTAAGCACAACGTGTATTCATTTTCATCTAGAGTGCACATGATACAACCCATCCAATGGCCTGTAATATCATGTGCACTCTAGTGGGGCAGCAGTGGTTAATGAATGTGGGGAAAGAAGTGCAACATTGATCACTAATGATCATAACAACTGTGGGTACATGATTTGATTTATTACCGATGTTTAATAACTTCTCTATTAGCTTATGAATAACTATGAATAACTAATAATAAAAATAATATAATAAAAACTTTTTTTTTCACACGGTGTCTACATCATTAAAATAAATGCTCTTCCTGAGAGCCCTAATGTATTACTTATAATATTGAGATTTCAATGAGAATTCACACCTGAAACACACGGTCAGCAATCTCAAATACGATCCTCACAACTACACAATTCGCTTGAAAAGCACTAGTAAGGATATTGTATATGGGCTTACGAGTTGATAAACCTCAAGAAACATACACATTAGGGCCACATATCTTTGGCACTGCATTTACCGATCAAAACTGAACGCGAAAGCTTGAATAGGAAAACAACTCAACTACCAAAGATGTTCAGCTCAGTCACATGCTAGCGCTTTGTATGTATAGGAGTTGGTGCGAAAGCATTGTGTGGTTATTGAGAATTGCATCATGGTTATTGGAAATTGCATGCCGGGTAAAAATTGAACTTTTTTGTCCCTACATGAATGAATTAGAATTGCTTCCTTGCTCGCTCGCTTCAGGCTGGCATTTAATAGAGAATATACGGTATTATTGATTATTATTATTATTAATGAGGTCATAACTGATACTAATATACATATATTTGAAATGCTGTCAAATGTAAATATTTTGATTTATCATATACTTGTTTTCAACAGATGACTTCAACAGCAGTATCACATGCAAGCGATACTGACTTGATAGAGCTTGGACTGACAAGAAAGGGTGACCGTCTGAATCTTAAAAGGTTTTGTACAACAAGAATGCAAAAGTTGGAAAGTGAAGACAAAATGGATGAAAAGAAAAATCTCTTAGAAAAGATTCTTGAAAAAAATAAATCAAAGAGAAGACTTCAGACCTCAAATTGCCTGCCCCCCAAAAGAGGAACCAGTAGTACAAAAAAAACACAACTGGGGTGGCTACATTACCAAGAAAACCAGAAAAGATATTCAGCAGTAAGACAGTGCAAGGGTGGTGGTACACGAGAGATCACTCTTTCTCTTGGAGCAACAGCTGACCAAGTTATTGAAATAGCCAAGGAATTTTTTTTCCCTGATGGTGTAAGTTCTTTTGGAAAGGAAGAAAGCATGACATTTTCGTTGGCCAATTACAAGCAGGAAATGATGACCAATGTTTCTGTTGGTGGCTCCAAGTTACCCTTTACATTGCAAAGGTATATTAATTCAACCAAGCTACCAAAAGTGAGGCTGTATTTAGCATCAAAGGTCAAGAAAGATGATAAGGAAGAAGATAAGCAATATCAGTATGAGGAAGATGAGGAAGATGAGGAGAGATTTTCTGAGGAAGATGATGAGTATCTTTACCGGCCAATGATAGACCTTGAAGCCACCACAGTCCATACTAGGGTGGAACAGGACAAGGTCTACCAGGCAAGTTTAGTTGCAGACCAGGCCAAAGAAGAGGAGAGAAGAGAGGTAGACGACGAGTATCTTTACCAGTCAATAATAGACCTTGAAGCCACCAGAGCCCTTAAAGTAGAACAGGACAAGGCCTACCAAAGCAAGTTTAGTAGCAGACCAGGCCAAAGAAAAGGAGAGAAGAGATCAATTGCAGTCAAATATTAAAGAGGTGGAACAACAAGAAAAGTTAAGACAAGCAAGAATTCTAAGAGTTCCAAATGAGCCAGAGGGAACAGATGATTCCGTACTCATACAAGTGCGGCATGTGACATTGGGTAATATCAAGCGTCAGTTCAATAGAAATCACAAAATGTTATCAGTTTATGATTGGGTGGGGACGCAGAGTCTCCTTCCCATGCATTTCGAGCTGTCCGACTTTAGAGGCAAAGTATATAGGCCTGATCAATCTGTTGTTGATGGAGAAAAGTCCACTTTGAACATGTCAGAGTGTGAAAACACTCCGAGCTTAGAGGAAGGTGAAATTGATTTCGAAGGCTTTGGTACCACAACAAACGTAAATGATGACACTCTTCCACTTGATGAAATACCACCTGTGGGAAGCTCCCCTCCAGATCAAATTCTTGTTGATGATGTATCACAGTAAGTATAAGTATAAGTCGCGGTCGTTTACGAGAGCGGTTGTTCAAAGAGAATCAACAGTAATAGAACATCACGAAATGGATCTAAAATTCTCATTCAAAATACCGCTTAGTAAATTTTTTTCTTAGCTTGTATGTTTGTTCCCTAATTGATCTTTCATTTGAGAGAATATATATAAAATAAATTATGTAAAGCCATATATGTGAAATTTTGAAAACACCTATTTTGATATACATAATGTTTATATCTTCAAAATCCTAGGCCATTTGTTTTTCATTTAATCCTAAAAACTAGCCTCAGATATTTTTTTAATTTTCATTACCATCATCATTATTTCAGTGCAAACAGAGACATACAGATGGACAGACAATCCTCACAGTATGATGTAAGTATTCTTAGTTTCAATGATATTTATAGACTGAATGTACCATATTCTTTTGTTTCCAGTATTAAAGTGATGGACTGTTACCCTGATCAGCCATCACTGCATAAAGGATGAGGAGTAACAATCAGTGTTGATCATTTTTAATTCACAAAACATCTTCAATCGATTCAACTCTTGTGGAACCTACTTGCTGCTTATTCCTTAGTGTATTTCATATGTTTTGCTCTTCATTTTCTGGAGAAGATTTCACAACATCTTGGAAACAAAAGAGTAGAACGTGATATGTCTATTAAACAACCTGCTCAGTCTTTCCTTCAAATTTAATATCAGTAGCTCTGCCCTTGGTCTTGAATTTCCATGAAAGACCTTGCACTTGGTTTTTAATTTATAATTGAACTAACAGAACTAAATGTGATAATTGTTTTTTTTTTCTGTTTGATAGCAAGGTCAATATTTTAGACAAGTATATCTACCCCAGTTATTAAGTCAAAGTCCACTGCAGGTATGTAACATATTGTGTCTTAAATGTAAAATATTTAATCATCTATAAAGAATAGTACTAAAGTATATGAAAACAAAATTGATTGATATTAACCCTTTACTTCCTAAGAGTGCCTGATATGGAGGAATTCTGGGTAAACATGGAAATTGTTGACGGGTGAACGTCCCGCCAATTCCTTTTCATAGATGTTATAAAGTGTCGAGCTATCCCGTTCTACTGGCAAAATATTACACCAATTGCATTCATTAGAGGTCATAACTCGCCAAAATTGCCATAGTAGGTCCGGGAATCCATGCACAGAATTGCCTGAAAGACAAGTTCACTTTGGAGCCGCCATTTCTAGAACCAACAGAACACCAATAATAAGCTCGGCACCCAATCGCTGTGAAATCGTTTCTCACCTCTGGTTTCTCTCAGAAGTTAGACTCTGACCCACAAGCCAAGCTTAATGATGCCCAGAACCTGAACCAGAACCCTTCTGGCAGGGTAGCAAAGGGGTTTTCACGTGACGCGTGATTTGGGCCAAAAATGGCGCGTGAATCGTGAAAACACTTTATAAACAATAGAAAAAACCTTGATCCGTGAATTTGCAAGAAAGAAGTGCGTGAAATGATTCTTTTGAGTCGTGAATTTACGAAAAAATGGCACGTGAAGTGTGATCACAACCCCCCTTTGCTACCCTGGGGTTTCCGTGGTGAAAATAGCTTGAAAAATGCTTATGAAGCAATTGGCTTACCAGATTCGAGTGCGTGTGACAACTCGAACACAATACATATACCGAGCCCTCGGCATTTAATATTTAACACCAAGAATTCTCTTGTAAACTCCTTATATGGAATCTGAAAATCCGACAGATCGTTGACCTTCAGAAAATGCCGGGCTAAAATCCACTCAAACGCTATAAATGATATACCTAGGTAAAGGGTTAACAAAAAAATTCAACCCATATATCTCAGGTATAACATATCAAAACACAGTGGACAGTGAGGGGAGCTTTAAGAATAACCAAATAACAAGGGTATATCAATTAAAAAATTCATATTGAAAGAATATGGAAAAGAAGGGCCCGAAGTAAGTTCATCTTCACTGTCACATTCTTTTCTTTTACTTTTTTACAGGGCAGAAAGCCAACACTGGAACAACAAAGGCTAGAAATAGTTCAATCACTTGAAGAGGATGGTGCAGCCAAAATTGTCAACTTGCAAAGATGGAACATTGTCTCTGAATTAATGAACCTGTATGAGAATGACAAGGAGATAGTAGAGAACATCATGACATTTCGACTTGAAGGTGAAATGGCAAGTGACTTGGGAGGTGTAAGCAGAGAAGTCTACTCATCGTTCTGGAAGGAAGGATGTGCCCAGTTTTGTGAAGGCAATGAAACCATTTTTGTACCACGACATAGTGGTCTTTCCAAAGGAGAATATATCACTCTTGGAAAAATCATTGGCCATGGGTATGTTTTGACTGGCTTTTTCCCAGTTATGTTAAGTCAGTCATACATGCAATCAGTTTTGATTGGCGAAGAGACAGTTAGTGATGACTTTGTGATGACAGACTTTATCAACTACTTGTCACCATATGAAGCCAATACACTTCAACATATCCTGACGTCACCAAAGCTAGAAGTTGATGATATTGATTTTGTCATTGAATTAGAAGATAGATATGGAATGAGAATCCCCCCTAATCCATCTAACATAAGAAACATTGTACAGCAGATGGCACGATCTGAGCTACTAGAAATGCCCATGTTCACAATGAAATATCTGAAGCGAGGGATGATGTCCAGCAGTTATGGCGAGCAGCTGTGGAAAGACGTTTCAGCAAACAACCTGAATGAGGTGTACCAAGCACAGAACCCGAACCCTTCTACGGTATTATCCTTGCTGACTTCAGAAGATGAGACCACATTGAGTGCACAGGAGGTGAAGATATACACATTCTTGAAACGATATGTAAGGAATCTTGACCAGACGAAGTGTGCACATTTCCTAAAGTACTGCACTGGTAGCACTACAGTTGTAGTGAAGAAGATTTCAGTAACCTTCTACAACACAAACTCAACAGAGCCTCTACCAAAAGCGCATACCTGTGGGGCAGTGTTGGAGATGCCTTCCAAGGGGTATGCAACATTCAATTTATTTAAGATCATGATGGATAGCCTTTTGGAAAATCCAATGGCCTATGTGTTCAGGTTTCAATGACTTCATTAGGGCTAAACTTGATTAAAAGAATGTGTGCTTTACGAATCAAGAACACTATGTTAAAAGGATGCCCTAGTTTTGAAGTTATGATATTATATATGCATTATTCATATAGTTGAGTTGCTCAAAGACAGTACAGCATCAATAGTACAGTTGTACAAGGTCAAATGGTTTCTTGTTCTTCTCGCGCAGCGGGTTTTTCTTGTGGTGACTCGGGTGTGTCTTTTAGGTCAACTCTGTTGTGTCTGTATGTTCCTCCGTCTCTCTCAACTTCATATGACCTCTCATCCAGTCTTCTAGTCACAACCGCCTTGTCCCATGATTTTTTTCCTGAGGTCATAGATAAGATAGTTAAATGAAAGATAGTTAAATGAAAGATAGTTCTAATAAAAACATGTTACTTGTCAGAGTTTTTTATATTTGAACAATATTTCTAGCTATAGTTTTTAGTTTTAATCCTCATCCCTCCTATCTCTGCATCTCAATTTATGCCTGAGCATTTAAAAAAAGCTGATCATCAGAATATATATTATCCATTTCTCAATTGAGCAGTGGACTTGGTACTTGTTTAATGCAATTGGGATATAAAATCCATCACATGAAAAAGCACATAAAATATACCGTATGCTGTTGTTTCATTGTGTTCTGTTGGATATTGACCATATGCCACCCATTAAATTGTGTGAACAATTAGAAGTTATAAAGACTTATGGCTTGTAGGGACTGTTCCTCAAAACCAAACATTTCAATATTCAACCAAATACAATAAAAAGATGGAATCTTATATTTTGAAGTGCTTATATGTTAAGGGTAACTATACAAACTAGTACCCAGTCCCCTGTTAAATTGGGAAATGGCCCTTTTGTCATTTTAATGCTTTCTCTTTTTTGATTTATCTCTGCAATTTATCTGCAAATTATGTACAAGAAACCCTAGGATAAATCAGGAAGATACCTATTCATGCATGTTTAAAGTTCCAGATGAAGTCCAACCAATGTCCATCCCCCACAGCACTGCGCGCGGAGTTTGAAGTCACGTAACTGACACGTGTCCCAATGTAATTATTCCATGATTGTAGGTTTTAGATACGTTTTCTAAAAACATGGCGCCACATGTATTTATATCGTTTTGGTCAAATGATAAAATTAAGAATAATTTATTATTCGTCGAAGGCGAAGTGATTATCGTCTCATAATCACTGGTCGCTCGACCAATCACAGCACGCGAAACTCTATATTCAAGTCTAAAATTATTATGCTAATGTATAATAATAGTATACCAGGTTTGCATGTAGTGTCATGTTTGAAATTGTTCGATATGGCCAATTAAAGACATATATAGATGTCTGGCTTCGTCGGGTGAGTTTGGCATCAGCCAGCCTTCATCCGTCATGATGATACTTGCCAAGCGAGAAAATTCTGCTGTACAATTAAGACTGTCACTTCTACACAATCGACGCTCGCATATGTTGAGATCGTCATCGTCAACCCCAACAATAAAGTCTCTTGTACCTGATAGTGATGGCATCATGTAGAGAATATCTGGGCGGCCTGCAGGTGACTCCCTATTGGCTGATGGCCTAATGCGATGGTTGTTCCAGAGTCGTGCAGCCCTGTTGAGCTCATTTCTTATAATATCCATATAGCAAAACTTTAAGCATTCTACCTGAATTGCATTGCAATCACAGTAACAACCAGTATCTTTGAGTTCTTTAAAATGTACCATCCACCAGTTACTACATCCTCTGCGTAACTGGGACCACCAAGCTTCTATTCTTTGATTAGAAACTGAGCGGCCATACATAAAACTTTTGTCTCTTGCAAATGTGTCAGTCGAATTGTTTCGAAGAAAACGTTGCATACCGGCCACATTGGTGTTTTCTGTGCCATTATCACCTCGGACAATACGTGCAGTGCCCCCAACATCCCTGATGCAGTCAATAAAATATTTTGCAACAATTGCTGGGTCATTGTTTGTGGTGCCAACTTCGAACCACAAAATACGTCTGCTATAGCCATCGATGCATCCATGTATACAAAACCCATAGGGTTTCAACTTATCGTATCCGTCAATATGCCATAGGAAGTTTGGACCCCTTCCGTTATATTCTCGCCTTTGCAGTCGATGCCTTGATCGTCTGCTTACACCATCTGGGTCTAAAATCCTTAGAGCATGACGTACTGTCTCTTTGGTAACTACTAGGCCATGTTCTGTCACCAATCTTTGCCAAATACCTCGATATCCAATACTGCTTCCACTGCCTCGAAGTTCTTGCTCTACATGAATTTATATCGTTCTCAAATCCGAAGAGTTTTGACGTCTTTGAAGCCCTCTACTAGCAAGTATTCTCTTCAATTGTCTAAGACTTAGAACGTAGTCGTGCAACAGGAGAAGGCAGGAAAGGATCTCTGCGTGATGGTATCCCAATTGAAAGTAATGCTCTATTAGTCCATCACGATCCGCCATCTTTGTTATTTGAACCTGAGCCCGCGATCTAGGTCCACCTAGTAATATCAAGCTAATAAACTCGACCAAAATCTCGACCGAAAACTCGACCAAAAACTCGACCAAAATCTCGACCAAAAACTCGACCGAAAACTCGACCGAAAACTCGACCGAAAACTCGACCGAAAACTCGACCGAAAACTCGACCGAAAACTCGACCGAAAACTCGACCGAAAACTCGACCGAAAACTCGACCGAAAACTCGACCGAAAACTCGACCGAAAACTCGACCGAAAACTCGACCAAAAACTCGACCAAAAACTCGACCAAAACTGACTCGACCAAAAAAAACTCGGCCAAAAACTCGACCAAAAAAAAACTCGGCCAAAATCTCGACCAAAAACTCGACCAAAAACTCGACCAAAAAAATGTGCAGCAATGGCCCTTAGCGGGCTCCGTAAATATCCTCTATATGTGAGTCTGAGACAATTTTAATTTTAATTTTAATTTTAAAAATTGTGGCATTTCTGAGAGTTGACGACTTGTTTCGCTCAGCTTTGACTTTTTATTCAGGTCGTTTGCATGTAAACATGGTACGTAAACATGGTAGAAATCGTACGACCACTGTTTCAGCTGCATAGTATTTTGCTTTTCAACTCGGCGCTGCACGCTTCGTTCACCTTATTGACTCACAGAAAACTCGAACTCGTAGTCTAATTGTTTTAAAAATAGTATTGTACAGTATACCTGTTCCATTGGATCCACAGTAACGTAGATAACAGCTACAATTCGTTGCATTTCTTGTTGAGACATTTCTGAATATTTCTTACTAGTATTTATATGTTATATGACAATCGGTCTCTCCCCCTCCCCCCTGTGTCAATGTTGATTCATAGTCACGTGTTTTGGATTTTGCGTGAAAGTCTAATCAACATTGTACTGAGGGGAGGGGAGATATCTGATATGAACATAATTTTTCATTGTTTTTAATGGGAGAATAGTCATATAAGCACCTTTGAAGCACAACTGTCTCAACAGTTTTGAATCGAATTGTAGGTGTATTGATTGATTGATTGATTGATTGATTGATTGATTGGTTGATTGATACGATTACTATATTTCTATAGTATTGTACAGTATACCTGTTCTATTGGATCCACAGTAACGTAGATAACAGTTAGGTGTATTGATTGATTGATTGATTGATTGATTGATACGATTACTATATTTCTATAGTATTGTACAGTATACCTGTTCTATTGGATCCACAGTAACGCAGTTAACAGTTAGGTGTATTGATTGATTGAATGATTGATTGATTGATTGATTGATTGATTGATTGATACGATTACTATATTTCTATAGTATTGTACAGTATACCTGTTCTATTGGATCCACAGTAACGTAGATAACAGTTAGGTGTATTGATTGATTGATTGATTGATTGATTGATACGATTACTATATTTTTATAGTATTTTACAGTATACCTGTGCCATTGGATCCACAGTAACGTAGATAACAGTTAGGTGTATTGATTGATTGATTGATTGATTGATTGATTGATTGATTGATTGGTTGATTGATACGATTACTATATTAATTTCTATAGTATTGTACAGTATACCTGTTACATTGGATCCACAGTAACGTAGATAACAGTTAGGTGTATTGATTGATTGATTGATTGATTGATTGATTTCAATTGATTGATTGATAACTATATATTTCTATAGTATTGTACAGTATACCTGTTCTATTGGATCCACAGTAACGTAGATAACAGTTAGGTGTATTGATTGATTGATTGATTAATTGAATGATTGATTGATTGATTACTATATTTCTATAGTATTGCACAGTATACCTGTTCTATTGGATCCACAGTAACGTAGGTAACAGTTAGGTGTATTGATTGATTGATTGATTGATTGATTGATTGATTGATTGATTGATTACTATATTTCTATAGTAGTGTACAGTATACCTGTTCTATTGGATCCACAGTAACGCATAGGACAGGTAAGTGGTTGATCGAGTTCATACACATAGAAGCTGCCACAGTTTTTCACACGAATCATGTTGTTCCAGTAGCAGCATCGAGATGCCAAGTGATAGCAAACCTTACGAGTCACAATTCCCTCGGCTGTGGTCGGATGAGAACCATCCATCCATCCAGGTACGATTGTTCCACAGTGGTTAGTAGGAACACATGATGTTGCGATTTGTGATCCAGCTGAACCAGTAAAACGGTACCAACCTTTGCTCAGATCGTATCGATCGCATCTATACACAGAGGAAGGCGTGTACCTTGAACGGCTCGTAGAATTCAATTCCTTGTATGCAGGACACCCATCGTCGGCTAATTTTGTTCAAAATAGTTCATATTAATTTAGCTGTTTATGTGAAAAACATTTTTATAACCTTACTGAAGTACATGCAATAGTATTCTCTAAGGGTGCGTTCGATTGACTCTATTCCAGAATAGGAATACACGGAATATACACTTGGATGCTATTATTTCAGCACATTTAAAATTCCAAACTGTTCCTTGTAACTTTATTATGATATAACAAGGAATCGTTTCATTTTAGAGTGGACAGTAGCTGCGTGACAGCGATTTAGGGATGTTATTCCGTGTTTTCCTATTCTGGAATATGGCCAATCGAACGCACCCTACTGTTAGTCCTTATCTACCAATAGAGGATACTAATAAGGCTTTGTAACAAAAGAAAACAAAAACATTATTAGTATTAAATTAAGAGTGTCGTTGTACGTGGGTATCATTATTTCACTGTAAAAGATGCTTCTTCCACGTAAATGGATTTTTATTATCCAAGCTTTCGGGCCGCTGGCCCATCATCAGGGAATGAATGGATTTTACAAAATTCAGTTCAAATTCACTGAATTTTGTAAAATCCATTCATTCCATGATGATGGGCCAGCGGCCCGAAAGCTTGGATAATAAAAATCCATTTACGTGGAAGAAGCATCTTTTACAGTGAAATATTATTAGTATTATCAATATATGCAAGACTAATCACAGGGAGCCCAAGCTCATTATCTGTGAAGACCGTTGTTTAATTTGCATATTTACAGTAAATGTATGTGGCTTTAAGGTACCAGGGGACCTACGTGACCACTGTTCACTGAAAGCCGCGTTGCGCGCTAACCACTCGTCGAACATGTATAAAAGTGAACATTTTCTTAAAGCTGAACAAATGCAGATTCTAAATATGCTGGAGATTATTTCCTATTTTGTAAATATTTTTTGTTATTGCACATTTTAGAAAATTCGACCGGCCTTGTTCAAAGAGAATTTTGCACGCGGGAATTCAATTAATCGATTTTTAAACGGAAATTGCCATTGTAATGAGCACACTTTCTTCTAAAAAACTATCTCTCCGATTTCCGATAAACGCTTTTGTTGAGGAGATATTTGCTGTCAAAGTTCATTAATGTGTTTTTAAGCGATTTACACATAAATCATCAAATAACTTTTAAACGAGGCAACGTATCAAAAATCGGAGACACGGTTTTTTAGAACAACATGCAATAACAAAAAATTATTTACAAAATAGGAAATAATCTCCAGCATATTTAGAATCTGGATCTGAATCTTATACATGTTGGACGAGTGGTTAGTGCGCTAAGCGGCTTTCAGTGAACAGTGGTCACGAAGGTCCCCTGGTACCTTAAAACATCCCTCCGTATTTCAAGATTTTTCGTAAATAATAAAACTTTTTTTTTACTGTGTTGTTCTTACTACTTTCGATGCTGTGACGGCGTTTCAGCGCCATTAGAGCATTGTTCACGAAAATACCCCTGAATTAAAGAGTAAGAAGGTGACAAGGAAGGAAACTGTTCGAGCGATCCGAACTCAACTAGCTTTACTTCTCGCCAAAATTCGAGCACATGCCTAGATTGCACATCAATTTCGACCACATATCCTGAAAGACAGGTAAATTTCCTAAAATTATTGGTGACTTGATTGAAAATCTGCAATGATTAGCCGACGTAAGGCTCCTACGAACACGGTGAAGCTTCTCAAAAGACGCCATTTTGGACACAAATTGCGAAGAATGTGAAACATGTAAACAAGGTAGCCCCACCAGTGGACCCGTGAGTCTTGTTTTGAACATATCACATCCCTGGTAAGTAAGAAATTGTACAGAGCGCAGGGAAAAGCGACAGCGTATGTTTTGGCGGCAAAACAACATCTACTGATCTGGAGATCGAAAGCAACTTTTTATATCTTGTCGGTCAATTTAATTCGTCGATCATGAAATGGAAAGGTAAGACTGAGCGATTCTTTGAAAGTTAATATGTGAGCTTTCAGTGGATATTATGAGACAAGTCAAACATTTCAGGTAAACAACCGAGAACTCAGCTGTGTTTATGTTTATACTTCAAAGGTTGACAGATGAGCAGGCTGCGATACTTAACGCGCTACAATCTGTTCGAGTGGAGTTTCTGCCACAGTGTACGTCGACTTGGGATTGAACACAACCTGAAACTCGGGTTAATTTTACGGCCTTGGAACTGCCGATCTGCCATGGAATCTCGTTGTGAATCGTGCTTTGGCAAACAACTTTGTGTGTGAGATAGTCAACAGCGTCGACGTGATAATTTAGGATGAGATACAATGTATGTTCAAAACACGACTCACGGGTCCACTGGTGGGGCTACCTTGTTTACATGTTTCACATTCTTCGCATATTTGTGTCCACTGGTCTGGTCCCACGCATTAAAATGGCGTCTTTTGAGAAGCTTCACCGTGTTCGTAGGAGCCTCACGTCGGCTAATTAATCATTGCAGATTTTCAATCAAGTCACCAATAATATTAGGAAATTTACAGCTGTCTTTCAGGATATGTGGTCGAAATTGATGTGCGATCGAGGTATGTGCTCGAATTTTGGCGAGAAGTAAAGCTAGTTGAGATCGGATCGCTCGAACAGTTTCCTCCCTTGTCTCCTTCTTACTCTTTCAGGGGTATTTTCGTGAAAAACGCTCTAATGGCGCTGAAACGCCGTCACAGCATCGAAAGTAGTAAGAACAACACATTAGTGAAAAAAAAGTTTTATTATTTACGAAAAACCTTGAAATACGGAGGGATGTTTTAAAGCCACATACATTTACTGTAAATATGCAAATTAAAAAAACCGTCTTCACAGATATAATGAGCTTGGGCTCCCTGTGGACTAATGTGACCGATTTAGTTACTTTAAGTGACGTATTAAACCATATTGTTATATTTAAAGTGCCAACCATAGTCCAGCTGTTATCGACCAAGATTGTTCAAATTAATGATAAAAGCATGAAACTTTGTCACATCACTAATGACCCTAAGACTAACATTTCCTGATATAGAACCACCTCTCATTAACCTCTGGGGACGAGAACTGCGCATGTCATAAATTCCCCAGCATGGAAACGAGGCTGAAAACAAAAAAACCTCTTTAACGGTATTTTTGGATCTGATTTGCGAGGAAAACATGCTGGCATCATTTACTGAGTCATTTTCTATACTCTGGTATAAATTTGGGTTAAAAAAATTGTCTCGTGATCATTTTAGTGACATTTACCATTTACGTTTGGGTACCCTGTGGTGACATATTGAATGTATACATTTTTAGTACTTTCTGAGTGACAATCGCTATAAACTCTTATAAACTCATTTCAGTATTATTAAACTCGAAGAAAATTTACTAGTATGAATCATTAAGCCATTTTCTATACGTTCATGTTTATTTTAGTTATTGGCACGTGACCATCATTCCTTTACATTGCGTGCCGTGCGGTTAAAAACTACTAAATACAATTGGTCATGTTTTCCGAGTTAAAATTACAGAAAGCTGGACCATCTTAAAACACTTAAGTTGGCATGATATCCGCTTCAGCTACTTTAGCGCATATTCTTGATAACTGCCGTACATAGCTAATTGTTTTGGGATACCTGTGGTGAACTATTCAAAGCTTTCAGGGTTTTGATAGCTGAGATCACCCTATTTTTGCAAGAATGTTTAACAAAAGTGTTCTATGCTAAATACTTGGCTCTGTACAAAGCAATGCAGTTCTGTAACTGTACTAGCTTAATATTCATCACTATTCGTGGCAATTACCGCCACATTTACACAAACCAGTGCATGCCAAATTGGCCGTCACGCACTTGCACCGTCCTCTGCACGCGACTTTGCACCCACACCGGATGAATTCGTAGCATGTGTCCTTGGCTTGCGGGAGGGCTGTCCAGTACGGTGACCATAAGCTTGCCTGGTTGTTGTGTACATTCTTCCCAGTTCCGTATCCAGACCTCATCTGCCGGAAGAGTGCTAGCAACAGAGATTGCAAGCACTACCACATCTGCATCGTTACTTCTTATCCGAATCCGTCGATGTCCGCAAGAGGATGCGTCGAGTGCATGAACCATCAGGCGAGTGTCTGCCTCTTCATAGGTACAAGGGGCAAGTACGCCCATGTCCATTCTGTCGGAGGATTTTTTCAAGTATTAGAATGAACCTTGGCCGCCATCCCTTTCAGAACTTCGACAGCTTAGATGAGGTCTGGATCACATACGGAACTGGGAAGAATGTACACAACATCCCTGCGCACACCATCGCCACATCTTTAGGTCCCGATAAAGCCTCGACATTATCGGTGTTCCATGCCCTAACTGGATGCGACACTGTTTCATTATTCGCACGGCGGGGAAAGAAGACAGCCTTGGGATGTGTGGAAAGTGTTCCCTGAGCTGACACCGGTGCTCCGAGTCCTCAAAACAGCGCTGGAAGAGGTCACTGAAGAGTGCATGTCTGTGCTCGAGAGGTTTGTTGTCCTACTGTATGACCGCACAAGCAGCCTCATGAAAGTCAACGAAGCAAGACAGGAGCTGTTTCCAAAGAGGTCCAACCTACACAAGCAGCTCTTGAGCAGCCGATGTAAAAAGAGCAGTGTTCCAAGGGGGCACGTATGGGGCCAAACCCTCCTCCCTCGTCCAGTGCTCCCAAACCCATCAGACTGGGGGTGGCATCAACAGGCAAGCTTATGGTCACCGTACTGGACAGTCCTCCCGCAAGCCAAGGACACATGCTACGTGTGGGTGCAAAGTCGCGTGCAGAGGACGGTGCAAGTGCGTGAAGGCCAATTTGGCATGCACTGGTTTGTGTAAATGTGGCGGTAATTGCCATGAATAGAGATGAATATTAAGCTACCTTATTCGTACTTAATTTCGCGAGGACCGCGATTTTCGCGATTTAAAAAAATCGAGAAATTAAAGCCTCGCGGAAAAAAGGCTTATGGACTTTAAACACGCGAAATATAATACCCAGAGAAAAAATACATATCAAAACCGCATTTAATCAACATGAACTAATACGAAATTGGTTTTTAAAACGACTTATTCAACAACATTAATACTACCATTTGCAACTGAGCAACCGTATAGTGTAAACGTTTTTGTCTGTTTTAGCTACAAGTTTATAGCATCTAGTTAGTCTATTGTTGACTGTCATCTTGTTCCTGTTTGCATAGAAATAAGTTTGCTTTTTTAGAAAAAAATAAATGTTGTTGACACCGCTTTCGCGAAATTTAATGCTCTTTTTTCATTTTCTCTTATCGATCGAAATCGCGAAAATAAAGCCTCGCGAAATGCTGTCTTAACAATATCGCGAAATTAAGTACGAATAAGGTAGTTACAGAACTGCATTGCTTTGTACAGAGCCAAGTATTTGGCATAGAACACTTTTATGTTAAACATTATTGCAAAAAAAGGGTGATCTCAGCTATCAAAACCCTGAAAGCATTCAACTGAATAGTTCACCACAGGTATTCCAAAGCAATTATTAGCTATAATAATAATGATAATAATAATAATTTCTTAAAAACGCATTAACCGAAGTCTCAATGCTTTTTACAATGTTAATAAAATATGTATATATATATATATAAACAAATAATAACAATAATAATAACGAAAAATAACGAAAAGCTATCAAAGCTTTCAGGGTTTTGATAGCTGAGATCACCCTATTTTTGCAAGAATGTTTAACAAAAGTGTTCTATGCTAAATACTTGGCTCTGTACAAAGCAATGCAGTTCTGTAACTGTACTAGCTTAATATTCATCACTATTCGTGGCAATTACCGCCACATTTACACAAACCAGTGCATGCCAAATTGGCCGTCACGCACTTGCACCGTCCTCTGCACGCGACTTTGCACCCACACCGGATGAATTCGTAGCATGTGTCCTTGGCTTGCGGGAGGGCTGTCCAGTACGGTGACCATAAGCTTGCCTGGTTGTTGTGTACATTCTTCCCAGTTCCGTATCCAGACCTCATCTGCCGGAAGAGTGCTAGCAACAGAGATTGCAAGCACTACCACATCTGCATCGTTACTTCTTATCCGAATCCGTCGATGTCCGCAAGAGGATGCGTCGAGTGCATGAACCATCAGGCGAGTGTCTGCCTCTTCATAGGTACAAGGGGCAAGTACGCCCATGTCCATTCTGTCGGAGGATTTTTTCAAGTATTAGAATGAACCTTGGCCGCCATCCCTTTCAGAACTTCGACAGCTTAGATGAGGTCTGGATCACATACGGAACTGGGAAGAATGTACACAACATCCCTGCGCACACCATCGCCACATCTTTAGGTCCCGATAAAGCCTCGACATTATCGGTGTTCCATGCCCTAACTGGATGCGACACTGTTTCATTATTCGCACGGCGGGGAAAGAAGACAGCCTTGGGATGTGTGGAAAGTGTTCCCTGAGCTGACACCGGTGCTCCGAGTCCTCAAAACAGCGCTGGAAGAGGTCACTGAAGAGTGCATGTCTGTGCTCGAGAGGTTTGTTGTCCTACTGTATGACCGCACAAGCAGCCTCATGAAAGTCAACGAAGCAAGACAGGAGCTGTTTCCAAAGAGGTCCAACCTACACAAGCAGCTCTTGAGCAGCCGATGTAAAAAGAGCAGTGTTCCAAGGGGGCACGTATGGGGCCAAACCCTCCTCCCTCGTCCAGTGCTCCCAAACCCATCAGACTGGGGGTGGCATCAACAGGCAAGCTTATGGTCACCGTACTGGACAGTCCTCCCGCAAGCCAAGGACACATGCTACGTGTGGGTGCAAAGTCGCGTGCAGAGGACGGTGCAAGTGCGTGAAGGCCAATTTGGCATGCACTGGTTTGTGTAAATGTGGCGGTAATTGCCATGAATAGAGATGAATATTAAGCTACCTTATTCGTACTTAATTTCGCGAGGACCGCGATTTTCGCGATTTAAAAAAATCGAGAAATTAAAGCCTCGCGGAAAAAAAGGCTTATGGACTTTAAACACGCGAAATATAATACCCAGAGAAAAAATACATATCAAAACCGCATTTAATCAACATGAACTAATACGAAATTGGTTTTTAAAACGACTTATTCAACAACATTAATACTACCATTTGCAACTGAGCAACCGTATAGTGTAAACGTTTTTGTCTGTTTTAGCTACAAGTTTATAGCAACTAGTTAGTCTATTGTTGACTGTCATCTTGTTCCTGTTTGCATAGAAATAAGTTTGCTTTTTTAGAAAAAAATAAATGTTGTTGACACCGCTTTCGCGAAATTTAATGCTCTTTTTTCATTTTCTCTTATCGATCGAAATCGCGAAAATAAAGCCTCGCGAAATGCTGTCTTAACAATATCGCGAAATTAAGTACGAATAAGGTAGTTACAGAACTGCATTGCTTTGTACAGAGCCAAGTATTTGGCATAGAACACTTTTATGTTAAACATTATTGCAAAAAAAGGGTGATCTCAGCTATCAAAACCCTGAAAGCATTCAACTGAATAGTTCACCACAGGTATTCCAAAGCAATTATTAGCTATAATAATAATGATAATAATAATAATTTCTTAAAAACGCATTAACCGAAGTCTCAATGCTTTTTACAATGTTAATAAAATATGTATATATATATATATAAACAAATAATAACAATAATAATAACGAAAAATAACGAAAAGCTATGTACGACAGTTATCAATACCCCGGTAATATGCGCTAAAGTAGCTGAAGCGGATATCATGC
Organism: Actinostola sp. cb2023; assembly: GCA_033675265.1. Taxonomy (NCBI): domain Eukaryota; kingdom Metazoa; phylum Cnidaria; class Anthozoa; order Actiniaria; family Actinostolidae; genus Actinostola; species Actinostola sp. cb2023. Next base: position 101,288 of record JAUJYZ010000044.1, read on the forward strand.
CAGCTTAAGTGTTTTAAGATGGTCCAGCTTTCTGTAATTTTAACTCGGAAAAAATGACCAATTGTATTTAGTAGTGTTTAACCGCACGGCACCCAATGTAAAGGAATGATGGTCACGTGCCAATAAATAAAATAAACATGAACGTATAGAAAATGCATGGCTTACTGCAAAAACCCTTGTATCGCGACCTTTCGTTTTGTCAGTAAACTTCAGCTGGATTTTGGATTTTTCTGTTCCGCCAATATATTTTTTGCACTAATTAGTACTAAATACAATACAAAACAATAGAAATGTCACTATTTAGTACTTTAAATAATGATGTTTATGCTGAGTTAACTTTGTACTCAAGAAATGGACACTTTATAGTGATTGTCGGAACAGAAAAACCCAAAATCCAACTGAAGTTTTCAAAACGAAAGTTTGCGATACAAGGATTTTCGCTGTAATGATTCATACTAGTAAATTTTCTACGAGTTTATAGCGATTGTCACTCAGAAAGTACTAAAAATGTATACATTCAATATGTCACCACAGGGTACCCAAACGTAAATGGTAAATGTCATTAAAATGATCACGAGACAATTTTTTTAACCCAAATTTACACCAGAGTATAGAAAATGACTCAGTAAATGATGCCAGCATGTTTTCCTCGCAAATCAGATCCAAAAATACCGTTAAAGAGTTTTGTTTTGTTTTCAGCCTCGTTTCCATGCTGGGGAATTTATGACATGCGCAGTTCTCGTCCCCAGAGGTTAATGAGAGGTGGTTCTATATCAGGAAATGTTAGTCTTAGGGTCATTAGTGATGTGACAAAGTTTCATGCTTTTATCATTAATTTGAACAATTCAGGGGTTTTTGGTCGATAACAGCTGGGCAGGGTGACAAAATCCATTCTTATCATGCGTACTGATTTTTAAGATCAGCAAACTGGGTTCTTTCTGGTGTAAACAGCCTATACGAGTTTGTCTGAAGGAACATTTCTGGAAAGTTTCGATATTATAGGATAAAATATCAACAAATAATCGGGGATGACATTTATAGACTTTAGTATGGGATTTTGCCGTCATGCGTTAGCCGTTTTTTCAAAATGATTAATTACAAGATTTAACCCTTTCCTCTAAAATAATATAGTTATATAAGTATAATGTAGAAGTTTCATGACGAATTATATATATCTACGAAGTTATGAACGATTTAAAAAAACACTATCATCAAAACGAGGCTTCTAACGCATGACGGCAAAATCCCATACTAAAGTCTATAAATGTCATCCCCGATTACTTTTTTAGTTTTTTTCCTATGTCATCAAAACTTTGCAGAAATATTCTTTCAGACATTTGATATATTATAGGCTGTTTGCAGGAAAATAATCCAGTTTGCTGTTCTGAAAAATCAGTATGCATGATAAGAGTGAATTGTAAAAATGGTTGTCAAATTAGCACCATACGATGGACGAGAGGGGCCATGCACGTTCGCTTCAAACTTTTTTTTTTGTTGGACTTCAGACTTCTTTTTTTTGGTTGGACTTCAAACTTCTTTTTTTTTGGTTGGACTTCAGACAACGGTACAAAGTATAGAATACATTGATTGTTGTGTAGTTTATATTTATATAGTAGCTCAAATAATCGAGATATTCGTAAAATACTTCAATATGTGAGTCTGAGACAATTTTAATTTAAAAATTGTAGCATTTCAATTCTGCGAGTTGACGACTTGTTTCGTTCAGTTTTGACTTTTTATTCAGGTCGTTTGCATGTAAACATGGGAAACATCGTAGAAATCGTACGACCACTGTTTCAGCTGCATAGTATTTTGCTTTTCAACTCCGCGCTACGCGCTCGTTCGCCTTATTGACTCACAGAAAACTCGAACTCGTAGTCTAATTGTTTTAAAACTAGACGCTCTTCTAGCGTGAAGTCGGGCTTCTAACTGATATGTAGCCTATTTGAACATTTGAACTAAATATAGATATCTTACTGCGATCGTTGCGTGACTCGGTAGAAGATCCTTTCGCAAACTTAGCGAATCATGAATGACAATGACATCGTTTATTTGGTACCATAAATATATCTATACAAATACAAATAGCGTATATATAAACTAGACATGGATGACTCGGTAGAACATGCTTTCTTTGTAAAATCGATTTCACAAACTCAGCGAATCATAGAAATGACAATGACAATAGTTTATAGACATCGCAGCATGATCCAATATGGTGACTCGAACAATCATGCACAATATTTCCTGCCGATTCTGGGCATTCAAATCAGTGATTTACTTACAACAATTTCAAAATTCAGCAAAATAGAGATCTATCAGTGTTAGACATCGTTTAGATTTCAATCTTGTGTCACGGTTGTGCGATACTCATGTGCGATATTGATAGCATATTTCATTTGAGCGATATTTGAGTTGTTTTGAGCAATATTTGTTTGTGAAGAATGGCTCGTGTTGATCAGAGCCTTCGGCATTCTCGTACCCAGAGCTCCTCGGTCGGTCGTTCCTTCTCCCGTCGGAGGCTCTGGTAACAGCCATTTCTAGGCCGATGCTGATTGGTCAAAATGTCCGCGCATGCGCGACTTTCATTTCAAAATGCTCAATCGTGATTGGTCAATCTATAACGATGCTCGGAGCTTTTTAGAAGAGAATCCTCTGCGCATAAGGTGTAACACACAAAGCTGACTCTTTCCCTAACGGGCTCAGATGGATTTTCAAAATGGCGGACGGTACGTCTGAATGGTGGTCATTGCTACTAATTTCGCTAAGAAACTGCAATGATTGTACTGGTCACAAAGAAAAACACGCAAGTCTGGTTCTGTTCTTGTTTTCGCTTCTCTTCTGTCGAGGCAAGTAATTAATTTACGCTATAAATTACCTCATTCAACAACGGACTACGATACCGTTGAGACAGAACAAAATCAGTTGGCTTCGTTTCCTTTGCAAATGTCGTGTTTTTGTGAATGTTAAAAGAGTACAGAACAAGATTGGTGGGGTGTAATTTCTTCCCTTCTCAGTAAAATGTGCAGATAAAAGTACAATCCTGTAAAGTCTAATTAATAAATTATTTGCCATATCATGTTGTTGTATTTGAGTTATACCCTGTGTAACATTTGGGTCAGGTCTTCGTGTAGATGCACAAAAGTCCTGGCTATTGTTCTATTATCGTTCTATGTATTGTTTTCACATAAAGAAACAATAGCCAGGACAATTTGTGCAGCTACATGTACATGTCAAGACCTTGCCAACATTTGCCCTATTTTTCCCCAATGCAGACTCAGTGAAGTCTATTGATGAGAAATATTAATGTACATATGTAGGCTGTTTACATTCTTCTTTTTGAGAGGGAAGCTAGTACACTATCTCATGTAGAAGAGCCGTTTATATTTTAAAGCATTTTCAACAGTCCCTTTGTCTTCAGAAAGGGGTTATGTACGGCCCTGCATGCTGCATGCTCAACCTCAGAAAGAGATAATAATAATGGTAACGATCGCTTACCTTAGGAACAAATAAGATCTGGCCTTTTGGAACTAAGGTAGCTTAAGGGGGGATTAACATATTTCGTTGCCATGGTAATTCGTTTCTATGCAGAGCTTGAATGAGAAGAGATTTCATCGAGCAAGCGCCCAGTGTTTTCCCGCAAGACATACACGAGTTTCACTTCAAAAATTACAAGTTATATAGTTTATTGAACGTTATTCTTTTAATTTTAAGTTTGTTCAATGAATAAATATTCGACATATGATAGACTGCAGTAGTTTAAAGTAAAAGAAGTCAAAGAAAGCAAGCGATAATTCCACTTGAAGAGTCGTTCAAAAGCCAACAACACTCAACAGAGAATATTGAACCGAAGTAAAACAAGCCGACTTGTCGTCACAAAAACTTCAACCTAAGAGTAAAAAACGCCGATAAATCAATAAAAAAACAATCAAAGATTACCTTACTCAACAGGTTGTTGTTCTAGACTCTGCCTGTCAAAATGAAACATGTCAAACAGTAGATGAAGTACGTCGAAGATCGGTGAAAACACCTTGAAAACACGACAGAAAAACTTTGCCGTATCGAAAGACTTTGCACAAATTAATAATTTGAGCTGCATTAAAATGCTTCAAACTCTGAGAAAACCACACAAATGACAAGTAAATATCGATCTTCCTTTCTGGGTAAATGTTTATGTACCTTGAACCAAAAGAAAGTGCAGAAAATACAATTTTCTAACACACCTAAATTGTCATGTATTTGTCTTGCGAACGAAAATTATAACGACAAAAACGGCATTTTCGAAAAAAACGCCGTTCTTTTCACGTTTTCAAAAAAGTTAACTTTTTTCTTTATGTATCTGCTAAGAAGAGTATTCTCCACAAATTTGAGCATGGATTTTAAAAACAAAGAAAAAATGGAAAAGTTATGGACAAAAATATCGTTAAAAATGCAAAGAAACTGCCATAAAAAATTCAATTTTCATTGAAGCGCAAAACACATGCTCAGTCTTCTGCACCTTGATATACATTTTCATATTATATCAAAATATTACTAATTCTTCAAAACCCTATGAAAAACGCCGTTTTTTTACGATGTGATGACGTCATAAGGACGTACGTGATGACGTCATCACATGTCGAACTTCTACCCTCAACTAACACATTGTGAAAGTTTCATGCCTTGTGTACTGATTTTAAGAGTTTTATGAATTTTCAAAGTTTCCCTAGCAACGGGCCAAATAAATATGTTAATCCCCCCTTAATTGAACCACCCTTTTGCCTAGAGCCTGCCTACGAGGCTATAACTAAGGATGTACTGACCCAGTAGTGGAGATTAAATATTTTGATGTTCTGAACTCTCTGACAAATGTTGATCGAAACATAAATTTCTATTTTTTGCACCATGCAGCCATGCTTCACAGATCTGGGAGGTTGTAAATAGATACTCTTACAGTTGTAAAAGTTACTACATTAACCACCACTGGTACACACCCTATAGTTAATTATATAATTTGTGCACTTTCTTTTCATGCAGCCATTTACAGAAAAAATCTTACAGATTTCAATAATTAAACTCAGCTACTATAATAAGTACATAAAATGTACATGTATGCAATACTATTTTTAAATAGTATTTCTTGTACATTATAATAATATACTTATATAATTATTGATATCCTGTAGTTTGACATCTGGGCCCGGTTGTTCGAAAGCGGTTTAACTATCCCAGGGTTAAATTTGCTAACCTAGGCTTAATTCTCAATATTTTACCCTAGGTTAGCCATTTTAACCCTGGGTTAGCATTAACCCGCTTTCGAACAACCGGGCCCTGTTCATCAATTTAAGTTAATACTCCAAGAGGGCATATGGGACAGAGCTGAGGGAGTCTTGCTGTATTGCCCTTGGGATATCTTAATTTCACTAAATCTATTTTTAGAAACACCAGAAGTGGTGGATGCCAATGGAAACATACTTCTGGTACACATAGACTCTATCAGAGAAGATGTGTAATATTTGACATTGTTTTCTGTGTTATTTAATTCAACTTTTTAATTATCATAACTATAATAATAATAATAATAACTATCCTCAGAGAAGACCAACTACATGTATAATAATCATCCAGGCTTAGATTGATCGTCAGAGGTAGCATCCCAAGGAACATTAGGTTATTTGCTAGTTTGTCTTGCATCTTTTCATCCACTGTTCTATTCTCACATGTCAATGTTTAGTGTGTCTAACATGCTCTGGCAGATTAGGGAATGATGGATGTGATAATTGTCTCAAAATATTTCACCATCCATTATGTGACTGCAAGTGCAGTAAGTGTTGTAGATTTCATAATTTATTCAGATTTATTCTACATTGTAGATTCCAACTTTTGACAATAATAATATTATTTTTTAAAGATTGTTTGTGCGTAGGATCACGCATTAAAATTCAAGTGTAGATTAAGCTTATTTTCTTTGAATTTTAATAATATTAATTATCGGTTGTAGTTTCAAATTGCAAGAAATCCAATGACAATGTATTACTATGACAATGACAATGTATTACTATTTATTTAACCATGCAACCAGAGCCTGTATTTTCAAAGAAATTTCACTGAGAAAGCCTTTCCTAGTTGCATGGTTAGATATTGTAGTCAAGATAAACAAGGTTTATAAGCATTTGTATTTCACTTTATCAGAGGGAAAGGAAAGAGGGAAAGAGAGGGTCAGTATGCTTAAGACTTATTTGGAGATTTTTCAATAATGTGCATGACATTGGCTACCCTGCGCCTCTTTCCTCTTTGCAGAAAGAGTATGCAAATTAAGGAAATTGAAGTATTTCTTTTTATTACATGTAGATATTTATGACACTTGAATAAAGCAAGAGGCCCAGAATTGGAGTGCTATGCAAAAGCAAGTATATTTAGAATCTGCAGGCTGAAATTTACCCCACCCTCCCAAACAGACACTTTTCAATAAAATGTCCACAAGAACAATAGCTCCACTTGTAAATTACAGTTGTAAAATATATATTTTTGCAATAAATGGTCACATGGTACAAAATACATCTGGATGGCAATTTTTAAAACATTTTAAAAGCCTCCAAAACACAACAAAGCATGTATTGCTTGCTGATCAGTACCCACTAGGTGAAGTTAAATATTTTACTTTATATATTTTTTGTCAAAGAATGCACAAAATATGCACAAGGACTCACAAAATATGGGACCGTATTTGGGTAGTTACTTCAAACTGGCTTTCCAATCAATGATGCACAATCGTGTGATGAAAATTAACCAATCACCGTGCAAGAAATTATACAGTTTTGGCTAGCACGCGCTTGTACAGAGATTTCCAAGTTTTCACTGTACGTAATTTGTTGTTTTTCTTTCACCAGAATAGCTAGTTTCTTTGACAAAATATATAATAAACAATTTATTAGTCAGCTAAGCATCTAATACGGCTGTGAATTTTTACTAGTACTCGTCATATATTTTGGCGAGCCTTTAATGACTCGTAAAAATACACAGCCGTATTAGATGCTTAGCCGACTAATAACCTCTATTTATAAAATATAATCAAGGGGATCGATAACAGCAGCATAGCGTACTTCCCCTCTCAAAAATAAGAATGCATACAGCCTTTTAATAATAATTAATAATAAAATAAACAATAATAATAATAATAATGCTTCATATTTTTTTGTAATATTTATTTAACTTGATATCTTTCACACACTACTACTACTAGTGTGTGAAAGATATCAAGTTAAATAAATATTACAAAAAATATGAAGCTGAGCAAGTCTTTCGCAGTCTCAACAAGAGAAATATCCAGAACATAATAATAATAATAACGGTTTAATGAAGCATTTCTGCAGGGTAGCTCTACATCTTCAAAACAGGCTAAAAATTCAAAAGCTAAAAAATATATATATATAAATATACATATATATATAATATATAATATATAATATAAAATATACTCAATCTGCAGACAGTACTGTTTTGCTCTTTGTGAGCTCATCAGTGCAGAACAGAGGTTTCAGACTGAACCTTAGCTATGAAGCAAGCAAGCTTGCAACAAGGCAGTTTAAAAGGTTCACTCTACCATGCCAAAGTGCTCAAACTACAGAGTAGTGGGCCAGCATTAATGCAAACAGCAATGGTACAATATGAAGAAGAGTGCTCAACAAAACCTAAGTTTATATATGTACAATACTACTGATACACGAAATATGTAACTTACATTAATATTTCTCATCAATAGACTTCACTGATTCTGCATTGGGGAAACATAGGGCAAATGTTGGCAAGGTCTTGACATGTACATGTAGCTGCACAAATTGTCCTGGCTATTGTTTCTTTATGTGAAAACAATACATAGAACGATAATAGAACAATAGCCAGGACTTTTGTGCATCTACACGAAGACCTGACCCAAATGTTACACAGGGTATAACTCAAATACAACAACATGATATGGCAAATAATTTATTAATTAGACTTTACAGGATTGTACTTTTATCTGCACATTTTACTGAGAAGGGAAGAAATTACACCCCACCAATCTTGTTCTGTACTCTTTTAATATTCACAAAAACACGACATTTGCAAAGGAAACGAAGCCAACTGATTTTGTTCTGTCTCAACGGCCGTATCGTAGTCCGTTGTTGAATGAGGTAATTTATAGCGTAAATTAATCACTTGCCTCGACAGAAGAGAAGCGAAAACAAGAACAGAACCAGACTTGCGTGTTTTTCTTTGTGACCAGTACAATCATTGCAGTTTCTTAGCGAAATTAGTAGCAATGACCACCATTCAGACGTACCGTCCGCCATTTTGAAAATCCATCTGAGCCCGTTAGGGAAAGAGTCAGCTTTGTGTGTTATACCTTATGCGCAGAGGATTATCTTCTAAAAAGCTCCGAGCATCGTTATAGATTGACCAATCATGATTGAGCATTTTGAAATGAAAGTCGCGCATGCGCGGACATTTGGACCAATCAGCATCGGCCTAGAAATGGCTGTTACCAGAGCCTCCGACGAGAGAAGGAACGACCGACCGAGGAGCTCTAGGTACGAGAATGAGCCTTCGGTAATTATCTGAGCGGCCGGCACAGGGCGCATGCGCTGTAGAACCCAGTTTGCGATTTGAAGCCTAAGAATACGACCGAATCTCATTTTTAGAGTCGGGTCTTCCACAGGAAGCCCTACTAAATAGTATTGTACAGTATAACTGTTCTATTGGATCCACACTATCGTAGATAACAGTTAGGTGTATCGATTGATTGATTGATTGATTGATTGATTGATTACTATATTTCTATAGTATTGTACAGTATACCTGTTCTATATTGGATCCACAGTATCGTAGATAACAGTTAGGTGTATTGATTGATTGATGAATTGATTGATTGATTGATTGATTGATTGATTGATTGATTGATTGATTGATTACTATATTTCTATAGTATTGTACAGTATACCTGTTCCATTGGATCCACAGTATCGTAGATAACAGTTAGGTGTATTGATTGATTGATTAATTGATTGATTGATTGATTGATTGGTTGATTGATTGATTGATTGATTGCTTGATTGATACGATTACTATATTTCTATAGTATTGTACAGTATACCTGTTCCATTGGATCCACAGTAATGTAGATAACAGTTAGGTGTATTGATTGATTGATTGATTGATTGATTGATTGATTGATTGATTACTATATTTCTATAGTACTGTACAGTATACCTGTTCCATTGGATCCACAGTAATGTAGATAACAGTTAGGTGTATTGATTGATTAATTGATTGATTGATTGATTGATTGATTACTATATTTCTATAGTATTGTACAGTATACCTGTTCCATTGGATCCACAGTAATGTAGATAACAGTTAGGTGTATTGATAGATTGATTGATTGATTGATTGATTGATTGATTGATTGATTACTATATTTCTATAGTATTGTACAGTATACCTGTTCTATTGGATCCACAGTAACGCATATGACAGGTAGGTGTTTTATCGAGTTTATACACATAGAAGCCGCCACAGTTTTTCACACGAATCATGTTGTTCCATGCGCAGCATTGAGATGCCCAGTGATAGCAAACCTTACGAGTCACAATTCCCTCGGCTGGGGTCGGATGAGAACCATTCATCCATCCAGGTGCCTGTGTTCCACAGCGGTGAGTAGGAACACATGATGTTGCGATTTGTGATCCAGCTGAACCAGTAAAACGGTACCAACCTTTGCTCAGATCGTATCGATCGCATCCATACATAGAGGCATTCGTGTACCTTGAACGGTTCATGGAAATTCAATTCCTTGTAGGCAGGACACCCATCATCGGCTAATTTTGTTCAAAATAGTTCATTCAGCTGTTTATGTGAAAAACATTTTTATAACCTTACTGAAGTACATGCAATAGTATTCTCTAAGTTAGTCCTTATCTACCAATACAGGATATTAAATAAGGATTTGTAACAAAATAAAACAAAAACATTATTAGTATTATCAATATATGCAAGAGTAACGTGACCGATTTAGTTACTTTTTAAAAGTGATGTATTAAACCATTGTTATATATAAGAGATGAAATGCAGGGTGACAAAACTCATTTTAAAAATGGCTGTCAAATTAGCACCATACGATGGACGAGAGGTGCCATGCACGTGCGCTTCAAACGTTTTTTTTTTCACGTCGGGCCAAAAAGGCCCCGAAATCGGCACCAATCATTCAACTTCTACAGTTTTAATCCAATCAAAACGAAACTTGGCAACATGACAGTACATGGCAAGGCAATAAATCGTATCTTTTTTGTTTTTCAATTTTAATGATATTTGGCGGGAAAATGACGTCATGAACAAACCCACAAATTTTGAAATTCATAAATATACCAATTTGATCATCGCATTCGAAAGAACATGTAAAATGAAAGATATAACCGAAACAATATCTCAGTTATTGTTATTCTATTTAAAGATATGAATTTTTGAAATTTCAAAAATCCGCCATTTTGTGCTATTTTTAGTAACAAAATGGCGGAAATTGAAATTTCAAAAATTCATATCTTTGGATAGAATAACGATAACTGAGATATTGTTTCGATTATATCTCTCATTTTACATGTTCTTTTGAATGCGATGATCAAATTAGTATATTTGTGAATTTCAAAATTTGTGGGTTTGTTAATGACGTCATTTTCCCGCCAAAAATCATTAAAATTGAAAAACAAAAAAGATACGATTTATTGCCTTGCCATGTACTGTCATGTAGCCAAGTTTCATTTTGATTGGATTAAAACTGTAGAAGTTGAATGATTGGTGCCGATTTCGGGGCCTTTTTGGCCCGACGTGTTTGTTGGACGTTTTTAGTTGGATTTCAGCTTCAGTTTTTTTTTTTGGACTTCAGACTTCTTTTTTTTTGGTTGGACTTCAGACTTTTTTTTTGCAGTTGGACTTCAAACCGTTTTTTTTTTTGTTGAACGGTCAGCGTTCAAAGAACGTGGAAACACAAATAGAGATCAATATAGTAAACGAGCAGTGAACCTGACGAACACTTGTGTGCCATGGTAGCCTAGGGACATACATCTCTCCCTAGGGAGCGGCGAAGGTTCTAAGAAGTACGCAGGCTAGTACCATGGAGAATAAATTTACATTCAAGAGTATGTTTAGGATTCAAGACTTTTCTTCGAATTCAAGGCTTTTCTTCGAATACATTTATTATTCCACGAAGGACTTTGTGTTTTTTTTTGGGGGGGGAGGGGGGGGGGGGGGGCGGCGATTTTGACGTTTAATTTTTTCCTAGCGGCAAGGATCAAAAAAATATATTATAAAAATACGCCAAATACCTGTCGTATCAACGTTTTAAAAGAACAGGTCTCTGTAAGAATCAAACAAAGTTATAAATGAAATGTTTGACCCCCCCCCTTGAAATTTTGTGTGCAGGTAGGCCACCTAGGGGGGTGCACAAAAACACCCCATGTTGGGGTCATCAAATGAATTGTTGCCATGGAAACGGCAATTGTTCCTTCTGGCCCAGTCCCAACAAATTCAACCCAAAATTCCCTCCTGCAAAGTGCAAATGAACGAGGCTGGTTCTCCGGTGCATTTAAACGGTATTAAAATTTGTTTCCAAAGCAGGTCAACTCTTCTAGTTTTACAAATGGTTAATGACTACAATTGTCTTCGAGTATTCGCTCATAAAATCGACACTTGGCGAGGGGCCATGTCGGCCATTTTGACAGACAGGAAAAACAGGCACAAATGTTTCGCTTATAGCTCCGAAAGTACGCACTTGTGAGAACTTTTACTTTTATCACAACTTGTATAGACATCGATGTTTTTATTTTTTATTTTTTATTTTTAATAATCTGAATATTTATTACAAATATGCTACTCAATTACAAATATGCTGCTCAATTTACATAGATTACAAATTTACATAATATATGATATAATATGCCTTTTACAATATAATATTGTTTTATAAATTTACATTTTTTATTGTAGTTCATTATATATATAAGTTAAATTCCTTTGTTCCTTTTCATTTGACATTTACATATATCAATATATACAATATACATACAAACAACAACAAAACAAACAAAAAACAGAGTATAGCTTGCCAATTCTGTAATTAGTAATTCTTCATTCTACATGGTTTGCATAGGTTGGAGGGGGGGGAAATAGCAAAAACATTGCCGTTGGAGTTAGGTGTTTTGAATTAGTTTGTTGGTTTTTTGAAAAGGTGTGAAGGTTGCTACTAAGATTCGAAACCCTTCTATTTTTGGGGTAGTTTCTCGCTCGCATTCTACAGATCCATATGAAGTATCTGGCTATAAGAAAATAAAAGTATTGTTGTGTGTGTAAAAAAGCTTCCGGTCTCAAACCAAGAATAACGTCAACGGAAAGAGTGTCCATGTTTAATATAATTTGGTTTTCTTTCAACCATTCTCTAAGGTCTTGCCAAAAAGATATTACTTCATTACATGACCAGAAGACATGAGTTAGTGTTTCTTTTTCACATTTACAAAATGTGCATAAATCGTTTTCTCTATAACCAATCTTGTTTAAAAAATCGTTTGTTGCCAGTCTTCTGTGAAGCAATTTAAATTGAAAAATAATCAGTTTAGAGACTTTAGTGCAGCAAAACGGTAGTTTGTAGATCATTTTCCAGTTGATGTTTTCGTTGATGAGATTACATTCTTCGCATCATTTGCCCTGGCTTTTCCTGGGGCGGCTCTGTTTGGTGTTGACTAGTTTTTGGTAAGCTATTCTATTTGTTTTTTTGCTTTTAAAAATTTGTCAAAAAAAAAGTCTTGATCTTCAGTTTGGGGAATTTCTTCTTTTTTCAAATTTCTTAATGCTTTTATTGACGAGATGAGACCATAAAAAGTGAGAAAATTAGTTTTAATATCAAAGGTTTCTTTAAACTCTGAAAAGGACAGAAAATTGTTCGACGAATCTTTCGTTAAATGTCTAACTTTTTGAATTCCTTTTGAAGACCAGGATCTATAATATATTGGTTTGTTTTCCACTCTTATCAGAGAGTTATTCCATAGGTTTGAGGAGAGAAGGTGATCAGTAGATCTTACTGCACTATCATCATAGTTAACTTCTGTCCATATCTTAAGTATTTCCTTAATAAATGTATCCGCTACATAAAAATGTGAGGATAAATCCTTTTTGTTAAGGTTCCCTCTGAAAACCTCAATCCCGCCATAATTTTGCAGTTCATGATCAAAAAATAGTTTCCATTTTCCCTGATTTCCTTGATCTTGATATTTTTTAGCCCAAGTTGATTTAAGTGCTTTGTTAAAAGACTCCACATCAATCATCCTTAATCCTCCATTTTCGTAATCATTGATCATAACTTTTCGCTTAATTTTATCTCCTTTACCACTCCAAACAAATTGATAAAACATATTGTTAATCTCTTCTATGGCAGGATAGAGTGTTGGCAAAGGGGAAAGTATGTAGACAAGTTGAGATACAATCAGACTTTTCAGTACAACAATTTTTTCCAATAAACGTAAGCGGCGCAATTCCCAGCAGTTTAAAGAATTTCGAATTTTTGTTATTTTTTCGCTATAATTTATATTTAGTGCTGCTTCAGGGTCAGATGATATCCATACACCTAATGTTTTAACTTTATCGGTTACCGTACCCATTTTAGATTCCTTTCAGGACAAATTTTCTCTTGGCTCCCTGCGCGCGAGCCAATCCAGAGGACTTCCGTTTTTTTGTTATTTAGCTTCAGACCTGATATTTTGCTAAAGAGATCTAGTTCCAATAAGGTTGAGGAAAATGACTTATTTGAGTCATCTAAAATTATGGTAGTATCGTCAGCGTATTGCATTTGGCTGATCTTAATTTCAGTGTCACGTACATAAATAACTTTAATGTCATTCTGTTTCCTTATTTTTTCAGCTAGTATTTCTACACAGAGTATGAAAACATAAGGAGAAAGGGGGCAGCCTTGCCTCACACCTCTTGTCCATCCGTTGTTTAGAACGCAGCTGTGGCTGCCATCGGAGTTCCTACTCCGATGGAGTTTCGGGACGACTGCTTGTACAAATTCGGACTTTTATTAGCACTAGATCACTTTTCAACATTAATTCGAGACCTAAAATACTCATACAAAATCAGATAAAAAGACAGTGCCACTTCACACACACGCTCGCCGAACGTTCTAAATACGTTTCTACAATTATCAACCGCTGACCAGTTACCACAGGAAACCCAATCTTGGCACAGGGATCCCGCCTGTGGCAACATGGCTCCTCTAACTGTCACTCACAGTTACAATCACTCGTCTCTCTATGAAACTAACTAATAACAATATAAAGTTCAGTGTTCTGATAAATGTTCAATGTAAACAAAGTTCAATGTCTTGAAGTTGATACATGTACCAAGGCTCCTCGGGGGGGAATCCCCGGTAATCTTCTGTTTAGGCGTCTTTGCAGCTTTCGGTGGGAAGAAGAAGTACCAACTTTTGAACTGGTCTGTCTAGATAAGTCGGGGGACGTAAGCGCTTGCCTTTGTGGTTGAGGGCTCCATTTGCCATGAGGAGTTTGACTTTCCTCACATGACCATCTTCTGAGGGTAGTGTTTGTGTTACCCTGGCAAGAGGCCATTTGTTTCGAACTAAATCACCGTCCTTGACAATTACAACATCTCCGACACTAAGATCTCTTTTTGGATTCACCCACTTGTGACGCTCTTGCAGTGTTTGTAAGAATTCTTTACGCCACCTGAGCCAGAATTCATTGGCTAAGAACTGCACTCTTCTCCATCTACGTCTGCAATACATATCTGCACGTTGAAATTCTCCGGGCGGGGGAGCACTAGCTTGGGCTTCATCGTAAGGAGGTGGCTTGGGGTTAATGGTTCTGGTGCACCTGAGTCACTCAAGTTATCAATGGTGAGTGGTCTTGAATTTACAATGCATTCCACCTCTGTTATAAAGGTTCTGAGAGTCTCGTCATCGAGTTGACTTGAGTGGTTCTTTAGGAGAGGTTCCAGGGCTCTTCGTACTGTACCGATTTGTCTTTCCCACGCGCCCCCCATATGGCTGGAATGAGGAGTGTTCATAAGGAAAGGGATCCACTCACATCCTTGTTCCAAGAGATACTCGCTTACTCTGATCTCGTCCATTTCCGTCAGGGCTGCCTTCAGCTCGTTACGGGCACCGACAAAGTTTGTCCCTTGGTCGCATCTGATCTGTCTCACAGGGCCACGACGCGCAAGGAAGCGTTTCAATGCGTTTATGAATGAAGATGTGTCTAAGCTGTTTGCTGTCTCCAGGTGCACACCTCTTGACGCCAGGCATGTGAACAACACTCCGTACCGTTTCAATTCACTTCTTCTCTCCTTGATGACGAAGGGACCAAAATAGTCAACAGCACAGAAGGAGAAAGGTGGTACTTGTTCCACTCTGTCCTTTGGGAGACTTGACATCTTCTGCTGTTCTAGGGGTCTACGCTGTCTTCGACAAGTCACGCACTGTGATATGACGTTGGACACTGCTGCTGATGCGCCGAGAATCCAGTAGCCACACTGACGTAGTTCATTATGAGTGGTGCTTCGGCCCATATGGTTGACTTTCTGGTGGAGGGAGCGGATGAGTAGTGTAGTTACGTGACACTTTCGCGGTAGTATAACTGGATGACGCACTTCTTCAGGAACATCTGCATTTCCAATGCGACCACCAACGCGAACTAGTCCATCTTGGTCTATGAAGGGGTCCAACTTGTAAATAGAACTGGTTTTCTTCAGTGTTTGCTTCTTTTCTCTCACAGAGCGTCTATCTACCTTCTCACGGTTCGCACCCAGGCTACGTAAAACCTGGAGTTCGTCTTGGAAGTATTCACTTTGAACACATCTGATGATCACTTTCTCTGCTTCTTGAAGAAGTGAAGGGGTCATCGGGGTTACTTGTAACGGTCTTGAAACTTCTGTGTTCGTCTTATCATCAGCTTTGATTTCTCGTCTTCGGAACTTGGCTAACAGTCGGATGCACAACGCCACAGCCTTCTTTGCTTTGAACCAGTTTGAGATGTGACTGAATCGACTTGTGTTCAGGTGATCCGGTAGGGTTTGCGCTAGTACCTTGGTTGTCAGGGCTTTCACCTTCTTTATTTCAGGATCTGCTTCACTTAAGGGATGTTCTTCTGGTTGCTTAACTTCAAAGGGGCCGTCTTCCCACAGAAACTCTGGACCAGTCAACCAGTGTGAATCATTCAGCAACTGTCGAGCTGTCAGGCCACGAGAAGCATCATCTGCAGGGTTTATACTTGTATGCACGTACATCCAAGCGTTGGGATCGGTCATTTCTCTTATCTGCTGCACTCTATTTGCCACATACACGTGAAACCGCCGGGCTTCATTCTTCACATATCCGAGAACGACTTGGCTGTCAGTCCAGAAGTACTCATCAAGTTTTGGGTAAGACAACTCCGCACGTAGAAACTCACTCATCTTCGCAGAAGTCGTTGCCGCTGCCAACTCTAATCTTGGGATAGTACTTTGCTTTAGGGGCGTTACTCTCGCTTTACCAACGACGAAGGAGCAGTGAGCATGATTCTCTTGGTTTACCAGTCGCAGATATGAACATTGTCCATAGCCTTCTACACTTGCGTCGCTGAAGTGATGGACCTCCACAGCCTTTATTGTATCAAAGTTGTCTGTCTTGAAACATCTTGGCACTTTCAATTTCTCTAGATCCGTTATCTCCGTTCGCCACTTTTCCCACGATGGTCGCAACGAGTCTGGAACAGGGCAGTCCCAATCTAGCTTGTCTCTACACATCTGTTGGAGAATCTGTTTTCCTTTCAGGGTAACTGGTGCTACGTAGCCATTCGGATCATAGATAGAACTCACTGTTAACAACACACCGCGCCGGGTGAATGGACGGTCTCTCAACTCTATACGGAACTGGAAGCTATCATCTTCCACGCACCATACCACACCAAGAGCTCGCTCGATAGGTAATGGGTCCACCTTCAAATCAATTTCTCTAATGTTCTTGGAGCGATCTTCAATAGGGATGGCTTGCAGGACTTCCTTACTGTTACAAGTTAGCTTATGTAGGCGCATTCCTGCTTTGGCACATATGGCTTTACTTGATTCAATTAAGTTGATGGCTTCAGAAACTGTTGGGGTTGACTTGAGTCCGTCATCGACATAGAAGTCGTCACGAATAAATGCTGCTGCTTGAGTCCCAAACTCTTCTTCTCCATCATCTGCCGCTCTCTTCAAGCCAAAATTAGCACATCCAGGGGAACTCGCTGCACCAAATAGATGCACTTTCATTCTGTACTCTACGACATCTTTCTCCTGATCTCCGTCTTCCCACCACAGGAACCTTAGTAGGTCCCTGTGCTGTTCAGACACATAGAACTGGTGGAACATGCTCTTCACATCCACCATGAAGGCAATCTTCTCTTCTCGAAAACGACATAGCACGCCCAGCAGACCGTTTAACAGGTCGGGGCCTTGAAGAAGACAGTCATTGAGAGAGACTCCCTCGTAACGAGCAGAGCAGTCAAAGACTACCCTTATCTGTCCTGGCTTCTTGTGATGGTACACGCCTGTATGGGGAACATAGTTGACTTTACCATCTCGTACATCGAGGCGCTCTGTCGGAACTTTCTCTGCACACAAATCAACAACGTCCTTCATGAATGTTTTGTAGTCTTGTAGGAACTGTGGATTCTTCTTGAATCTGGAATTCAGTTGTCTCCATCTCTTCTCGGCCAGATGACGGTTGTAAGGAAGGCTGATTCTATCTGACTTTAGAGGAAGAGGCATTTGATAGTGACCGTTGTCTAGCTTGCAGATTCCGTCTTCCATCAGACGTAGAAATCTTTTATCTTCCACTGAGAAGGGCTTTAATTTTGTACTTGTTTCTTGAAAGTCAGTTTCTAGTACTTTCAGCACGTCAGGAGCTAAGATCTCTTTTGCCTTGGTAGCGAAGACAAAACGTCCATGCATTTGTGAAGCCTTTGTAAAGTTACATACATCCTTTCCTCCTTCATCTCTGGACTTGCAAACCCTTCCTATCACACCCCATCCGAGCAAGGTTCTCTGTCCATAGGGCTCATCTTCATCTCCAGCGACTATCTCTCGTGGTCGAATCAATCTAGGACAGTTACTTCCGATAAGTAAGGAAATTTCAGCATCTGGGTGGTAGGGTACAAGCTTTTCTGCGATAGATTGTAGATGGTTCCATTCTCGAGCAACTTCAGGCTTGGGAATCTGTGATCGGTCTGCTGGCACGTTCTTGCGACTAAACAGTGTGGGTAACTTCACAATATTTTCTCTGTGGTAGTCAAGTACCTCCAGACCATGGATCCGATTACTCTCCACTGGGACATTAGAATCTTGAACTGTTGTCAGATGCAGCACTGTAGAAGGACCTTCCAGGTCAAGTCGATCACATAGACTTTGTGATATGAAACTCACATTCGATTGATCGTCCAACACAGCATATTGGAGAATTTCTTTGGATGGCTCTCCCTCTGGCCTGACCCAGACAGGCACAATCATGCTGTTGTCCGTTCCGTTCTGATCTTCAAGGTTGCACACACTTGTGCACTTTGTGTTGCCTTCCTCATTCTTTACTTGGTGGAGGCAGGTCAAGTGATGTCCTCCACACCTTTTACATGCTGTTTTGTTCTTGCAGTCTTTCACTTGATGTTGGCTGGTCAAAGCACAGCCTAAACACAGTTTTTTCTTAAAGAAGAAGTTCTTCCGTTCCGAGTAGGGCTTTTCTTTAAAGCCTTCACAGTCCTCGAGTTGATGGTCTTTGTCACAGTAGAAACACGACGTTTGATCCACTCGTCCAGCCGACTCTTTCTTGTGGGACTTCTCGGACTTGATCACTTGATCTGTTTGTTCTCTCTTCGAGCTTCTTTCAGACCTCCGATCGACTTGATCAGTTGACTCTCTCTTATAGTATTGTCTGTCTGCGGACACTGAAGTGACGAAAGCTTGGGCGCCGGGGCTCCTTACCATCTTAGGTTTACTGGTCAACTTAGACAGATCTTCTAGCTCCGGTATATTTGCCTTGTCAGCGGCTGCTCTAATGAAGTCTGTGAACTTCAAGAAAGATGGGTAGCTCGATTCGCCGTTCTTAACTCTCCAGGTTGTTATCACATCTCGCCACTTGCTTTCGATGTGGTAAGGCAGTTTAGCAAGTAGTTTGACATTTTCTTTAGCAAAGTCTAGGATTGCGAGACTTGGAATGTGTTCTCTGGCTGCGACAACTTTGTCGAGGAAGTCTGAGAACTCTCTCAGACCTCCCGAGTCTCTTGGGGCTATCTTTGGCCACTTGTCGAGTTTGCTCAAGAATGCCGAACTTACGACATTAGGATTACCATACCTCTCACGGAGCACAGATTTTGCCTTCACATAGGCATCCTCTGTACCGATCAGCAGGTAATGTTCTACAACTTGCTTGGGGCCTCCAGAGACGTATTGGTTCAGAAGGTTCAACTTTGTATCTGCATCCCAGTCTCTTGCGTCGACGAGAGCTTTGAAGGCACTGATCCAAACTGGGTACTGGAGTGGGTCGCCACTAAAAGTGGGAACAATCACCTTGACTCTTGATGGAGAGGTACTGGATTTCTCGCATGGCCTTACACTTGTCACTAGTTTGTCATTAGTCTCTACTAGCTTGCTCATACATTTCTCTAGAGAAATGGCTACTCTTTGCCACTCAGAATCAGAGGGTGAGTCTCGAGGCTCGGGAACTTGTTCATGGTCAACATTGGGGCTCATGCTCGTAGGGTATTTACACTCTGCAGGGAGGGCTGTTGTGGTCTTGGGTTCAAACACTGCAGCTATATGATTCATTTCACAAGGTTTGTCTTGAGCTTCACTAGAGTTACACCCATTTAGAGGAGGGTTGTAACAATTATTGCTGATGACAGGGACACTAGAGCTGATTGGGGTTATCTCACTTGACATCACAACATGATGACTTGAACTTACTGGGGTAGAATAGTGGTGACTTGAAGCTACTGGAGTGGTGAAATGATAACTTGGGCTGACAGGATTTGCACAATTATTTAGACTTGTTTGAGCATAATAATGTTGGTTATTAATAATTGGAGTAGAGCTGTATTGGCTTATTACTGTAGCTTGACTGTTCCAAACTGCAAATTGGGCAGGGCTGATGAGAGGGGTGCTAATAGTAGTAGTAGTAGATGGTTGGGTGGTAGTATGCACAGTTGTTACAATTTCAAGTGGACTTGATACTGGAACAAATTGGGGAGGAATGAAGTGCTGTGATTTTACTGTTGACTCTGCTGATTCATTAGGGGAAATTGCAAAGGGAAGAGAACCAAAATATCTCTTCATAGACTCAGTGTGACTTTCTTTTGGAAGAGCAGAAAGAATACTATCAGCCGAACCAGCTTCTAGTGTTTGAGCCTCTAGACATACATGAAGTTGGGCTTGGCTTTGAGCTAGTTCTTTCTTAAGCTTCAGGTCCTCTGCTTCCTGTGCTTGTCTAAGTCTTTCACGATCAAGTCTTTGCTCATCTTGCAAAAAGGCTAAGTTAACCCTTAAAGCAGCTTCTTTCTTTTGTAACTCAAACTTATCCTTATGTGAAATCGCAGCTTTACTACTACGTAGGGATGATTTTGACTTTCTTGAACTCTTAGACCCATACACTGACTTGGTTTGTTCTAAATACAACTGTTCCACATACCTGATCTCTGCTTTAGCATCCTCTTGAAAGTTATTCCACTCATGTACAACTTGACTCCACATTTCCTTAACATTTTGCAGCCCCTCATCACCATCCACGTGTGCAATCGAACCATAAATATCAGCTAGGTCCCACTGGATGATTTGAGCTTTACTTAGCTCCTCTTTCCACTTGGCTACATCATCACATTGGCCTCTCAACATGAGAGTTGATTTCATTTGTTTACATAACTCTGCTTTCTTTGATAGGAAACTTTTTACCTTTACTTCCAGCTGATATTCTAGGCCTTTTGCAGTAGGCTTTCTTTGACGAGTTTCGCTCTCTCGCCTTGGAGTGTCGTCTTTCGGTGGCGTTTCTTCGTCGGTCGAAGTACTGCTTTTATCTTCGCTTTCCATGACTACGTAAATATCACAAATGATTCTTGAAACTTGTCTCTAACTTGTTGTCGCTCGGCGACTTCGGGCACTACTTTCTGTTGAAGCTTGTCGTTACCTTGTTACTCGTCAACTTTGACTGTTGGAACTTCGAGCTTGCCGCGTGTCTTGACTCCATTGTGTCTTTTTATTGTGGCTGCCATCGGAGTTCCTACTCCGATGGAGTTTCGGGACGACTGCTTGTACAAATTCGGACTTTTATTAGCACTAGATCACTTTTCAACATTAATTCGAGACCTAAAATACTCATACAAAATCAGATAAAAAGACAGTGCCACTTCACACACACGCTCGCCGAACGTTCTAAATACGTTTCTACAATTATCAACCGCTGACCAGTTACCACAGGAAACCCAATCTTGGCACAGGGATCCCGCCTGTGGCAACAGCAGCTGTCAATGTCCTGATAGCATAATTTAATCCAATTTATTAACGATGGTCCAAAATTAAATAATAATAATAATAATAATAAACTTTAAATGCAGCTAGCGTTTTCCAAATAAATGACCACTCCACTGTATCAAAAGCTTTTTCAAAGTCTAGGAATAACAGTAATCCAGGGATGTTGTAAGTAGCAGTATAGTTTATTATGCTGTCGATTAACCTTATATTTTCGCCTATAAATCTACCTTTGAGAAAACCTGTTTGATCATTGTTGACAAGTTCCGGGCTTACATTTTTAAGACGGTTTGCGATAGCCTTAGCTGCTATTTTGTAGTCGCAGTTAAGTAGTGTTATTGGGCGCCAGTTTTTAACATAGTATGGTTCCGTGTCTTTTTTAGGTATTAATTTAATTATTCCGCGTCTTTGGCATGTTGAAAATTGGCCTTTTTGTTAGGCATCATTAATAGAGTTCACAAAATATTCAGAAATATCTTCCCAGAAGACTTTATAAAATTCTGCTGGCAGACCATCAGAACCTGGCGTTTTATCAGAGCACATAGATTTTAAAGCTTGCAGACATTCCGCTTTAGTCAGTAACCCTTCACACTTTTCTTTTTCTTCCAAAGTCAAAGTTTTTAGTTCCGTATTGTCAAAAAAGTGTTTATCAATTTCGTTATCCTTACAGTCATTTGTACTGTAAAGCTTTTTATAGAAGGTTTCACATTCTGTCAAGATTCCTTTGTCTGTCGATGTAATAAATTCCTCGGTGTCGTTTTGTTTCAATTGACTAATTACATTGTTCTTGTAGTGCCGTTTTTCAAGATTTAAAAAGTATTTTGTATTCTTTTCACCTTCGTTGCACCATCTGCATTTGGATCTTAAAATCGCACCTTTTGTTTTGTATTCTATTATTTTTTCTAATTTAACTTTTTTTTCTTCTAGCTCTGCTCGGAATGCCATCTTTTCATTTTCGCAAAGAATGTCTTCATCTAGTTTTTCTTGCAGTACATTGATACAATTTTCCAGAATGACTTCTTCCCTTGAAATGTTAACTTTTTTAATTTTCGCATATTTTATCGATTGTTCTCTAATTTTCATCATCTCCCAAAGTAAGCTAACATTTGCAAGGTCCCGATGGTCAGTTTTGACGGTTTCAATAGTTTCTCTTATTTTCTTTAGATACTCAGTCTCTGTTAAGAAAGAAGTGTTTAATTTCCAAAAACCAGGCCCTCTTGAGTTTGAGTGAAAGGCAATGCTAATCAATACAGCAGAGTGATCTGTTTTAAAGCCTGCCAGGATATCGGCAGTGTAATATTACACATTAAGCTCTGACTTACTAAAAATAAATCCAGTCGACAGTGTATATCAGGTTTTTTACGGCGCCAAGTATACCTCAGGGTATCAGGATTTAGAACCCGCCATGCATCTACCAAGTCTGAAGCATCTATATATTCATTGATTATATCAACTGATTTGGTGTGCGTTTTGGCAAGCCCCCCTCTCTTATCTTTATCCAAATCTAACAATAGATTAAAATCACCACCAATTACCACATCTTCACATTGAAAATCATTAAGGTAGCTAAATAAATTCTCAAAGAAAGTTGGATCGTCCTCGTTGGGTGCATAGACAGTGGCCAGAGTGATTAACTTTTCGTTTGCTTTAATATCGCAGATAATGAATCTGCCCGCCGGATCCGAATAAGATCGTAGAAGTTGGAAAGCGAAATTGTTATTAAAGAGGATTGCGACTCCTCCCTTGGCACTAGAACAACAACCAAACAGAGTTTTATAGCCCCATTCAGCCGCCCAGATTGAGGTGTTTTTTTCGGTACAGTGGGTTTCTTGCAGTAAAAATATCGAGTATTTTTTTGCTCTAAGCCAATTAAATACTTCTCTTCTTTTCGATCTGTCACCTAAACCTCTAACATTGAGAGAACATATCTTTAGATCCGACATTTCTGGGTGTTAATTAACAAGGAGGTACTGTTCTTGCAGAAACCATGCAGATTGAAATTAGGATTGTCATTGAGAAAAGTTGAGAAAGGGCACGCTATAAACAAACAAAAAACAAACATATAAAAAGTTCTGAATTTAGGCTGAGGTCCCAGTAGGATCTGAGGGTCTTAATTAACATCTATAGAAGAAAAGAATTTCAAATGCCTTTGAAATAATAGCGCTCCGCACAGATGACGTCACAAAATTTAGACCCCCCGCGAGACTTAGACAAACAAACCACATCACGGCACATGTGCTTGCTTGAACTTACTGTGTTTCTGAAGGATGTCTACATTAACTAGTACTTCACTGCGTCCATTAACTGTTCTAACAGAGAATGACGGTGTGCCTGGATCTTATTTCGAAAGAGAAGCTGATAATTATACTGTAGAACAGCTTAAAAGGTGGCTAAAATGCCGAGGGATGAAACAAACGGGCAAACGTGCAGAGCTCATCAAGCGCGTTTCAGACTCTATTTCTTCAGGGAACCACAGATTTCTGGACGTGAGTATCGACGATGGAAAATGGTTTGCTTTAAAAGTAATGAAGGAAAGCAACGAGGTAAGAGGTAAAGGTGAATGTCTTCAGGATGGAGTAGTGATTCCTGTTGTACCTTCGTCAGGCTGGTGTTCGTTTCAGTCAAAAGATATTCCTAGTTTGTTTAACTACGGACACATTTATCACTACACACTGGAATCATTGAAAACTATCCAAAAAAATCCGATACAATTTGAAAGCGATGAAGAAAACAACCACGGCCTTGGTCATATGACTGATAAACCAATGAAAAATGGCAGAAAGTACGTTGATTCAGGGTTCGTAAATGATATGATGGACACAACGTCAGACGATCATTACTTTGTACGAGCTCATGTATGGCCTTCTATGAGGAGCGACCTTCCTCACAACGTTTTATGCATCCTGTCGATTGCTAGTGGAGCTATACTTCATGCTTCCTGTGAACCGTGCAAAGTCTCTGCATTAGGCCGTTGTAGTCACGTTGTTGCTGTTCTTTTCACTTTGCTTGATCACCTTAAAATACATGGTCCGACGTTAACAGTTCCGTGCACAAGTAAAGAATGCACTTGGAATAAAGGCAAGAAAAGGAACAAAAATCCTCAAAGGCTTTCCGATACAAATTACGCATCAAAGCGAAAAAAAAGCGAAATACCCGTGGTAGAGTTTGATCCAAGGCCTGAAGCAAACAGGAAAGTTACACCCGAACACATTAATGGTTTCCTAATGAATTTACATGGAATTTCAGAAAAGTCCAGTAATATTGGTGTTTCTATGTGGGAAGTACAACTGCAGATGTCTTATAAGGACTATAAACTTGATAATGATAGTACTCTACTTCTAAAGCAGAAAACAAAGTCTTTAATCAAAAATCTTTCACCAGCAGATGTTATGCAGGTCCCAGATACAGAGAAGCAAAGTGGTAGCGAGAGATGGTTTCAAGAACGATTTTGGCGTCTGACTGCATCTAAATGTCAGAGCAGTTGTAGAATTGGTAAGCTTATTACTGAAGGAGCCTCTAATGCAGGAGTGAAAACATTCAATTTCATCCATGCTAACATTTGGAAAATGGATGGGGCATCATTTCAATCAAGCTGGATGAAGTATGGCATTGAAAGTGAACAGAAAGCAATTGTAAAATATGAAGATCAAACTCAAGTCAAGGTTTGTCCAACTGGGTTGTGGGTCAATCCCAAGTTTCCCTTTTTGGCTTGTTCTCCTGATGGCTTGGTTAATAATGATGGGCTGATTGAAATCAAATCTTTAAAGTTATTCAAGGAACATAGTATTGAGGAGATAATTTCAGGTGATCAGACATCTGCAGTTTCCAAGGACATTATCAGTAGACAATGTTTTAATGTAAAGGATGGGAAGTGCATTTTAAAGCCAAAACATGCATACTATTATCAAGTACAAATGCAACTCCTTGTAACAGAAAGACATTTTTGTGACTTTATTTTGTATGCTGAAAATGGTCCAGTTTCAATTGAGAGATTGTATAGAGATGAATCTGTTATTAATGAGATTTTAAGCAACCTAACAGCATTCTGGATAAGAGTTATTGCCCCTGAATATTTTGAAATGCGTGTTCCCAGAGGTCTACATCCATTCATATTATCTGACGATGAAGCTGATGGCAGTCATATTGCATCTGACAGCTCTTCTCACACACCAGATGAATTAGACATTGCTGATGTTTTAGTACACTCGTTTGCTACAGCCACCCCTCCCACTCTTCCACCCAATCCTAGTACTGCAGTGAACAATTTGGTTGTGATCCAATGGGGTGGCGTGACAAGTACTGGTACAAAACTGACCAACACCTGCCCTCTTGACAATTGGCTCATGATTTTCCAGGCTCTAGTAAAATCAAATCGTATAAACTTAGCTGATCTTACAGAAACTGGTCATATTATAGAGAATGCACTTGAAATGATTGACAATAATCAATATGCAGATGCCAAAGTTGCTGTGATACCCACACCACCTCAAGTCATAAATAACTGCATAAACTTATATGGCAATGAAGATGATTATTTCATACAGCATCTACGACCTTACCAGTGCAGCACAGTCCAAACTACTTGCAATTTGAATACTTGTCCTATCCCAGTACACACATCTACAGCTTGCACTGTCAATTTGGGATTTCCACCTGAACACATTCCTAACATGAATATCTTTGTGGGAGCACTTAATGATTGGCTTCACCCACATGTCTCCCAGTGCAGAAGAAAATTTCAATGCCAACCTTTACCTGATATTCCATGTTTTGAAGATGTTACCTTGGATGAAAATGGTGTCCCACAAGCATCATGGCATTGTACTGGTGTGCGAACACCCTCAGAACGCTCATTAATTAATTTGAAAAGCTTCTTTGTTTTCTCTGTTGATATGATTAGTAGAGGAGGGATGCTAAACCTAGCTCAAGTACCGCAATCTATTTCCTTGCATGGAACAATGTACACACTTTATGCTGCAACCCTCTGGAATGGTGGTCACTATATTGGAATGTTTTACTTTAATAATGGATGGTATTTATATGATGGCATGAAAGAATATACAAAAAAGAACTCTGGACTTTGCTTCTCTCATAACATTTTTAAGGAACCACATGGATATACATTAAGCTATGTAGTGTATTCTGTATAATAACAATATGCAGAAAGGTTTTAGAATACATTTTATACAAATATCTAATGATCGAGATGCAAAATGGGAAAACATCACTTATTTTCTTCTAATATTTCAGGATCCGAACAGCAATGGTAGATTAGTATTGCATCGAGTCTGGCTAATAAATAATTTTAAATATTTTTTGTGGTTAAACAGTAGAACATGATTTCATAATTATACATTTGTCTGAAAAAATATCCACAACCATACTGTATATAGGGAGGGAGAGAGAAACTATACATGTACATGAATAGACAATATTTTATTTATTATATAGTACCATGCAAAAGGTAATAATAAAGTATGTATGTTTGTAAATCTGATCAGTACTCATAAATATATGAGATACATGTGATGTACAAAATAATGATATGCATTTGAAGAAATGTAGAAAATTACTGTCATTAGCATACACTGTATTTGAAGAATATCTACAGTATTGTTAACACACACTAGCTGCATGTATTATATGATAAATAAATAAAATAATGTTTATAATTTATAAGCTTTGTATATATTGCAGCTTTTATACTGTCATACTAAAAGGATAAAAGAAACATTATTTACAAAGCGTGTGCTGAAAATTAACTAAACCACAAGCAACAACTACCATCTGTGTTGCTAGGGATGCAAGTGAGAGTGGTATTTTCCTACCTACTAGACGAAATTGCTTTAGGCGTTCATTAAAACGTTCAACATGAATTCTGGCTTTTGCAATCTTTCTAGTTGAAAGTTCCTCTGCTGCACTCAGATTGCCTCTTCCTTTCAAAAATGCTGGTATCTTTATGTGGGCTTGAAGGGGATTAACTAAATCTTGTACAGTAAATCCACGATCAACTAATATTACATCATTTGGATTAATGTGTTTCAGTATTCCACATTCTTTAAAAATCTGAACATCACCAATGTCTCCTTCGTACAAATCAGATACAAAACATGCACCACCATTTGGGGTCACAGCAATGAGACACTTGAACGTGTTTGTGTGCTTGTAAGATGAATATGTATTTCCTTGCCTTGCAAAATTATTTGAAGTTTCAATCCTAAATTCTGTACAGTCAACAATACAGCGTACATTCCTCATGGTTTTGAAGACTTTTGGTGTGTGAAACGCCTCAACAGTTCCCTTGTGGGAAACATGACAGTTTCCATATCTCTAAAAACTTTGTAAACCAGTTGTATATAAGTCGTGAAAATCTTTCTGATCATGGTTTCCTCGACCCTTCTTTCAGGCGTACTTAAGAGCACAGCTAGCGTTTTTATCGTGAATCCTCTCCGTAGTCTCACGAGGCAGATAAAAAGTCTCTCTTGTGTCGAAAAGTGAGAGTCTGGACCCGTTTTCTTCTTGCTTAATCCTGTCGATTGCTTGCCACTCCAGTACACAATATTATCAAGAGGACAAATACTGTCGAGGAAACTGTGCAAAGCGTCAAACTGGGGTGCTGTCAGGCCCACAAAATGCTTCATTAACTTGGAATCATTGCACATACTTTCGTAAGACAAATTACTTACAACTTTGACTGCTTGAGACTCATTCATATTTGTGGCGATTTCATTTCTCAGTATCATTGTCTCAACCTTTGCAGACAACATGTACTTCGAGTACTACTCTGTTTGAGATTCTTGATCAGAGACCATCTTGCCTGTACTGCGGCATTCGTACTCAAATTTGTCGTCTTCTGGCACAAGAGGCATTGAATAATTTGCTTCTTCCACTTCGAACACTATCTCTGAATCACCTATAACGTTTTGCTTTTTGTTCACCGGCCCAGATCTGGTTTTGGGTGCCTTTCTTTTCCGCGGAATAGAAGCCATGTTGATCTCTTTCGACGTGAAGGTTGCTTTGAGGGGATCGGGGAATTCTGCAGTTGGACCTCTCTCTCCAGGCCAATGGAGAGCACATATATAGGTGTTTCTTGTTATTTTCGATACGTCAAAGTTTTCTCTTGCACATGCATTAATCCAACGTTGGCATTTCTCGATCCCTTGCGATGGTTTTGGAAAGGGAATGAAGATCTTTTGACCCAATGCCTTCATCTCCTTGAGCGATTTATGAAGCTTTTCTTCATATCTAGAATCGCTATTACATCTTCCCCAGCAACAGTGCTTAGTACTCACCATTACTGATATGCCTGAGAACTTAAGTTAAGGTTTTGTTTGAATTTTTGATTGAAATACTACGAAGACGACTCTCAAGCCTACTGAAATCCTGTGAACAGATCGCAATGTTTGTCTGAGTCACGCGGGGGGTCCTAATTTATGCAATCTATTTTTAGAATCTGTGCGGAGCGCTATTGAGAATGCGCAATTTGAGAGCTTCAATTGAAAGATATTGCAAATAAATTAGTAAACAGAAAGTTGGAGGTTCATATTTCATAAATTATAAAATAGTCCTTTGCTTCCTTTGATAGATAAATAGATAGTTCAGTTCATATATATCGATATTCAGTTATTTAAGATAACCCGGGATACTTTTATGATCATATCTTTCTCTCTTTATAAATAGAAATCGTCCTTTCACCTTGGCTTCGCTGATTCCATGCTCTTCTCGAGCTTTCTTCATCGCTTTGATTAGGATTTTACGTTCTTCTTGGATCGCCTTAGCAAAATCTTCCGTGATGTATGCATCTTTGTACTCGCTAGACTCCACTGTAGGCGATTTTGGACCCTGTTTTCTTTTTCCACGCATGTATATTTTGCTCTCAAATTGTCTCTTAGTGAAAAATATAGGGCATGAAACTCTTGCTTCCTAGAGCTCTAGGTAAGGCGTGTGGACGCCATGGCTCCTCGACCCAGTCTCCTAGACATCGATGTTACAGAATCCAGAAAAATCTCTTCGGGGAGTATGATAGTTTTACTATGGGGATTCGTAACATTTGAGGGAAATGTTCAAAATATGAAAAATTCGTCATGTTGTAGCTTGATTATTTCCCTCAAAAATTCCTTTCATTGACTGAATACAGCTATAAAGCTAACTCCTGTTATGTAGTGTACCCATTCAATGCAATTATTGAAAGTCTGAAGATGCGAAGTCTGAGAAATAAATATTCATTCAATGCCTACCTTGCGAATTTGGGCAGTTTTCACGATGTCAGTCTAATCGATGAAATTGTACTCTGATTGTTCCACATTCTCGGTTATACATGGTACAGACACTAACAGGCATGAAAGAGCTTTTATATTACAACTTAAAAGCGTCCAGATAAGAAAACTTTTGGTTCTTCCGCTCACACAGACCGGCACACTATCGAACGACTGGTGAATAAGAACTGTAAATATTGACGTTCACTCCAATCGAAGCAGGAAATCCTTCCACAGAGCTGTATATATGGTCCATACACTTCGTAAGAGCCTCGTGGTGTATCCTGAGTACTGTACTGTGCTGAAATGTTGCCAATAAAATATTTAAAACAGCAAGAAAATAGTGTTTGGTTCGTATTATCAAAACCGGAAATGTCATGCAATGTTAGCCGCTGACCGGAATTGAGATCACTTGAAATACCTAGTTTAATTTTTATAGCTTTTATAGAGAGCGATTTCTTATTTGTTTGCAAAATTAATCATGAAATACTTATCCTTGTCTGTCCTGCGTTTGGTCGCGTCGGTTTGAAAAGATGGAAGACAAAAAACAAGTTTATTTCATAAATATGGCAAATAACTAGTCGCCAGAGGGTGTCCGCATATTCTGGGCCTTCGCCGCCTAGGCTTCGCGTCCCCTGACTTGACCCTTGGCTCTATTAAATATCTCCCTGTATCCCTTACCTTGTTTTCACGTATGGCTTAGAGTTGACTGAAATCATATATTGGCAAAAACTGAAAAGCTTAATCGCGTTTTGAACAACATTCATTGGGGTGGATTTAGTTTGTTAATAGGGACTTTTTAAAAGCATCGAGGACGGGTGTTTTCAGTCAACCGGACGACAAAAAGACGATTTATTCATCAAAGAGGGCGCAAATTTAGTGAAAAACACGAAAAAAGAAAACAATGCGAAAACAATAGACAACACTGAAAAACACTTTATTCGAACTTCTATTCGTCTTCCTCACGTCCCCGTCCTCGATACTTTACATGTAAAGTCCCCAATAGGTCACAACTACGGCCTTTGTCGAGGTTTAACAAGTCGGCCGTAACGTGATCTTCTTTGGCGGATCTGGCACTCTGGTTCAATGGCACGTGATGTAACAAGACTAGTGGTAACTTATTGTGTCACTTCTCTAAGTACTTCCAATTGTTCTTGCGCTTGACATTCCAGAACCGTCAGGTTCCTCCGTTTGGCTGTTACACGAGAAAGATAGGACGCGATTTGGTAAGAAGATAGAAATTCTTCAATGGTAAACAATCGTTTGCCGTCCTTTCCGCGAGCTCGTCTCATTTCTCTAGAAACTTCTTCGCCGTTCGTTTTCTTCCCTGTCTGTTCGCCAACGTTATACTTACAGTCCAGAAAGGTCTTCTGTTTTTCACTAAATCTAACTTTCTTGGTTGTAGATTTGAGCCGGTGCCCACAGAAGAAGTTATTGAATTTTGTAGTTAGTGCTATTGTTTCTCTGCCGTCGTCCTCGCGTCCCCGTCCTCGATGCTTTTAAAAAGTGTCTATTAATAAATCCACCCCAATGAATGTTGGTTAATCTTTTCAGTCTTTGCCAATATATGATTTCAGTCAACTCTAAGCCATACGTGAAAACAAGGTAAGGGATACAGGGAGATATTTAATAGAGCCAAGGGTCAAGTCAGGGGACACGAAGCCCCCCCCCCCCCCCCCCCGGGGGGGGGGGGGGGTTGGGTAGGGGGGCACTAAGGGTATTTTTGGGTAGGGGTGTACCGCAGACACCTCAAAACCCTGACCCTATCCCAGACCTAAAATTTTGATTTTCCATACCCTATTCCAGACTAAAGCTTAAAAATGTATACCCTATCTCAGACTTATCGTTTCAACAATGGAGTGTTTACCAAAGTGGCATATCGCTGACATATTGACAAATAACAGACTGTTTAATAAACGTTTCCTTCTATTAATATTGAGCTCTTTTGTTTTGAAAGCGTGCTAAAGGGGTATGTACGGGACCGCAAATGAACCCAGGCCCGCAAATGATCCCAATACTGGATCGCAAATGATCCCAGGCCCGCAAATGATCCCAATACTGGATCGCAAATGATCCCAGGCCCGCAAATGATCCCAAGACTGGATCGCAAATGAACCCAGGCCCGCAAATGAACTCAGAGAGGACCGCAAGTGATCCCAGAGATAAAATCATGAATCTGGAACGGAACAAAATGGGATTTCACACTTTTTCTCATATTAACGCCTTTGATAATAAAAACATCCCTGTTTTGTAGAAGAACAATGGCCATTTTTTAGAAAAGCATTTGGCAGTCTCATTCAATAAAATTTGTTCTCAAATAATTAACAATTACTCCCCTCAGCGCCGGTGAGTAGTGGTGGATATTTCCCGAGCCGCGAGTCTTTTATTTTCAAGAATTAAGAAATAGACACGCTCGCGCAACGCGAAGCCATCTTGTTTTGCTTGGAGGTGATGAATAGCAAATATATGTCGCGAAATACCAGCTAAAATAGGCTAATATCTCCAGAAACGTCAGTGAACTACCAATTCAAACTCAATCACACAATATTATTTAGAGAATAATACATAGACGCGCGGAGATACGAATCTATCTTCCGAGTGTTCAACTAGATATATATCTCACCAGTGAGCGCAGCGAACGCGGAGTGAAATAATAAATTTGATCATGCCTAGTCGTTACCAAGCTTAAGGAAATTGGATACATTTGCACATATGGCTCAATTAAACTCATAATTCATTTCATACAAGCACTTTTCACAACATTGCATGTCATCCGAGTAGACCTGTAGCATTCCACTGTTTCCTTGGAAAACTCCATTTCAGGACTTCTCTGTGTGAAATCCCATTTTGTTCCGTTCCAGATTCCTGATTTTATCTCTGGGATCACTTGCGGTCCTCTCTGGGTTCATTTGCGGGCCTGGGTTCATTTTCGATCCAGTCTTGGGAATCATTTGCGGGCCTGGGATCATTTGCGGTCCAGTATTGGGATCATTTGCGGGCCTGGGTTCATTTGCGGGCCTGGGTTCATTTGCGGTCCCGTACAGGTATGTAAACTGATAGCGACTGATAGTGGCGTTATTGCGGAAACCATACCCTATACCCTATACCAGACCAAAACGTACCCTATCCCAGACTAAAAAGACAAAAAATGATACCCTATCCCAGACCTGGGAGCTCAAAAACCATACCCTATCCCGCGGCACATACCCGTATAGCATATATAGGGGAGTTTATGAAATAAACTTGTTTTTTGTCTTCCATACTTTTCAAACCGACGCGACCAAACGCAGGACAGACAAGGAAAAGTATTTCATGATTAACTTTGCAAACAAATAAGAGATCGCTCTCTATAATAGCTATTAAAATTAAACTACCAGGTAGGTATTTCAGGTGATCTCACTTCCGGTCAGCGGCTAACATTGCATGACATTTCCGGTTTTGATAATACGAACCAAACACTATTTTCTTGTTGTTTTAAAGATTTTATTGGGAACATTTTAGCACAGTACAGTACTCAGGATACACCACGAGGCTCTTACGAAGTGTATGGACCATATATACAGCTCTGTGGAAGGATTTTCCTGCTTCGATTGGAGTGAACGTCAATATTTACAGTTCTTATTCACCAGTCGTTCGATAGTGTGCCGGTCTGTGTGAGCGGAAGAACCAAAAGTTTTCTTATCTGGACGCTTTTAAGTTGTAATATAAAAGCTCTTTCATGCCTGTTAGTGTCTGTACCATGTATAACCGAGAATGTGGAACAATCAGAGTACAATTTCATCGATTAGACTGACATCGTGAAAACTGCCCAAATTCGCAAGGTAGGCATTGAATGAATATTTATTTCTCAGACTTCGCATCTTCAGACTTTCAATAATTGCATTGAATGGGTACACTACATAATAGGAGTTAGCTTTATAGCTGTATTCAGTCAATGAAAGGAATTTTTGAGGGAAATAATCAAGCTACAACATGACGAATTTTTCATATTTTGAACATTTCCCTCAAATGTTACGAATCCCCATAGTAAAACTATCATACTCCCCGAAGATATTTTTCTGGATTCTGTAATATCGATGTCTATAGAAGTTGTGATAAGAGTAAAAGTTCTCAGAAGTGCGTACTTTCGGAGCTATAAGCGAAACATTTGTGCCTGTTTTTCCTGTCTGTCAAAATGGCCGACATGGCCCCTCGCCAAGTGTCGATTTTCTGAGCGAATACTCGAAGACAATTGTAGTCATTAACCATTTGTAAAACTAGAAGAGTGGACCTGCTTTGGAAACAAATTTGAATAAAATTGGTTTAAATGCGCCGGAGAACCAGCCTCATTCATTTGCACTTTGCAGGAGGGAATTTTGGGTTGAATTTGTGGGGACTGGGCCAGAAGGAACAATTGCCGTTTCCATGGCAACAATACATTTGATGACCCCAACATGGGGTGTTTTTGTGCACCCCCCTAGGTGGCCTACCTGCACACAAAATTTCAAGGGGGGGTCAAACATTTCATTTTCCAACTTTGTTTGATTCTTACAAAGACCTGTTCTTAAAACCCTCGAAAAGGAACAAGTAGTACACCAAATGTATGTTTATGCAAGCAAATTTACATTAAAAAAATATCAATTTTTCAAAACATAGGCAACAAATCTGAAAAAAACGTTTGAGTTCCAATCCCCCTCCTCCCCCAAAAAAGTCTGAAGTCCAATTGCAACCAAAAAAAAACACTGAAGTCTGAAGTCCAATCAAAAAGAAAAGTCTGAATTAGACATAACGCAAAATTACTTTTGGTAAACTGTACAAGTCCAACACAAGTCCGATAAATCACACTACCATTCCCTTCTCTTACTCATCGCTATCTGCATCCAAGAGGAAGGTTTGGCAACATGAACCTCTGTACCTTCAAGTCTGACACGGATTTTGAACGGCCGAAAAAAAATGCACACACCGGGGAGGGACAGAGGTACATTTGACACTTGAATAAAATGTCCATACCCTCCCGTGAGGATTACAACCATATCTTGTCAGAGATTATAACAAAATCCTTTCTTCGAATTCGTGTTGTTTTTCAAAACGCCATTTGGAATTTGCTCCAAAGGCCTTTTCCTTGAAATCAGAAGCATTAATTTGACACTTCCGGAGGAAGTATAAAATTAAATGCGCTCTTTTTTAATTTTTTAATTTTTCGTAGTACACTAAGTGCGAAGAATGTGATCGTATCGGTCAGGAATGTCTGTTTCAGGGTTATGATTGGCTGAAAACGGGGGCGATGATATCCGAACGCCTAATGAAGTAATTATATGCTCAAGCGGATCAAATAGTTTCCGAGCGTATATCAAACTAAATCCGAAGTATTAGCCATTACCAAAACGAGCAGGGGACTGGGACCAAGTCCGTAAAACTAATTCAATAAGAAACTAGCAAAAGTGGGCATCATTTTCTGAGAGAGCAGATCAAACTTAGCTAGTCTGGAAAGATTGGTGAACTTCGGCTTAATATTGACGATGCTAGAGGGCATCAAAGATGACTATTTTCCCATTTTTGGCTGGACATTTTTGGCTGGACATCAGTTGGCTGGACAACACAATTTCAAAAGTTTATAGTTGCGACAGAATTCGCTCAAATTACATCACACTTTGCACAGATACTAATTTCAGCATGCTGTTTCATGTCATAAACTTAATTTCGTAATTGTATTAATTCTAATAAACTCGTTCCCAGTCCCCTACTCGTTCAGGTAATGGCTAATTGTTCGAGTCTAGGGTCATCATTAATAGAAGTGCTAAAGCATCGTTCCACGACTACCGACTAGAAGTGCTGTGTAGAAGCTCGTGTAAGCTACTTGTAGCCTCTTCTTACGGCGTTTTATCCGAGATATTGGGTTCCGAGGATATTGGGTTACCTGTGGTGGGGGTTAATTAACCGCGGGGGACTAAGGCGAGGGGGAGGAACGCCGAAAAGTAGAGGCTACGGACATCTTTGTAAAAATTTGAATTCCCCGTCAGCCCAGCAACGGGAAATGTAATTGGCTGAAAGGGAGTCATCTGTCAACGGGTTGTCATGTAAAGTACGTCATATCAAGCTTTACCGTGTCGAATACGTTCAATGATGGTACTTGAGATAAGTCATTTTGTCTGTCATCATTATACTTATTTAACCTAGAAACGAATGACCGAAGGTCAAGTAGCTTTTTTCTTGTTTTTCTTCCTTTATGAAAGTTTAAATCGCAGAATTCGAATGGTCAGCATAGTTTACAAAGAATTGCGTTTTCTTGACAAGTTTTCTCCATTGCGAAAGCGGATCGTCTTATATTATTTTGTCATTCGAGACAAATGCAGGAGTAGAGGTCAAGATTTACTCCGAGTCTGACGAGGCGATGACGGGTTTTTGACAACTTGGTTTCTATATAAGGAATCGATCTTGTCATCACTTCAAAATGGAATGTAGCCGCATTCAACGCTGGAAAGCTTGATATGATATACAGCGCTGGTTATTACTCGGGCCCTTCCGAAGGAAGCCCGAGTTAGAAAATGCGTTTTTCGGTAGTAGTAGTAGTCGTAGTTTTTTTATTCGGCTAAAGAATGACGAAAGTATGCGACGTATTTAATCGTATCCGGAGTTTCAAGTTTAACAAAAACAAACGTGAGGGCGTTATCAGAACCATCTGACCTATGCAACCTCAAGACGTATCATTTTCAATAACTCACGATGAATGTTTATTTTATTCCACGTTTGAAAAATTCACAAGGAAAAGGAATCGTAAAAATCGTACTTCAAAACTACATCAAAGCAAAGGCGAGAAAGGTCAATGTTCGAAAATCCGTGTTCTTTTCAGTACGATGACAGTTGTATGATCCTTGTCTGAGTCATACATTTATTACGCGATCTAATTTTAGAACCGCCACGTTAAGCGCTATTTAAAACAGAATTTCCACGCTCAAAACAGGTCAGTGAACGGCAAAAATACAATCGAAATCAAAACGTCCTTAGATTTTAGGGATCTATTACAGAAGAAGACGCTCAGTGACAAGGGAGAATATTTGTGTCGGTGACTCATTGAGGTCACTTGAGGTCACATCTTAAATCTAACAGAAGCAGCTTTTGATTTTTAGTCCTTGTTTTATTCGACGTTCGAACCGTAACTCGAACCCGAACTCGAACTCGATTCCAAACTCAACGTTTCGGGATCTGAAGTTAGAGAGGGGGCCTTTACACGAACTCATCAAAATCAAATCAATTGAACTCAAAGTCAAAAGGTAATCAAATGAACTCAAAGTCAAAGGCAAATCAAATGAACTCGACACATACATGTATATACAGTCTCCCTCGTCACGCAACTGTCAGTCATTGTCAGGTCTCTCCTCACGCAACTGACATTGTCCTTGTCATAAGCCCGAGTGTACGCTCATTGAGCGTCTTGTTTTGAAGAGAAATACACAGATTTACTGAATGAATGCGCCAAAGAACCCCAGTGGGCAAAGAATACGGTATTGAAGATTTAAAACGACAGCAGATAGAGGCAGTATTGCCGTTCTTCCAACATGCTAGCTTTGGGAAAAGCCTAATTAGTCGGGCTTCCTGTGGAAGACCCGACTCTAAAAATGAGAAGCGTTCGTCGTCGTCGACGTCGTTGACCTCAGAAAGCATACTGGGTTCTACAGCGCATGCGCCCTGTGCCGGCCGCTAAGATAATCACCGAAGGCTCTATCAACATGATTTATCAATACGAGACTGGTCGAGTCTGAATAAACCTTGTTGGAGGAAGTTTATGTCGTCTTGTTTTCAAATAACCACAATAATTCATAGAGATATGGATTTATCAATCCAGTACTAGTACTGCAAAGGGTTTAGAGATCTTCAGAACTTAGAACGAAGTGAGTTGATACACGCAGCCGGCGGTGAAGAGAACAGTTGTAAGGTTTTCAGCCGACCGATAACCGTCGAGGCAAACCCATATTTACACTTCATCCAAACATTGTTTAATCACTCTGCGATGTCTAGTTTATGTATACGGTATTTGCACGGACAACAGGTCACGTAGAGTCGGTATTTTGTGTAATATTTGTATTTTCCGTATCGCTTATAAGCTCTCAGAAGCAGAGAAGCTCTGTTATTGTACTGTATTTGCTTCTGATGACCTTTAGTAATCTGAACCCCGACATCTGGTTTTATTTTTGACGTCAGCGAAAGCTCCCGACCAACTTTAGGTCGCTGACGTCATAAATAAAACCAGATGTCGGGGTTCGGATTACTGTTGTGGGTTCGGATATCGGGTCATCAGAAACAAATACACATAAGCGATACGGAAAATACAAATATCACCCAAAATACTGACTCTACGTGACCTGTTGCCCGTGACCAAACACTGTTTTAGTCGCACTATAAGATATCTATATTTAGTTCAAATAGGTTACATTTCATTTAGAAGCCCGACTTCACGCTAGAAGAGCGTCTAGTTTATCGATAACCGTTGGCGTTGAATCGGATGATCAATCCAACTATTTATAGTGATAAGCCCTTTGAACAGTATCGTGGAAGAACAACTGAAGTCAAACGAATTCTCTATAAATGTCGTCGCCCTAGCTCTCTATTCAAAAAGATGTCTTGGAGAAGATAAATCATATTCTCAGTGGAGACGTAATTCGTCTTAAATTTCCAAGGTGAATTTTGAATGGCGTCGAACATAGTCAGTTCTGGATTTGATTTCCTGCCGACTTTTCCCTTGGCCGGTTTAGTAGGAGTTTCCTGCATGCTGATTTATCGAATTCGAAAATATTAAACTCTTACGGACTACAATTTTGGCAATAGAATGGCAACAGTAGAATAAACAAGATGTAAATAAACACGTTTTCTCGCGAAAACATATCACATACGTCATCAAGAGGCGGAGCGATCGGCATTTTACAGGGTTATCAGATTTCATTATTGATTCAAATTTTTACAAAGATGTCCGTAGCCTCTACTTTTCGGCGTTCCTCCCCCTCGCCTTAGTCCCCCGCGGTTAATTAACCCCCACCACAGGTAACCCAATATCCTCGGAACCCAATATCCTCGGATAAAACGCCGTAAGAAGAGGCTACAAGTAGCTTAAAGCTCGTGTTGTATCGAGAGAGAATCAGTTGTGTTTAACAAATCAAATGAACTGAAAAGCAAATCAAAAGAACTCCAAAACTATCCGCATGATCTCGCTATGCCATGTTCTGCCAATGGTGTGTGTCAGTGAGCTGAGATAGAGATCTGCGATTCGTCGACGTTTCGTCTGAAATACCTACTTGGGACGTATGTTCATGCTTAGATGGTTCTGATAACGTCGGCCTGTACATTCTTACTGTGTTGAGGTCACTACGAAATTCGAACACTTCTCTGAGGAGACTTTGTCTAGCTACGGGATGCGTCTTGGTTTGTTTGGTTACTAACATTTAGCGATTAAGCCTACAGGCATAACATTTCGGCTACTGCAATATCCTTTTTAATATTGTCCGAGTATACGCTCATTGAGCGTCTTGTTTTTTATTAAAGTACACCAGAACGAGAAAGCTCATACATTTACTGTATTTACGCCACTGATACTGAGCTTGGGCTACCTGTGGTCCAACCAAAAAGAAATGAAGTCCTGAAGTCCAACCAAAACAAAAGTCTGAAGCGAAGGAGCATGGCCCCTCTCCTGCATCGCATCATAATAACAATGTTTGTAAACATTACTACGCTCACCTATAGAGTTCGAAATTGCTGGGTGCCCATTGGTCAAGTGAGTATAAACTTATTGTATTGTATTCTATGACTATATTCTAATTTACAACCAACTACTTACACGTTTACCTCTTGAGATGCGAATGATAAACTGCAAGTCAACGCTTGCTTTGCTCTTTGATGAGTTAAACTGCGTTGTTCCAGGAGAATAGTCCTCCAGTTTCAAAGAAATAGGATAAAGTGCTCCTTCAGAACCAGATCCATCATAGGTAATGGTGCAGTTTCCCTGATGATCAACAAAAGGTGAACATAAAGATGTGCGCGCTCTCACTGATACTCATTATATCGTCATTATCATTATCATCAGTCCAGATTAGTATCAAATTTGATAACGCCAATATTTTCGGCTAAAAGGATTATGACGTCATAATTCGGGTCTCTCCGTTTTTCTGGCAGTAAAGGTATCATTTTCTAGATTATTAATATTCCCGAAAGTGTTTGCGAAATTCAAAGCTATGACGTGAAAGATAATTATTCAAAGCTTCACTTGGGCTGGTTTCCGGAGCAATGGAGCGAAATCCTGGCAAACGGTGAGTTATTTTCTGTGCCGAGCTGGCGCTTCAAAGAGCTAATTTGAAGCCAATTTCAGCCCAATTCCTCAGATAAATGCTTATCTTTCTGCCTACAAAAATTTGGTTGGGCTTAGATTTTTAGCCAGGAAGATTCAGGAGATATTCTTCTTTCATTTGTACTAAGTGCCAACCTGGGCCGCGGACCGTACGAGTGGGCCGCGGAGGTTATGTGTGTACTTACATTGCTTATTTAATCGCGCTCCGCCCACTGTTTATATCGGCTAGCAACTAGCGTTTGGTATTGACTGGGGGTTGATTCGGTAGCTGTTGATATTGCTGTTCTCGATTACATTCTATTGGCGATATTTCCTCTCAGAATTATTGATTATGCGAGGTTTATACCGCTTTATTATTTTTTTAAAGTAGAAGTAGAACAGTACGTATAGAAGTAGAACAGTACGTATAGAAGTAGAACAGTACGTATAGAAGTAGAACAGTACGTATAGAAGTAGAACAGTACGTATAGAAGTAGAACAGTATGTATAGAAGTAGAACAGTACGCATAGAAGTAGAACAGTACGTATAGAAGTAGAACAGTACGTATAGAAGTAGAACAGTATGTATAGAAGTAGAACAGTACGTATAGAAGTAGAACAGTACGTATAGAAGTAGAACAGTACGTATAGAAGTAGAACAGTACGTATAGAAGTAGAACAGTACGTATAGAAGTAGAACAGTACGTATAGAAGTAGAACAGTATGTATAGAAGTAGAACAGTACGTATAGAAGTAGAACAGTACGTATAGAAGTAGAACAGTATGTATAGAAGTAGAACAGTACGTATAGAAGTAGAACAGTACGTATAGAAGTAGAACAGTACGTATAGAAGTAGAACAGTACGTATAGAAGTAGAACAGTACGTATAGAAGTAGAACAGTACGTATAGAAGTAGAACAGTACGTATAGAAGTAGAACAGTACGTATAGAAGTAGAACAGTACGTATAGAAGTAGAACAGTACGTATAGAAGTAGAACAGTACGTATAGAAGTAGAACAGTATGTATAGAAGTAGAACAGTACGTATAGAAGTAGAACAGTACGTATAGAAGTAGAACAGTACGTATAGAAGTAGAACAGTACGTATAGAAGTAGAACAGTACGTATAGAAGTAGAACAGTACGTATAGAAGTAGAACAGTACGTATAGTATAAGTAGAACAGTACGTATAGAAGTAGAACAGTACGTATAGAAGTAGAACAGTACGTATAGAAGTAGAACAGTATGTATAGAAGTAGAACAGTACGTATAGAAGTAGAACAGTACGTATAGAAGTAGAACAGTACGTATAGAAGTAGAACAGTACGTATAGAAGTAGAACAGTACGTATAGAAGTAGAACAGTACGTATAGAAGTAGAACAGTACGTATAGAAGTAGAACAGTATGTATAGAAGTAGAACAGTACGTATAGAAGTAGAACAGTACGTATAGAAGTAGAACAGTACGTATAGAAGTAGAACAGTACGTATAGAAGTAGAACAGTACGTATAGAAGTAGAACAGTACGTATAGAAGTAGAACAGTACGTATAGAAGTAGAACAGTACGTATAGAAGTAGAACAGTACGTATAGAAGTAGAACAGTACGTATAGAAGTAGAACAGTACGTATAGAAGTAGAACAGTAGGTATAGAAGTAGAACAGTACGTATAGAAGTAGAACAGTACGTATAGAAGTAGAACAGTACGTATAGAAGTAGAACAGTACGTATAGAAGTAGAACAGTACGTATAGAAGTAGAACAGTACGTATAGAAGTAGAACAGTATGTATAGAAGTAGAACAGTACGTATAGAAGTAGAACAGTACGTATAGAAGTAGAAGTACACGGCATAGACTTGGCCACGTGTAGTTGTAAACATCCAGATATCTTCCCGGGTATCTTGAGTCTTATCGTTGCCTCAGTATGTAATTTAAATTCATCTTCTCCCCAAATGCTTTCCTAAGATAATTTAATAAATGCTATTATTAAATTTCTCTTTCAGAAAACCAGCATTGTGCAGTCAGAGGTCAAATGAGTATGAGCGCTCTTGGATTTGACTAATGTATAGCCCGGGATAATAAGGATAATTTAAATTTATCAATCAAGTGTACAATATATCTTTCATTTTTAAATACAGTCCCATGTTTTATAATAACATCATAGTAAACCAAACTATAAACTTGGCCGGTCTGATATCGGAATTCTCCCCAATTCAACTGAAACATTTGTTGGCCGTCTTCATCCGTCATCACTGCTGCCTGATATTGACTTCTGATTGGCTAATGAATGTTTTGATTTCTCAAATATCAAAACAAAAGAGCGTTATCAAATTTGATACTAATCTGGACTGATCATAGTCATCGTCATCAGTATCATTACCATCATCACCATCATCACTGATAATCATTATATCGTCATCATCATTATCATCGCCATAGATATCATCAGCAGCAGCATTATCATCATCATCATTATTATCATCATCACCATCATCATTATCATCGTCATAATTATCATCATCAACGGCAGCATTATCATCATCTGATCATCATCATTATTTTCATCACCATCATCATATGATCACCATCATCATTATCATCATAATAATTATCACCACCATCATCATCATCATCATTTTCATCATTATCGTCATTATCGTTATCATCATTATTATCATGATCATCATTATCATCAGTCATCATCATCATCATAATAATTATTCATGATAATTATCATGATAATTATCATCATCATCATCATCGTCATTTTCATCGTTATCATTATCACCATCATTATCATCATCATAAGTAATGGTGCAGGAGATGACATCATCATCATCATCATTCTCTTCATAACAATTATCATGATCATCATCATCATTATGTCATTTGATTGTTAAGCGCTTTTGGGCTTCTCAGGAAAAAGCGCTATATAAATACATTAAATTAATATTACTTGTTATTATTATTATTATTATTATTATTATCATCATCATTATTATCATTATCATCATAATTATCATAATTATCATCATCAACATCAATATCATCATCATCACCTTTATATATCCTCCTCATAAACATTTATTTACCTCATCGAGTATCCCATAAGGAAAGTACGTGCATATCCCGTGATAGCATTCCTGGTGACTGGCGTTACGACATCGAACTATGTCACCATCGTCATCGTGAATAGGAATTTGAATGACCGATGGGTTACCTTTGGCTACAGAGACCGTTAGTGGGATGCTGGAGACTGGGGATGAGTTATTGAGGACATTGATTCGTGTAAGAAGTTGTACATTGCGTTGGGAAGG
The DNA here is from genome assembly GCA_033675265.1 of Actinostola sp. cb2023. Taxonomy (NCBI): domain Eukaryota; kingdom Metazoa; phylum Cnidaria; class Anthozoa; order Actiniaria; family Actinostolidae; genus Actinostola; species Actinostola sp. cb2023. The sequence goes on from JAUJYZ010000044.1 coordinate 144,692, forward strand.
CGAATAAGTGAGGGCTATCCAACCTCCTCCAGAAATCCTAAATTAATTGTGTAAGTGAGTACTTTAGTATTACAAACATTGCAGGGATTTGTCATCCGATAATCAAAAGAAATGTTGTATTCATTCGATTTATCGACACAAAGGAGATCTAGAACCCCTTTACTTATTGATTGTGGAAAACATTGTACAAGGAACTAGTAAGCGATATAATTAAACGATCGACGTTTCGACATCACAGATGTCATTATCAAGTTCAAATGTAAATGTCAAATAAAGTCAATACTCAGGTCTACTTTTAAAAAGGGGCAGTGTCAAGCCTCACGCATGCGCATTAAAATCAAAACAATGTCACTCGGTTGAGAAGCCTACCTTGCCCGGTAGTGAGTTACAAAACCCCCCTAAAACCGTTCTAATCGCTAAATAAATGACCTACAGGACTCATGTAGATACTAATCTTTATTTAGAAAGCAATTTTAGAACAGGACTGAATTCAAGAAGTGAATTCACGGCGATATAATTTTCCAACGGCCGATCAAATAAAACACAGGAAGCCCAACACATAAGTAGATGGTGGGAAGCTCATCAAAGTCAGTTGTAAGATGAAACAAGACGCTCTGAGAGCGTTTTCTCGGCGGGTGTTATGTTGTTGTGTAGTGATGTCTAGACAACGTCTCGTTACGATTAATTTGAGAGTATCTACCAGCAAGCTAGCGATCAGTTATCGACAGAATGACTTCAGTTTGTCATGAGCTTCGTCCGAAAGAGGAAGATTCCCAGTTCATCGAATCGAATGAGTCTCGTCAGGGGAAAATTAATTTTCCCCTGGTCTCGCGATATACGTTTGAGCCTGCGATATACGTTTGAGCGCATGCGTTGTCATGACGACTTGCCAATTTGTGACGGGGGGAAGAAAAAGAAAGCCCATTTTAAAACTCGGCGTCTGCCACAGGCAGCCCGCCGAGTAATAATCCCCACTAGGAATTGTTGAAAATGAAGAACATACTTTTAATTATTACTAGTGATCCATTAAACGCTTGAACAAACATGATTAAGGTCGATGGAAACGGATTCAAAACATCGAAAATAATAAAAGTCCACGGTGGACTTTTATTATTTCTCGCTTCTTCGTACCCAGGCTTACGCGGTCATATGGCTTGACACTGCCCCTTTAAAAACTAACGTTAGAAAATTTAACAAATCACAAGCGCGGTTTTCCGATTGTCTGTACTCTTATTGACAATGGATTTGACGGCACAAAATGTTCAAAACTCAAGTGGAACCACGAGAGTAGCTCGTTTATAGTTGTCAGAGTCCGCTGTCTTTTGGTCTTTATAAGGTAAAACGATACGAATGGTATCGGGTTTCTTCTTTCTAATAACATTCATTCATGGACTTTTATCAGCCCGAATGAAACCCAGCAATTTCAAATATATACGTTTTGTAGTGCTTCACGTCACTCAACTGACATGCGCTTTGTACTCCGTTCCGTATTCGAACAAAGCGTAGTCGCAAAAGTCAACATAGGTAATCGTTTATTTAAACAGGGACATCTAATTTAGCTAGGCTAGTTTGAATAGAGCCCTGTATGACCTGTATAACTGAATCAATTACAAACAAAATACGAAGAAGGAAATTGTCGGTCGATAATGGTCAATGATCCGACACTTTTTGATGCCTTTCTCAAGATTTGACTGGAAGCATTCAGTCAGGGCAATACGCTAATTGTCCACTCCCATCCTAGTCTACCTCGCATCCATCTTTAGTTGCGTGACGGAACTAAAGACGGATGCGAGGGAGACTACTCCGATCCTAAGAACAAAATAATGTGCAATTCGTTACCTCATTTCGTACCACTTGTCGTACTGTGATCCACTGAATGTAAAGTTGTTGTATCCTTCTACCCAGTCCCCACTGACATTGAAGTCACTGCAGTGGATATACATGTGTCCTCTCCTCGTATAACTACCGTACTCGGTATTTCTCGTAAAACTCCATGATTCATAAGTCGATGACACTAGCTGCTCGTTTGCAATACGTGTGTCGTCACAATAAACCTGGCTTCTTCGAAATGCTAGTCTTACGTAGAAATCCACCTACAAACAGTAGTTTCACTGTGATTAATACTGGTATTTGAATTGAGTATAGGGAAGCCAATCAGATTGGAGGGAACATCAGTTGATTTCTAAACTGAAAAAACTACACTGAAAATACTCAGCTGAAAAAAATGGAATATCATTTGCAAAATATACCGTATAACCTCTTGTGATCAAATCAACAAAAAGAACGTAAAAAAGTGCGCCGTGAAAAATTAGACTGGACTGGACTGGTCAAGATGTCCTTACATCTCAAAAAAGCCATGGGACTTGGTCAACCACCAGACATTATAACGCTCCATATACAAACATCACATATATAAATGATAAAGCTGAGATTAGGAAAGCAATGTTTCGCTAGAACCCCCACAATCTCAGTGTAAAGTCCTAGCCTGCTCTAGTAGAGGGGCACCTAAATAACATTCCAAGAAAAGCCAGGAATAAATTCATTGGATATATTTTACATTCAAAATAAAGTATCCAAGATAATCTAGTAACTGTTGCCGGTTTCCCCCAAAAAAATACAGTCGACTTCAGTTCAGCATATATATAATATATATACTCACACAGGTAATGACTATTTCAAAGGACACTGAGTTCGCGCGCTTACACTAACTAGAGTGTTACGAGTGTAAACAATAATATGCAGGCATCGTTCAGGATGCATAAAACAGTCAGTTTTAAAAGCACCAATAAAAATGAAGATAGAGTAAAATAGGTCGACATATGGAACACAACCAATAAACATACCGCGTACGGCGATGATGTGTTTCGCTTGTAAGTGATGATTCCACCTCGGAAATGCGAACAGTGAACGCTACCAAAATAGAGAAAGAGCAGGACCACCAACTTGTCCATTGTTCAAGTCTTGCTTCTTGGATATTCTGATCGGTTTTTCTTTCTTGTTACTTCTCAAAGTTAACTCAATTTGCACGCAGAAGCCAACCAGCTTCTGAGTTTTGTAAGTTCTGGGGCATCTGGTAGTTGTACTGAAATTGTAATTGCACTGCTACACTGCCACACCTTGTTAAACCAGATCTGATTCGTCAAAAATGACGCAATGGTCAGGATTAGTTCAAGCGCAACGTTTGATTGGTTAAAAGTAACTTAATATGAAAGACAGGCTCAAGTTGGTCTAGAATGCGGAAGTTTGAAAGAGAAAGATAATAGCATGGGGGGGGGTTGAAGGGGACAAAAGCAATGGTATTTACACATAGCACATACATCACTACCTTGTCTAAACAAAGTTTCTAATCTATTCTAATCTACCCCATGCATGAGCATGTGAAGAAATATGGTCATGATGGACGATGGACGATGGACGATGGACGATGGACGATGGACGATGGACGATGGACGATGGACGATGGACGATGGACGATATCGGTACCCTTACCTGTGTACCACTAAATACCTTTTTTTAACATGCCTCGATAAATTAAAAACTTTTTACTGCTTTCGTGTGAATTTTTTTCCAGTCGACGGGAATACTTCGACAGGCTGTGTAAACAGCGTATCTCAGTTTAGCGATACCGCATATGGCAGGTCGGTAACCAAGTAAGCTGCTAAGTAGTTTGTTGATAGACGTTATGACGGTGGTGGTTCAGTGCTTATTATAACTGAAATCATTTGATGCCCGTTTAAGTCTTTGATTAATCAAAAAAAGCCTAATATTCAGGTTAATATTTGATAAGACTTGTGTTTCTATTTATATGATAACGAAGCGCGCGCTGCATGTCTGTCTTCGAATTTATATATTTTTGCTTTATTTTACATTTATGTTTTACACGCGCCCGACCCAACAAGCTGTAGCTCTAACTATTTATCGTGTATAAATAAAAGTTATTATTATTATTATTATTATTATTGTTATTGTTATTGTTATTGTTATAATTATAATTATAATTATAATTATAATTATTATTATTATTATTATTATTATTATTATTATTATTATTATTATTGTTGTTTGGCTTATGGTTTCCAATAGAAATAGAAAAATCAACGCTAAACGACGTTTCGATGTCGCAGACATCATTATCAAGTGAAACTGGTACAAGAAGAATAAATTAAATTAAGCAAAGTGGCAGTTCTTTGCGTTGATGGAGTCGGTCTGTATGTTAAGTGCCGGTTTCAGTTCTTGTATAAACAACATTTCATATATTAGGCAGTCAAATTTATTTCGGCACTTTTTAAGTACCGAAAAGTTCTCTGATGTTGGTTATTATTATTATTATTATTATTATTATTATTATTAAAAACTGTGGTTGCTGAGTCGAGGAGGCTACCCTTCTCCCGGCCACTGTCTCCCTCCCGTTGCGTGACAATTTCCATATGTGTCCTTATTTAGTGGGAAATAAATAAAAATAAAGAAAGAAACTAAAGAAAGAAAGGAAATAAATCAAGAAAGAAAGAAAGTGAATGAAAGAACAAACGAATGAATGGATAACAGTTCTAACATATTAATAATGCATGTACATATTGTTCTTTAATCTTCAGTTTATTTCAGTTTATTGGTACGTGCATGTATGTCTTTTGCACATCAAGTAATGAAAAAGAAATGGAAAATAGTTACATTTTCAAACAGAATATCCTAAAGACATGAGAAAATGCTGCTTGTGGAGCGGTGTGAGTAAATACCTCACATGTGTAGTTACACTAAGGAGGGACGGCAACAAGTGTGCACACTTGGATCTAATGCAATTGTGGTTACTATGAAAATAGACATTCCCAAGTTTTCCATGTCTCTTTTCGTTACCGGCGAGGTACTCTCTTCTCATCTTCGCCACTACAACAATGTCGGCTGGTGGAGGAAGTGTCACACCTGGATGTCTTATTGGCTGGCCACAGCCATGGCACGTAGATACTCTTGGGTCACACAGATGTAAAAGAGTTAATTCAAAAGAGCCTGTCAAATTATAGACCAATTCGGCTAACACAATGTTTACATTCTTTACCCCAATTCAAAACCCTTGGTTATAAGAGCTTTTTGTTCCAACATTTCCATGTTAATGCTCTATTGAAATCGAAATACAACAGACAAAGAACCGTATTCCCAAAATATCTTAATTGGGTACAACATTGCGTTAGCCGATTTGGTCTATTGTCACTAGCTAGTGGAAGTTCCTGAGCGTAAACAGCCATCTAAGGTCGGTTAGTTCGAGCAAATGCAGGCCATCGTGAAACAAGGTACAAACACACAAAAATGTTTGGGATTTTAATAAAGATAATAATTATCTAATAAGCACACAAACGTATGACAGTTAAACATCACTAATATCCAATCAGGTTTTTTTTTCCCCAATAGAACATATTCAATCTAAGTTCAACTAGACGCCATATTTGAGGTAACTTGGGTTCCAGAAATTGAATTGCATCAACTTGGCACTAATATGTACGTATATATAAACCTGATATATACGGCATGGCTTGGTAATGAAATGACAATAAAACTATTAAGCACGTTATTGGTTCGTACGTCAGTCTACCGAGTTGGGTTAACACCCAGGGTTAACACCAGGCAATATAAATGTGCTTGCAGTCATACGTCTTGACTTAAGCTAATTGTTCGCTTTCAAGATGTCAATGTGTTCAAACCCTTTGCACTTGATCAATACCCAATACTACTGATCTTATTCTGCCTGGACTGACGATTGAAAACCTGGGCCATTAGTTCATACTGACATGCATGCTCTGACACTGAATTGAAGATGGATCGTGATCACTTTATATTTTATTGATCCACTAATGTCAACACAATAAATTACCATATCCCAGTGGTAATAATTGAGTTGACCTGCTGTCTTGTGTATGAATTCTGATGTTTTGCATATGTCTAACTAGGCTTTTTCTAGCGTGAGATCTGCTTCTCGTAGAAGCATAGGCAGCCCAACCATTCCTTTTGAGGCTACTAAATAATGAAATAAAATGATATGTGCGTCTTTTTTGATGAGTTTCCTGTGGTAGAGCGCGCGTGCGCAATACGTATTATGTTGGGATCCCTGTGCATATAAATGCATGATGTTGGTATCCCTGTGCATAGAAATGTATGATGTTGGGATCCCTGTGCGCATCCCGCGCGTCCCGCAGCATATGGGTATATTTACACAAGGTGTGAAACTGATGGCGTATCATGGCCTGATGTGCGGTGCAGTTCGATGGTGCACTTTTCCGTGAGCCGAAGAGCCGAAGTCGTCGTGCGCTACAGGCCCGTGGGGGGTACCCAGGGTGAAGTAGCTCAAGCCTTGCAAAATGGCGGGACATCAAAGAGAAGTCGATGAAACAAAAAATGTTTTTTTTCGGTGTAAGCGTTTGAACTCTATTCCTTATCCATGGTAAGTTTTGAAGTTCACAATTCATGTCAACTTTAAATAACTTTAGAAGAAATTCGACGATTTTAAAGTAGTCCTTTTTCATTTTAAATGGTGGAGAATTGCATGTTGGGCTCGACAAGCAAAAGTTTTGTTGAAAAGCAACTTTAACTAAAAGTATTTTTGTAAAGGTTTTTACGTAGTATTTGCTCTAACTGTTCTCTAATAAAACTTACCTATACTAGAGCAGAAGGGCTGCTCACTAATCCTCAACAAATCAGTTTTCATAAATTATGACTGAGCTATTTGACTTGTGTAGTTTTGTCAGTGATCGAAATCACTTCAACAAGGATTCTCACTGAACTGACTGATGGTACTTCATCTCTATTTAAACATTTTGACTATCTCATCAGAAAGTGTTTGACGTAATTTTGTACTTTCTTACAGTTGTTCTTACTGAAAACATAAGGACCAACACAGCATTAACCATCTGAAGCCAAAAATATAGACGAACTCAATGGCATTCACTGACATCGAAGGAGACATGAATGGCGAAGGACTCGTGAAGCAGTTGAAGCTGCCGTGAACTAAAATATTAACAGTTCTTCATTATTGTTATTGACATAGTACAACTTATTTAGCAAATACTAGCTACCTACTGAAAGAAACACAGCGTAATTAAATACGGTTTTCCTAAGAACGTATAAGTATCGCTTCCGAGTGCTTACAAATTGTACGAACTCCGATGTAAGCTTATGTTATTCATTCAACTTATGATTGTGGTGACATGTATAATATTTAGTTTAGTTTCGTATTATTCACAGTATTACTGATCAATATAGCGAATAAATTACACATGAAGAACGGCGAAACAGTGTGTAAAAAGCTTAGTAAACTTTTAAAAACTTATTGTTGAAATAAATACGTTTGTTTGACATTTTGTGTACAAGCACTGATAGCAAAATGTGTTGTGTAGTACTAAATATTGAGACTATTCAGCAGTTTATAAAACACAATGCCTCAATTTTGAAGCATTTTAATCGATAAAAATCAAAAATCAAAAAAAAATACTTTATAAAAATCAAAACTGAAATCAAATAAAGTATATTGTAGATGTTTTGACTTATATTTAGTGAAAATATAAATATTAAAAGAGCACAATTCAGATTTGACGAGCGCTTGCCGATGTCCTCTCGAAGGTAAAATCCGAATGTTTCACGGAAAAGTGCACCATCGAACTGCACCGCACATCGGTCCATGAGGCGCAAAATGTCAAAATTAAAGTTTCTCAGCGTACGGTGTAGTTAGACGGCTGAAACTTATGAAGTATTTAGAGAATACGGTAAAGTTTAGTTATCCGAAGAAAAATTGAAACTTCACGTCATATTGACAAAGATTAGGGGCAAAAACGTAATTGTCACGTGACCGAGTTTCATACCTTCTCTCAATATACACATGTACTGCGGGACGCGCGGGATGCGCACAGGGAGCCCAATATTATACGGTATTCAACACAGGGAACCCAACATATCTACGCATTATATATATTGCGCGCGTGCGCTCTACCACAGGAAACCCGTCAAAAAAAGACGCAAATATCATTTTATTGAATTAGTTAGTAGCCTTAAAAAGAATGGTTGGCTGCCTGCCTGGTAGAAGTCGTTCTCTCAGTGCACGTGCGTAACTCGCTTTTCCGATTACGATTCTATCGGCGCGGATCAGCCCATCCTTTAATACCTGAAATTCGCACGACTCTGCTAGATGGTGGTGTATTGCGCCGGATTGTCTCTTCACGTTCTTGTATTCTTGTGATGTGAACTTGTGACCTTCATACGTGATTCTTCCTCGCGGTTTCAGATGTTGTATTAATCTGATATAATTGGGTACATGTTACACCATAGTAGCCATATATTGGTTCCCAAATACAATGCATTCCTCATTAATTAGCTTCACTTGTTGGTTCATCCAACATGGCGGCTGCATCTTTGTTATTTATTTATCAAGGAATTATTTTTTTTGGTCACTTGGTTGCACACCCAGAATTCTTGTTTCTTGTGATATATTTTTAAGGTTTTGTAAACTGCTCTTCTCCTTCTCGCCTATGCAGAGTATGAAATAAGAGCATCTCTTCTTTTTTGTTTTGATTTCTCAAACAGAGACCAGTGTTCTTCGAATGTTTGGTAGTTTTTGCTGACGTTTCCTTCTCGGCAGCTGATTCATTTGGTTGCTGCCCATTGGATGCTCTTAGCCATATTCTGTTTATTCTTGAGAGCCACGTTCTGACATCATGTTCAGTGTTATCGAAATTAATCCATAGTAGTTGTCGTGTGCTCTCTTACGCGTATGTCGAAATCTCGACATTTCAAATTTCAATCAAAATAGTGAAGCCAGTCTCGGGCTCGGACTTTAAACAAGTGATAAAGAGTGATATTTGAAGTGTTCACAAGTTTACAGGCAGCTGAGCACACGATATCAACGGTTATAATATGACCTAAGAAAATCCTGCAATTCGATTGGCTGAGAGGAGTGGTATTTCAGCGTAATAGTGGTATTTCAAGCTCTCAGGAGTGGTATTTCAAAATCACCATGGTAACCATTGTTTGAGCACCAAGCATGACATTCAAATCCAAGATGGCGGATAAACCCGACAGAGTTTTTCTCGCTAAAAAAAGCTGAAATATACCTAGAAACAAATCTCAAGAACAACAAATTGAAAAATACATCAACATGGATATATTGTTAACAAATCAGGAAGGTTTTCTTTGGCTGAGACTGCAAAAATCAGCGAGAAACGATCGACTGTTGATCGTGCTAAAGTAAAGGTTTCCCTGCTTTAGATCGAGAAGTGAATTAATAATTATTGCTGAAAAAGGTAAAAATAAAGCTTTAGAAACCTCTTGTTTCTGTTTTCTTCATTTGTTATCTAATTTATGAACGTTTTTCTATGAAAATAATTTACTTGAGAGCATTTTCCATTAGTTCATGGTAAAACTACAGACAAACTGATCGAAATTGCAGTATTTTCTTAGGTCATATTATAAACATTTAATAGCATGTTTTGTACGTGATATTTGGGATAAATACCACTCGTGATATTTCAAAATTGTCACAAATTTCACTCGCCGGAGGCTCGTGAAATTTTGTTAACAATTTTGAAATATCACTCGAGGTATTTATCCCAAATATCACTACAAACCATGCTATTACCTATACAAATCGACAACAAGCCGCAGCCGGCCTGCGTTGTTCTTCACGAAAAGAATAACTACGAAAACAAAATAATGTCATTCAAATGTTAATCAACAAGAACATTTGGCAATGTGTTATCTGAGAGAACATATATACATAATAGAACTAAAATCATTTACTTACGAGAACACACTGGACAATTTGCTTGAAAGCTGTGCTTAATTACAGGTGCAAAAAAAAAAGCACAAACACATAGGGTCTTACTTTACCTCACTCGTAAACACCACACATCGAGCGCGCCTGGACGCTGCAATCGATAAGAAGCCGATTATTGACGAGAGTTGACAAAATCGGCAAAATGTAGTGGAACAAAACGCCGGCTACCTCGGGAACTCGAACAAATGGTCGTAACTAGAGCTGGTCGCTTACAAGAATGGGCTCTCATAAGCGACTGTGCGCTGAAATAGTGTCGTACAGGGGGTTTCTCGTGACGCGTGATCGTCAAATTTTGTTTTCCGTGATTCGGGAACGGACGAAATAATTTCTCGTGATTCCGTAAATGTCACTCTTTACGTGACGCGTGAAATACCCAAATACTTGTTCGATATTCGTGAATTCGTTGTCCCTTTACACGTGAATCTACAATTATTACCTCCGGAAACACTAGAACATGACCTCAGCTCAATCTAGCTTGTTAGATAGTGTCCTTTCTATGCGTTTTCAGTTTATAGTTTTGTAGAGAGATGACTGTAGTTAACGTATGTGTGAGCGCAAGAGCGGCGTGTGCCGGTGTGAAGGTCGAGTGTGTGGACATTTTTCAAGTTATTCACATCCCATTATGAGTTATTATTAAATAAAGCATATTTTCAATTTGTTACACGTACGCGTTACACTGTAACAAAATCCTACAGTTTATTCATGGACCTTTCCTCGCTATTCGGGAACATGTAAGTCAGAAGTCCGTGCCGGATTCTTTGTATTACATTTTTCTTTTCCATGAACCGTGCCATGGACCCAACACCCCTTTCCCCCACCCCTGTACGCCCCTGCTGAAACAATAGAGGAGGCTGGTCGCTTACGAGAGCTTTAAACTATTGTGATGTTTTGTTATTACTCGGGCTAGCACGATGGTTGGTGTCAGTCAGAGGTTCCAGTTCATCCCGGACACAGGAAGCCCAGAGAAATTAAAGAAAGTGATTCGATTGGTTCATAGATCCAAACCATAGCAACTATATGTTGAGGGAACGAGTCCGAAGTCCGCCATTACACTTCTTCGAAGTCCTTGACACGCTTGCAGGAAACGATGTTACGTTGGAAGTTATTCGTCGCCTTGTTCTCCAAATGCTCACTATGATTACAAACGCACACGCCGTTCGCGGTAGGCCTACACTAAAAGAGGATGTTGAGCAATTTCGGAACGGGCCGTTCCGCGAAATCAAAGAGAATTCAAAGCAAACTATGAAATCAAATGAGCAAATATGAGCAATCTAGACTACAGACTTGACTGTAACGTCTTGTACTGAAAAGTACTACTCAGATGCTGATGAATACCAGACTCCTGATGTGAAGAATTCAGATGCTGTCAAAGAAAACACCTTGATGTCCGACAAGAACTACGTAACAACAGTCGCCATATTGGAAGCACGCGAAACGAAGTATACTAAATCAGAGACCTCAATGTACGCGAAAAAAAAAACCGCTTTAAACTTGTAAATATTAAGGTGAATATGATGATTGTATTAAGTTTTGGCGTTTTAGTTATTATTGGTACAATGTATGCGCTTCACAAAGTATTACTTTTGCGGTGCTATTCTCGAGCGTGTCTACGTTGTGTATATTTGTTCTTGTATCTTACGTTAAGTCATCAACAGAAGCTGTTGTGAATACATTTAATGATCATGATCATGATCAGTTATATGTAAATTAAAATACTCATCATGATAATTCAGTGACAATAAACATGAGAAAGGACTGTAGATCTTGTTTATAATATGGGAAGTTTATTTATTATAATCACAGAGAACAAGACACGGCAAGCGTGTCTTACAAGGATTTATTTCGAAAAAACAATAATTGACGTTTAATTTTTTGTCAAATCAATTTACAATTTCTCCTCGGAGTTCCCCATTCCCCTCTCTGTTTATAGATAGCCGTAAATGACTGAATTAAGTCACATTTCTAACTGATGTGCACAAGTCTACAAATATCTCTGCCAAAATGAAATACATTTGCACCTCTACCAATTAGCGACCAGTTTTCCAAAATACCTAAAGTTCGAACCTCTCGTAAGCGATCGGGTGTGCACTGAGTCCTCCAAACTCTCAATAGACTACTTACATCATTTGATTATTTATATAAAAAATGACAGGTATTTACTCTTTCTCCAGTGAATTACAAATTGAGCAGCAACTTGAATTGATTCGAACTTATGCAAGAATCAACTTTTGTCACCAAATAAACTGATTTTAGTATTCAATTTTGCTTGATTCCTATTGGCTGGCGCAGCGAAAGACTGAACACTGCACTGGCTTTCTTTGCGACGTAAAGCTACTCGACATTGTCTAAAATAATGTATTTTTATAAGTAATACCATGGCACTGAGGGATATTAGTGATTAAATGTCCCCGAAGCCGAGGGAAGTTACTTTTACTAAACTTCCCGAGGCTGAGGGACATTTAATCACTAATATCCCGAAGAAGCCATGGTATTAGTTTGTAATACCATGATCACCGAGGAAATGGACAAATATACAGGCTTGAGTTAACGGCGCAAAGGAGAATATATTATAGTGTTTTGTGAAAGAGTCTTGATTAGACTGTACTCTGGGGAATGCTTCATGTTGCACATCTTTGTTTCATTTACACAATAAAAGAGTATAAATTAGTTAGTAAGGAGTACCTGAAAGTAAACAGATCAGAAATGGCGGTTTACTTTTGTGAGAGATGACGAAGTGGAGCAAGTAAGAGAGAATACGGTTCCTCAAAATACTAAAAAGCACATACAGAAAAAGAGGAAAGTGCCAACTCATTGTGTGAACAAATAACAGAAATAGGTCTAATCAAATATCCTTTGAATTCGACTTTTGTGCATTTCCTTCTATTGCGCATGCGTTAACGATGTTGTGGATATCAAAATACCACTGTATTTTGAGCTTCACACATCCCACACGTCTTGAATGCTCGAGTCGTCATAAGTAGAGGAGCGATTAAATAATATTTGGTTTGCTCTTGGGTCCCAATGATTGTGTGTACACCTGGTGTATATGAGGGACTGACTTGCATCCTCATGCATAGTAATGAGGGATATTTAGTCTAAATGTCCCTCATGAATATAATCATGAGGGACATTTAGTCTAAATTTCCCTCATGATTGTATTCATGAGGGACATTTAGTCTAAATTTCCCTCATGATTGTATTCATGAGGGAGATTTAGTCTAAATTTCCCTCATTACTATGCATGAGCGATGCTTGACTTAGAGCTTTCGCGAGGGATATTCGTTGTTTAATGTCCCTCGTGGAACAATGAAAACCGAGGTGATCATGGTATTATGCCAATAAAAAGAACGCTCAAGGAAAATTAATAGACTACTGACAAGGGCAAGGGCAAGGGCAAGGGCAAGGGCAAGGGCAAGGACAAGGGCAAGGGCAAGGGCAAGGGCAAGGGCAAGGGCAAGGGCAAGGGCAAGGGCAAGGGCAAGGGCAAGGGCAAGGGCAAGGGGGCAAGGGCAAGGGCAAGGGCAAGGGCAAGGGCAAGGGCAAGGGGGCAAGGGCAAGGGCAAGGGCAAGGGCAAGGGCAAGGGCAAGGGCAAGGGCAAGGGCAAGGGCAAGGGCAAGGGCAAATCAGGAGCAGAAGAAGCTGAGCAGCAAATAAAAATAGAATTGAAGAACTTTTCTGCTAGCAATTCAACAGTTGCTATGGAAGTGGCAGGGTGTTTATCTCGTACATTCTGTCAAAAATACAAACGGAGCCCCGCTTTTACAGGTATGAGTACCTTGGAGTTTGTCACCACCATCATTTTCGCCATCATTACCCCAGTTGTTAATAGTGTGTATAAAATGATGGTCTATCTTTTCGAAGAACTACGACACACTTCGAACTACTTCGTCAGTAATGACGTTTGGGTTTGGCAGTTTTATTACTTGTTGTCTGTACTACCAAAGACTATATATTTATAGTACTTGGTTCCTTGTGGGTATTTGGATTGGAATTCCTGATGTTCTCTGTGTCTTGGCGGGCTTTATACATGATTCAGACATTTTTGAATATTGTTATTATTGTAGTCACAAACTCAATCATCTTCAAGGAGATTCGACGACACGAGAATATATTAAATCACGAGAGATCAGAAGAGCGCGGGAAAAAAGCGCGCGAAAACGATTATTCAGATGATGTCACTGGTGATTATATGTTATCTACCAACACTAGTTCTTGTATTGGTCATTGTAGCGGCCTCGTTACCATGTTTTTGGCAGCACATTTTTGTCACGTGATTTTTACTGCGATCGTTGTAGTTAATTTTGTAAGTCGTTGTGTAAGTACGTTTTTCTGTGCTTCACCGAAGTTACGACCACACAAATGGACAAAGGACAAGGGCAAGGGCAAGGGCAAGGGCTACACCGATGTATCGGGTACCCTACCCCGCTGTGTTAATCCACCAAAAATATGCATTTTGCACAGCTTTTTTTACATCGCAAAACAAACATGTTCGGGTCGGGGCTCGTCATGACTCACTCGTAGGGTTGCAAGCGTCTGATGAGGCAGTGCAAGCGGAGATAAGTGGAGTTAGGGTGAGAATTAAAGAGCTGGCGTTGCAACTGGATTAAGAAGAAGGGCTTTAAATAGTGCTTTGACCAAAGTGTTGAACCACTTATGATATCTATATTAACATTTATTCTAGTTTTGGGGGTCAAACACTTCTAGCTAAGAAATTAAAATAAACAACAGGTTTCCGACTAAATATATGCGCGCTTTTCCCTATTGTGCAATCTGTACGTATGGAAAATAAAGCAAATTGAACCGAGTGAATTATGCAATAATGATTGGATACTCCATTGATTGAATATTAATGAGCTTTAGAACAGACGGTACCAAACCCTATCCAAGAAAACATGCACAACGTACCTCAAATGGTATTAGTTGGTTATATTCAACAGTATGTTGCTTGTTGTCCACACACGAACAATAGAGTACAATAATAGAGAAACAGGTTGGATACAAATGTGCGTGTTTATTACACTCAACTCTAGAATCTACAAAAGGTGCGTGATGAGGGTCATGATTCAACTGAACCCTGTATTAAAACAAACCAAGCAAAATATGAATTAGTAAGGGACGCATTGTGCGACAAGGTCCTGGACGACATATTACGTCATTTCCTGTATTTTGCGGTAAAATATGCAAAATGGCGGCAACTACGACCGTGTTCGAGAACATATTTTGCTTAGTCAAATGATCTCTGAAAATCACTGTAAATCAAGTTCAAACTTTGAACATCATCTACGATTTAGTGATGTCCTTACGCTCTCTATGAGAAAGAATTGAAATATTCGCTTATCCAATTCCAACCTACAACATGTTTTTTTTTCTGATTATATTTTCCTAAAACTACTACAAAGAGCAACCATTGGCACATATTACATTGAATATTTGCTCTATTGCTAATCAAACTGGGAACTATAACGTTTAATAAGATTATAAGGCAACAATTGCAGCTGTGGAAGTGCAATTAACTAGTCTATTGTGGTAACTGTATTCTGTGATATGCAAACTATCATAACCTGGATCATCATAGGACGCCAATACAACTAAGTAATTATCCATACAAGAACTAGGCAAACATTCAAAAATCACTGTAAATCAAGTTCAAACTTTGAACATCATCTACGATTTAGTGATGTCCTTACACTCTCTATGAGAAAGAATTGAAATATTCGCTTATCCAATTCCAACCTACAATATGTTTGATTTTTCTGATTATATTTTCCTAAAACTACTACATAGAGCAACCATTGATAAATTACATTGAATAGATGCGCATGCTCTATTGCCAATCAAACTGGGAACTATATAACGTTCAACACGATTATAAAAGGCACACATCGTACACAAACTAGTCTATTGTGGTAACTGTATTCTGTGAATGCAAACTATCATAACCTGGATCATCATAGGACGCCAATGCAGCTAAGTAATTATTCATACAAGAACTAGGCAAACATTCATTGTTCTACGACAATAGCTCTTTCCCACGTAGAATCTTTCTAAATTTAAGAATACTGAAAGAGTGGATGACACATAATAATATTTCAATGTAAAAATAAAGTTAATCAATGATTTCGGGTAATTTCAGTTTGGAAATGTTTGATATCCAACCAATCAGAACGTAACCGCCCAAAACAATATCTAAGCATTTGGCTTATTGTACTAGGTTTGCCCCATACGATTTGTTTTAAAATTGGCATGTGATGCAACTGTTTGACAAACAAACTTGATATCTGAAAAGAAATTGGAGAAATTATATATTGGGCAATTTTCATGTTTACGCCAATGAGTTGTTCTTAGCCACTCAAGTAGAGCAGCACCTTAATGTTTTTCTAAGGAAAACGAGGAATAAACAATCGAAGATATAAAACATTACATCGTGCATTGTCGTTCAGTTGCCTAGTTTTTACGTGAACCATTACGTCATTAATAACTAGAGGACAGAACAATAGCAGTCCTGACTACACTCATGTTTAAAAACCTTGAAATTACTTTCAAATTTAGTGCACAACTGACGTCCATTGTCGAAACTCAAACCCTAAATCTTGACTTCCATCTGCTGCTCATCCAGGTCTACAGCATTTTGCTCGTACGAGTTCACGGTGACGTCCATGGCAACTGGAGGAGTAGAGTTGGTGGGTCTTGCGCGCGAAAGACTTGGAAACTTTCCGCGTAGCTTCATGATCACAAGGGCAGCGCCCATAATAGCAAGTAGCCCGCAGACAACTGCAAGAGCTGACACCATTCCCACGTCAACTTTCTGGGCATCTGAAAATGAAACATAACATTTCATTTCAGCGAAATACCTTTCTAATGGAGGCCGAAGATAAATATTGGGTGTGGAGAAAATCAGTACATATAAGTTTGTTTTCGGATCCTTTTCTAGGGATTTCTGTGACCCCTGCCTACCGCAAAGGACGCAAATACACGCAAATACAGGTTCACTGAAGCGGACTTACTTGACATGTCTGTTTGTCTGTTTGTCTGTTTGTCTGTTTGTCTGCTTGTCTGCCTGTCTGCCTGTCTGCTTGTCTGCTTGTCTGCTTGTCTGCTTGTCTGCTTGTCTGCTTGTCTGCTTGTCTGCTTGTCTGCTTGTCTGCTTGTCTGCTTGTCTGCTTGTCTGCTGCTGCTTGTCTGTTTGTCTGTTTGTCTGTTTGTCTGTTTGTCTGTTTGTCTGTTTGTCTGTTTGTCTGTTTGTCTGTTTGTCTGTTTGTCTGTTTGTCTGTTTGTCTGTTTGTCTGTTTGTCTGTTTGTCTGTTTATAACTTTACCTCTATTAGCTTGTTTGTCATTCTCGATAGTTGCGCCTTCTCCCTTAAGGGGACCAGCGGACAAGTCATACACCATGCTCGAGTCTTCATATTGCGAGGCTGCACGACGTCTTCTTTTGCTGATGCAACCTCGTGAACATCTAGAATTGGTTGAGTTGCGATGGCAAACCATCAACTCACAGTGTATATACACAAACGCGTTATTGGAATGCACAAATCGGAACGATTTGAGGTTGAAACGTTGCACTTTACTGCCTGGGTTGTGTGAATAAACCATTGTAGGGTCACGAACACAGCTGGAAATGAAAGAAGTTGCGTTGAACTATTTTTGTAAGGTTTTAAAAAAACTCATGGAACAAAAAGTCAAAAGGAGATTTAGTTAAACTTGGGTATTTCTAGAGGTATTTCTAGTCACCTTATAATCTGAGAACATCTAATTATACAGGAACAAAACAACCTGGAATTTATATTGTACAAAACGACAGTTTGCCACCAGTCTCACGGCAAAGGTTATGCAGCGTTTGTAGTTGATTTTCTAAACCAATTTAGGTCAACCACTTTTTAAATAATTCCTGAGTAGTACGCAAGTGGTCACGGGTTTCAATTACAGTCTGGGACTCACTCGGGTACTTTTTTTCCGAGTATGTAGTTTATTAATTTCCATCATGTCTATTCATCCTTACCCTTGCTCCAGAAGTACGTATTTAGGTAACGAGTTTGGATTAATTGATGTTGTAGCACGACACGACTCAGCAAACACCACAAGGTCCGCATTCGTATCCTTGACTTCAAACTGAATCCAAAGAGGCTCGTTTAGAGATACTGGGTAATCAAGTGGTGAATATGGCTTCTGGTATTGAGAACTCCTGAAGAGATTCATGGAGAACGTGAAGTTACCAAAATTACCTGGAAATAATATACAAGAAGATTAAGCAATCGATCGACTTGCAAACACCGTTTAGTTGTATTATTCTGATCTCCGTGTCAGGTTGAACGCTGGTCGAGGGGACGCTGTCAAATTTGCACTATTCGCTTGGGATCGACCGACTTTCACTCGATTTTTTTTGCTCAAGGGTTGGGAATTAGTTGGAATATTGAATTTCCACCAATCAGTTTTCAAAGACTTTCCAAGATTTTGTGCATATAATTTCCGGCAAATCATTTTTAACACTTTTAAACAATTTCAGTCCAACAGAGTTGTTTTTGGCATTTCCAAAGAATTTCCAAGCTTTGGAATGTGTTTTCATCTTTTCCTAGTTCCTCAAAGATCAACAGTCCTGCACATAGTCAGGTGGCTTAGTGAAATTATCGTTACAAACTGGAAGAAAGCACCAAATTCGGCAATATGTCAACTATAAACAGATTTAGAAGGTGTGTCAAAGAAACCGATGCGGGGGGGGGGGGGGGGGGGGGGGGGGGGGGGATAGGGGTGAGAAATATAGAAAAATGCACCCGTCAAACCGTTTTCCCCAAGCTTATAGCTATATTTGGTAATTCGTAGACTTGTATTTGGCCAAGTACATTCCATTGTAAACCAACCTTCTGACGCGTGTAATATTTTCTTGGACGGTCTGAAACTCGTGCTGACTAGTCGTCGTCTAGTGTACTTGCAGTAAAACGGAAGTACGATAAGACCTTCGCGAGAGATAGCTGAAGGATCTCCACTTTTATACCGCTGATCATCGTTCACCTGATTTAACATATAAAACATTATTGTCATAGTACATAAGACGAGGTTCTATACCTTCATTTCATTCCTTTACGCACTTTATTAACTTACTTAGCGAAAACTAATTTCGTTTTCTCAACCTCCTCAGTTCGCTAAAGATATAATGCGTTGAACTACATAGCTGTGTGCGCGCGTAAATTCAAATACTTAGCGCGCGCACTACTGTGTTGCCGGGTAGAAAAAGATAGGTAAACACAAAGGAGGAAGTTCACCTAGCATGCATTGCGCGCCTCGCTCATTATGCATATTTTTTTTATTTCCGCTCGTGAATTTGTTGTTTACATGTCGATTTGACCGCCAAGAAAATGTAGGTTTTTCACGTTGTTGGAGGTTTCTATCGTCAATCCTTATGTTTATAAGAAGCTTGGACATTCTTCTGAGACACAGGTTAGTATTCTTAGAGTTTTTAGCATTTAAAAAGTCAAAATTTGCACAATCAACGAACATGTTTCAATGAAGACTGAATGTTTTGATAAGCGAGGTTTGTTTGTGGGCTTTCAATTATGTAGAAATACGTTGATATTAAATAAAGACTTTATGAAAAAAGTTATATAATCATGAAATACGGTATTCAAACTTTGTTTTGACCTTTAGGTCTCCCTAAGTCTCCATGTTTAAGTCTGCTACGGCCATTTCAATCTCCAGGGTAAAATCGCTAACTTCAGCTACATTCCCCCTCTCCCAGCAATTCCCCTTGCTCCTACGAACTTGTGCATAAGTTAATGGATATTGGATTCTTTTCTTTGAATTCATTGACCTGCAGACCAGTTGATTGCATCAGAGGATTTCTTGTAGAAGTTACTATAATTTACTTAAACTTGAACTACAGCATTGTTTGCCACGCAGAACACCCAAGGACTGGGGGCACTGATGATCTAGAAACATTTTCCAGAACCTTGGCAACGCATTTACTTTGAAAATGTTCAAGGAAAAGTGGCCACAGTTAGTTAGGTACTCCAATTGCTGTAATTGTTACATATTTGTAATAATAATATTTTAATGTTTTGTATTGTTTATTTATTTTGTCTGTTCATTAGGGAATTTTCTAAGAGAATGGATGATTCTTTGCCCTTCTATTATTGAACAGTAGATGAGAGGTTTAGTGTATGAGATGATTCTCCCTCTTTTGACGACTGCCCAGAAGAGGATGAAGATGTAGATCCCAGTCATCACCCTCTCAGACTACACAGACTACACTGTACGGCTAAATCAAAGGGAAGATGGTTCCATTTTTGTGCCTGGAAGAGCCTTCCTCCCTGCAATTAAGACACAGGGGTTCCATAAGGCAACGCTTGCAAATGCCCTGTTATGGGTCAACCTCCAGTCCCTAACCACGTGCGGCTGAATTGACCCTTTGTACCCCATGTAACAGCCAAGCTTTCTGTCTACAATACTGAAACGTGATCACCAATGTGTGAGAATTTTTAATTATAATTCTTGTGTAGGATCAAGAATTTTTCAATGTAAAAAAAAAAAAAAACACCAAAACGAAGCTGGTCAGAAAGTTTTGGAAATATAATTTCTGATGAGCATTTTAGAGTGATGGCACACAAACATAATACCGTGTCAGTAGTTACAGTGACTAATAGTCAAATCAAAGCAAAATAGAGTGATTGCAATAAACCCATGAAATAAAAATTAGATGTTAGTGTGTATAAATAGTCTAATAGACAATTAAAGGAAACAGTGGGGATTCTCCCATAATTTGTAGGTGGGGTAGTCCACTGGGATAATAATAAATTATGTTAGTATGTTATTTAGTATGGAGGGGAGAGTTGTTCAAAACTAGTATGATTCTTTTTGAATTAGAAAAGACAGTTGTATGAATATTCCTTTTCATCTTTTAGCCATTTCCCTTGTTTTGTCACAATAACTGTTGGGATATATCTAAATCCATCCACATAATAGCTATAACAGTAATCAATACTTTTGTATCTTAATATTTGGAGCTTCTTGTCTTGCACTGCAACCCCGGGGGGAGGGGTACTCCCTTTGTCCAAGTGGTAGGGGTGATCGGCGGTCCTTTTAGGGTCGAAAATATTTCCTGTATGTACCTTTTAGGGTTCCGACTCAAAGGTCAGTTACGTAACATCATTCCATACCTTTTAGGGTCAATTGTTATTTACTTATTTTACTTTCTTTATTGAACAAACATGAAAGAACAGAAGAAAGATGTTGTCCAGTCACTGATTAAACAATGTCAACACAATCACCTTTTCACCATATATATGGTTGTACCTTTATTAGGGGTCAAAATGAACATGGCTTCAACAGCTCTTTTAATTTATGCATACCTTTTAGGGGTCGTTTTCAAAACCGACTGCCGATCACCCCTTCCACTTGGACAAAGGGAGTACCTCCACCCCCCACCCCCCCTGGATTGTAACAGTGACTTTTGGGACTTTCCTACCAGGGATGTATTCAACAGGTTTCCATGTGCTGTCTATTTTTGCTTGGACAACAATTCCATTTTATTGGTTGGTTCTGGATTCAATTTCAGCTCAATTAACTTTTGTTTACAAAGTCTTAGGGAATCCTGAAAGCTGTGCTTGTGAAATGTACAGCCTTTAAGTTTGATAAATTCTGTGATACACTTGATGTCTTAACTAAATCATTGCATTCCTGTTTGTTCTTGGATGGGTGTAGGGTGTCAGAATTGTGAACTTAACAGCTACAATGACATCCTTTGTTTTCGGAGGTAATAAACAGTTACAATGAAGAAGAAACTCTGTTTCTAATCTTGGAAACTCCGGATGTCGTCTTTAAGAGTTATCTGAATTCAAAGTGCGAAGTTATTGTGGTACGAACGAAGTTGATATTGTAGACTGATTCTCGAGAAGTTCAAATTTACATATCAACACAACTCTTACTTTCCTCAACCTACAATAGGTAGGTACATTTATTTATACTCAAAGTATAAAATGAGCCATAGGATCGTACAGAATATATTCGAGATAAGCTTACTATAAAACTACGAAACTTAAGCTTGCTTAATTTGTTTTGATATTTGAGAACCTAGAAAGGCTAGAAATTGACATGACAAACACACAAACGAAACAAGAAATAGGGTTTTTTAAATAATAATTACCTCGATCATGGAGCTAGATAAAACTTTTATTACCACTGGAAATTGTTTTCGCTCTACCAAATCCAAATTCAAATTGTCATCGTACAGAAAGAGAGCCAGCTCGTCGTCTTTCACTCAAATTGGTCGGAAACATGGCCCGTGACACAATTTCACAGATCAGAAGTTGAAATCTAATCGGTTTTGAATGTCAATACAATGAAGGTAAAGAACATTTGAAGTGGCAAATAGTTCGCAATTGACCTCTAAAATTTCCATGTCGATGTTTTACCGTGTTGCTCCGTTCATGGCTGCTAAGGAAAAGTGGATAAATCACGTCACTTGTTTTGATAATATAGTCGCGCGAGGCGCGCAATGCATGCTAGGCGAACTTCCTCCTTTGGTAAACACCAAGGCACTATAACAGATTTTAAAATTAGTGTGACTGGTGTTTTTCATGGTGATCCCATGCTTCGACAGATCACTGAATCTGTGAGAATAAATAGAGAGAGACCGGACAGACTAATGAACAACAAGACAGAATGGAACTATGCGCGTGTACCTCATGCTGTTTTCCTGAACTAGAATGTTGTTGTGAAACTATTTTTATTTTTATTTTTATTTTTATAATTATGCTTTACCTATCTTTTTCTACCCGGCAACACAGTAGTGCGCGCGCTA
This sequence comes from Actinostola sp. cb2023, assembly GCA_033675265.1. Classification (NCBI taxonomy): domain Eukaryota; kingdom Metazoa; phylum Cnidaria; class Anthozoa; order Actiniaria; family Actinostolidae; genus Actinostola; species Actinostola sp. cb2023. The sequence continues at coordinate 167,290 of JAUJYZ010000044.1, forward strand.
AGTATTTAAATTTACGCGCGCACACAGCTATGTAGTTCAACGCATTATATCTTGAGCGAACTGAGGAGGTTGAGAAAACGAAACTAGCTAAAATGAAGGGATAGAACCTCGTCTTATGTACTATGACATTTACAAAGTCCTTTGGGGTCTCAGCAAAAGAAATATCAGAGAAACAGTTTGCAAACAATTATTATCTACTTTATTATCACTTATTTTCGCGCGTCTTTAATTTCGCGATTTTCGCGTTTGAATAAATATCGCGAAATTAAAGACTCGCGAATAATAATTACCGCGAAAATTAACGACGCCAAATTTAATGTCACGTGGTGAGGTCTTTTATCAGCAACTAGTCCACGAACGAACATTGTGATAAAAACGTATTTGCAGTAGAGTTCCAAAAGTCAAGTTTGCTGAAGAGCTACTAAACTAAATGTGATATAACTACACGAAGTAAAACAAGGATTGAGTGTGGGCCAGCAAATCAAGCGCTCAAGGCTCAGTAATAAGGACAAGCAAGGCATAACAATAGCTGTAAATGCAACAAGAAACCAGGAGTCAGCTTAGGCTGTGAACAACTGTTGGAGAACTTTATGGCGTTAAGAATCGAAACAAGAAATCAAAGGAACGATGTAAACTACTGGTACTGGTAATTTAAAAAACATTTTGAGAGACTGCCGGCTTAAAAGTGCACAAAACGAAGAGATAGTTATTTAACTTTTTTCTGAAATGTTGAATATTTAATTAGCTTAATTTTACCTAGTCAAATAAATAGAGGTTATTACATGGGTAGTGGGGTAATACGGCTGGATATTTTTACGAGTCATGCCGTATTTTGACGAGCCGTAGGCGAGTCAAAATACAAGTAGACGAGTAAAAATGTCCAGCCGTATTACACAACTACCCGTGTAATAAGTTGTTTATAGTACAACAACAAAATTAATGAAAATACCGTATTTTTCTCTGTACTGATATAAAAAGCGCAAAACCGTTTTTTTCTAAAAAAATGTAATACGCTGTCATATTTGTACTCGTCAGTTGTACTGTAAGATTACAAGTTTTGCAATAAGAATTCAAATAAGAAATCAAATATGAATTCAAGTTAATAGTATCCCGTAAGGAGAAATATTTAGTACAACATTTATTGTTAATAAATATATAGAAATATTATATTTACATACAGCAATATGCAGAAATTCTGATCCTTTTGACTAAAATACACATATATCAAATACCTACATAAAATCGTGGGATAGCTTCCATGATATTTTTTTTCATAAAGCCTCGCTGGCAGATGACTAGAAAAAAATATCAGCGTAGCCATCCAATAATTTTAAGTAGGTTTTTGATATATATGTATTTTAGTCAAAATGATCAGAATTTCTGCATATTGCTGTATAGTATATAGTATACATATAGTATAGTATCTATGTATTCCCGCGTAAATACATAATTCTGACATTTAATAACTATTGTTTTCAGTATATGTCTCGTCACCGATGTATATATTCAGTGCTATATCACACTCAACCCTCAGATGATCATAGTGTGTCCAGTAGCTCAGTGGTAGAGCAACCGTTACCTCATTCCAGAACTCAATGGTGTCATTTGTCTCCAAGTACGTTGTACCACAGCCATCCAGACCTGTACGGAGACTGATATTGTGCTGAGTCACTGTTGCCCTGCACGATGTACTTTGGAGGTGAAGGTTACGATAGTCGGTATTTGGAAAGTACATTCTTTGTAGAGCGATTTCCATGTAGTCGTCTCCACATGTCACACTTGTTTTAAGATCTAATGAATGATGATGTAAAATGGGAAAATACCAGAACGAAAATATGAAATAGAAAGAACGAAGGTAACTTAAGAAACACTAGTTTTATGTTATTTATGCATGTATTGATAATTAGAGTCGTTTTCGTATGAGTGGGAAACCTACCGTATCGTGACACACAAATGGATTCCTTTCTGAACCAATCAAAAAGCGTGCAGATGCATCTCATCCAATCAAACTCTTTCAATACGGCACGACACGGTACCGTAACTTTCCCACTCATACGAAAACACCTCTATTATGCCGTTCAACATTCGCCACAGTCAAGTTACTGGCTTTATAATAACTCACTTACTTGTTTCACACTGTTTTCCAGTGTATCCATTAGGACAATAACAGTAGTATTTTATAATAACTCACTTACTTGTTTCACACTGTTTTCCACTGTATCCATTAGGACAATAACAGTAGTATAGTAATCTATAAGATACAACACTACACGTGCCTCCATTACCACAAGGACTGCTGCTACAGCCGCCATCCATCGCTGAAGTAAAAGTGAAAGTTTACTTCTACTTGCGGTTCGGTGATCAATATGCTGTAGTTGCTAAAAGCATATTTATGTTCATTTATTATTGTTTTGATATTATTATTATTATTATTATTATTATTATTATTATTATTATTATTATTATTATTATTTTTTATTATTATTATTATTATTATTATTATTATTATTATTATTTTTATTTTTTATTATTATTATTATTATTATTATTATTATTATTATTATTATTATTATTATTTTTATTATTATTATTATTATTATTATTATTATTATTATTATTATTATTATTATTATTATTATTATTATTATTATTATTATTTTTATTATTATTATTATTATTATTATTATTATTATTATTAATAATAATAATAATAATAAGGATTTTTATCTATTTTTCTATCTCTTATTTGTAATTTGTTTTGAGGAAATAAAGTTATCATTATTATTATTATTATTATTATTATTTTTATTATTATTATTATTATTATTATTATTATTATTATTATTATTATTATTATTATTATTATTATTATTATTATTATTATTATTATTATTATTATTTAAGACTTATTGACTGGGACCGAGTGAAACAGTATGTATTGTGGTCCCAAGACCGCGAATGTTTCACGAGGCGGAGCCGAGGGAAACATTCGCGGTCGAGGGACCACAAAATATACTGCTTTCCCGAGGTCCCAGTCAATAAGTGTTTTGTTATATACCAACTGTCAAAGAACAACAAAACTGAGATGGGTTTCCCGCTTTCAAGTGCGTTTACCTACGCCAATCAAGGTTACAAAGCTCAATCAACTTCCGGCTTTGTTATTGCCGGTCCACAACATATTGTTGCCCGCTGAGAGCTGTTGCCGGTGAAACATGAAAACTTGTTCACGTTCACGTGATACCCGCTCGCCCAATCAGAGCACGAGAAAAATGAACTTTGACAGTTTGGTATATAACAATATTATTTATTGCCTCCCTATCTTTCAATGTGTAAGTCTTGCGAAAATATATTCCATATGAGTGTTTGCTTCGATAACAGTCATTTATCATGTTCAATCGGCGGAAAAACGATGAAAGACTATTATGCTTTATTCAACATTTAACTACGTTTTCGGCCCTGATAGCTAGTGACAAAACCTCCCCAGTCTACCCCGCCCTGATAACTCAGAAACGAACACGGTACGGTGACTGTTATATCCGCGTGTAAGAAGTGAATTATTGATATAGGATAAACTACATTCGACCATGTGATTGTTTACTGAATTCCAATGCGCTTGCGCATGTACACAGGAATCCCATATATAACACTTTCTCTCCTTAAAGGAAGAATCAATGTGAATGATGAATAATAACAACATGTAAACGAAAGTAAACTTGGTGCCATTCGAGCTCTGGCTGGGTAACGTCGCTCTGTTGAAGTAGGAAGTGGTACGTCAGGAACACCTGTTACTTGTGCCTCTTCGGCTGTACATCCTCGGGACCCAGGGGCATATTCTGTCGCTCGTTACTCGCTCCCAGTGAAACAACTATAAAATTTCATGTGTCTTTTCCAATAATCTCGACCTTTAGCATTCACCATGTAATGTATTGATGCAAGTACTCCATCTCCTTCAATCCACTTTTCTCCCATCTAATTTCTGATCATAATTCGATCTCCAACTTGTAAACTGGGTAGACTTTGACTACTTCGTTGTAAGACAGAGTTCTGACTTGAATCAACACGCTTATGTACTGAAGGTGTCAGTAAATCTAGGCGAGTACGCAGCCTTCTTTTCATAAGCAGCATTACGGGTGACTCACGGTTGTTGAATGTGGCATATTACGATAGATTAATAAATACCGTAGTAGTGCAGTGTCCAGTACGTTGTGCTTGCTTCAATTCTGCACAACCCTTTCTGCTTGACCATTGGTGGATAGTTTGTATGGTGAGGATGTACGATGTCGTATCCCATCCTCGTCGCCAATTGTTATATCCGCGAGTATGAAGAAGCACATGGTCGAATGTAGTTGAGTTTACCCTTTATTCAATAATTCACTTCTTACACGCGGATATAACAATGACCCCCCCTTTTTATTTTATATTTTGACTTCAGCTCTAAAGCTCTTTCATTAGTGAAAGATAGAAAATAAATTATTGAGGAAATCTCTGGGACCGGAACTACTATACCGTAGGTGTAGGTTTTAGCTCTTTTATGAGCAACAATTCATATATTAAACAATCATTAGCTAAACAGAACAAGCTCTCAGGCGTTATTTCGAGGACATCACATCTACATTTCATTGATCATGAGTCGGTAAAAATCGCTAGATATCACACCAACTGGAATATAATAATATGTAACAAATCAATCAAATCATAAATAATATATATATATATACAAATAGACGGACAGACGTATCCGTTTTTCTCAATCGATTCGGCGACCATAGTATTGTAAATCAGTGTGCTTGACATTCACCTCGATTTCGCGGATCGATATCACCTAGCTCGATAAATATATTCGGTAGCTAATTATCGGAAAGGAAACAAGTATTGCTTGATATAGAAAACAAGTTTGAATATAAGAAAAGTAGTTTCTTCATTACCTGTGGTGGGCCGGATTTGAGTGGTTGGAGCTTCAACTGAAAAAGAAACATCAATTAATATTTAGTCTCTTTTTTTTTCCTCCAGTTTTTTTATTTGACACATTTTAAAACAAAAAATTGCATTTTCAAACATAATAAACCTATTTAATATAATATTTAGTCTCTCCAATCATCATCAATCATAAAGAAACTATATATAGCTAGACGCTCTACCAGCGTTATGTCGGGCTTCTAACTGATACTAGCCTATTTGAACTAAATATAGATATCGCAGTGCGACACCCATCATCTGCTGATTTTGTTCAAAATAGATCATATTAATTCAGCTGTTTATGTGAAAAATATTTGTATAACCATACTGAAGTCCTACCAATAGAGGATACTATTAAGGCTTTGTAACAAAATAAAACAAAAACATTATTAGTATTGTAAGTTTTATGGTAATTTGTCGCTTGGTAATTGTTAGTAATGTAGTTCGTAAGGTTTTCTCAAGCGTAAAAAGACTCAGAAAAAATACTGAGCCCAGACGGGATATTCAGTAATGGTTCCACACTAACAGCTCATACATTTATTGTCATAAATGTACGGGCTTGCCGGTGGTCGGGACAAAAACCCAGACCGTTACAGAGGTGGTCATTGTGGAGAAGTGGTCATGAGTAGACTGTATTAACTCTATCTAATTATTACCCTATCAACAGCGACAGCATGCCCAACACTACCACCACCAACGTCAGTATGGCCGTTTTAGAGAGGTGTCCGTTGTGGGGAGGGCTTGTGGGGAGGCTGTTGAAATAGGAAGTGGTACGTCAGGAACACCTGTTACTTGTGCCTCTTCGGCTGTACATCCTCGGGAACCCAGGGGCATATTCTGTCGCTCGTTACTCGCTCCCAGAGAAACAACTGGGAAATTCCATGCGTCTTTTCCAATAATCTCGACCTTTAGCATTCACCATGTAATGTATTGATGCAAGTACTCCAGTTACATCTACTTCAATCACACTTATTCTCCCATACTAATTAAAAAATCTAATCATAACTCGGTCTCCAACTTGTAAA